>CM039502.1:49101993-49216308 GCA_022432975.1 Begonia masoniana
CAATCTCTTTTTTTGCATCTCTCTTGAAAGGGAGGCACTCCAACTTGCTATTGAGAGGATTAAACACAACCTTGCTGGGTAGTCTCCACGCCAAGGAAGCTTGAAGGAAGGTTGCAATAAGGATTGCACTACTTTGACTCTCACAAAGTAGAACAAAGGCTCACTCAGACTCTCGGATTTCACTCACCGAGGGAAGAAATAAAAACACAGCCACAAAAAGGCAATGAAGGTTTTGCAATTTTTGACATTCAAAAGTGACTTCCTACCAAGAAGGGAGGAAGGTTTAAACACCTCTCCCTTATACAAAATTAAGGTTGAAGAGCAGGCAACAAAAGGGTACCAAAAAGGGGGTGGTACTCAGCCTATCCCCCTAGTTAAGCACACCTTTGCTTTGTCAATTTTGGCAAAGCCATCCTTCTCACAAAGTGTCAACATTATGTGGTCCCTTCTTCCATCCAAACACAATTCAAATGAGGGCCCTAAGCTGAAGCATGTTCGGCCATTACAAAAATAAACAAGAAAACTAATTAAAACCTTAAGGAAAAATAAACTATACAAGAGGTTACATCATTTGTTACGAGGAAGACAAATTTCCCCTTCATTCCCATGCATGGCTGACGAACAATCCCATGTAAGCAAGTGGTAAGGCTTCTCTATGTCTTGAGGGGTTGGTTCATCACTAAGTCTTCAAAATATGACTTACCTACAAAAAGAGCAAACTCATTATGTAAAAGTGCAGTCTAGGCCAAGGATTTGGCCCGTTAGACCAATTTAGCATTTTTATACAATTACTATAATGATATGCCTCAAGCTGCCATCACAAAGGCTAGAGCCAAGAAGATCACTAACTATTTTAGTTTACTCTTTTTGCAGGTGATCATTTCCATAGAAGCTTTGGAGGAGGCCCCCCTTCAACCATGGACAATGATAAGCCCACTCATCTTTTTTTGAATAAAAATCATTACTTTGTCTTGAAGTTATCCATTCACACTCTCCTTTGATTGTTGCCAATCAAAGGTCGTTGTGTAAAAGTTGAGTGATCTCGTGAGCTTGATCATTCATTTCCTAAAAGTGTCATTTCTTCACTACTTATTTCTAAGTAGTGCATGCTAGTGAAATCGCACCAAACTTACATTCAAAAGCAAGATTGGAGTGTTATCTCTTGCAAGATAGCCATTGTCGTTGATAAGTTGCAATCTAGCATCTTCTCAATCAACTTGTGCCCTTTTTTCAAACTCTTACAACTTGGAGCCCCATCCACTATTTCGCGCGTTTTCTTTACCTTGCAGCTTGATATACATTGGCAGTTCTATTATTACTTCTTTGAACATAGCCATCATGCAGAACTCTTCAATTGAATTGTTAAAGTCAGCCAAGAAGCAAATGACTTGCATTCATTAGAACCATATCGCAAAAGATTTAATCAACATAATAGTTGTATTACGTAGTTTTTGTGAAATTTATATATATCTTTTATTATATCTTTGCATAGACATATGGGAAAAATAAATAAAAGAATTAACATAAGAGAACAATAGATTATAGAACTATACATTGAATTATGTCTTAGTTAATTAATATTGTTGTAACATTGTTGTGACACGTAAACAAAAAATTATAATCGGTGGGAAATTCAATCCGAGTCACTTTCCTCATATATTTTTGTCCATTGTTTATTTTCTTTCTTTCTTTCTCTTATAAAACCTCACCATAAAAATTTAAACTTTTCATTCCTTCAAAGTAGAAGTTTTAAAATTGATTTTAGAAGAAGCTCTTTTTTAAATTGTTCTCTATTGGTATGATACTCGATCTTAATATTATATTACTTATTACGGTAGCGTAAACTTGTACTTGTTTATATTTTTCACAACAAAATATAAGTGGATGACACGGTTTTTAGCTTTAATTTTATTACATGGAATTCTCCTCTTGAAAGCTGGAAAAGTTCTATCGTGTTATTGCAAGGGTAGGTAAAATTGGACCGAACTAGTACAATCAAATCGAACCAACTTTTACAATATGGTTAAGTTCAGTCGAGTTACTGCCTTTAGGCTGCACGATGCAGTTCCAATTTTTTTGACTCAAAATTGAGCTGAAAACTGACCTTAAATCATTACCCAGCAACCTTAAAAGCCCAAACGGGCCCAACCTATACCCCAAACATGAAGCACAGCCGCAAACCCTAGGCCCAAAGCACAAACCCATCTGTAGTGTGCAAGCCTTATTTTCCATTTCTTCTGCGGCCAAAGCTCTCCGCTCAAGTCGCGTCTTTCGCCCAGTCGCCCGTACACAAGATACCAACACGGGCAAGCAACGAGCATCTCATCTCGCCTCTCAGCCTCGGCAGTCTGCGGCTCTCCTTTCTAGTCCTTGATCTTAAGGTTGAATGCCAAGCTCAAATTCGGATGGAGTGAAGGAGTTTTGAACCTTTCTTCTCTCAGCTCGACTTTCCTCTCAGTCTCAAATTCCAATTGGAGTGAAGCGCCAAGAACCGCCCTCCGAATTCGGATTGAAGGTCAATCTTCCATGGTTAAAAGCTTAGATTACAGCATGTGAATTTGGATTACTATTTTCGTTTTCTATCTTTGATTCGGTACACAAGGAAAAATAATTTAAGTGGAGATCCCAATTTTCATGTCGTAGAATTCTCTTGGTTTCGATGACATTTAAAAGGCCATTTGCCCCTAATTTGGCCGCATTTTTGGGTGATGTTTTAGTTTAATCGACGTTTAACCTTTCCAATATTGGTTTTCCATGTTGCTTGAATGATATGCATTTTTCCTTATTTATATCTATGAATGGTTTCTCTCTCTATAAGTCGAATATCTTTCTCTCTCTTTAAACTAATTGTTTTGCGTAGAGAAATCCTCTGATGGATATTTAAATTAAAAGGCTAGAATAGAGCAGTAGGTTTTTTTTTTTTGGTAACCCAGCCAAAAATTCCAGTTTGGTTCAGTTCAGTTCTACTACATTCACGGTTTACTTAATGCTACATTCACAGTTAACTTTCAGTTCCATTTACTCAGAACCGAAGATAGTCGATTCAGCTCGACTCCAAAATTGGATCAAACATAACGATGCCTGCCCCTAGTTGTTACATTCTGGAAACAACTTGAGGCCTTGTTTCTGTTATGTTCTTGATCTAAAATTGAGAAATCAATAACTCTTATCTGGTTTATTTGAAGGATTAGTGAACTTGTTATAAGAAAATACGAAAGCTTTCTTTCTATCCTAAATCCCATTTCTATTAGAGTATTATCAGCCTTACATGTGGATTGGGTTTATGCATCGATTAAAATAGCGGGCAAATCTTTATTTTTTCTTTTCTTTTGGTGTAGTTTTGTGAAATCTAATTTCGAGTAGGGATTTCTTAATTCCTACAGTTGGTGGCAGTGTGGCAAGTAGATTCTTTGGGCTTATTGGCTTTGGCTTTTGTGTCTCTTCCTTTCTCTCATATGAAGTTTCTTTACTGACTAATGTTTTTTTTTTTTTTTTTGGTTCTGGAATGTGACAGAAATTAAGAAGCAATTGTATGAGTTGAAATATATTAATATTTTGAGTTAGAAGTTATCTGAAATTACATTTTTCATTAGGGGAAAAAGTAATCTTGGTGATTTTTGTTTTTTTAACATATATTAGTGACCTATTTTATTTTCTTTTATGTTTAGAAGATGCTGGTATACTAGTTATCTCAATGATCATAGATATTTGCCATTGCATTTAGAGTTGAATTTCTAAAGTTCAGAAACATTTTGCCTGTTCGCTCATTATAGTTGGGTTTCTATAGGTTTCATTTTCTGTCTATATGTCATGTTCCTCTCTCTCTCTCTCTGAATGGCACTCTCCAGTATTGACATTTGGTTGATGCACCAAAGGATGTTTTTACTTTTTTTATCTCGAGAATGAATATTGTAAGAAACGAGGAATATTTTATAGAATTTTATAATGTACTTAGGCTAGTTGGCTTTTTGGTTTTCGGCTCTCATTATCCAAATATGCATACTAATTGATTGATTTTTAGATCTTTTGCTCAAAGTAATTATCAAAAAAGAAGATAATGGATTCAGCTCAGAGTGTAATTACTGCAGCAACTGTGGGGACTGGTAGTGGTGGCTTTGGAAATGTTGTGAATGACACATCGATTTCAACAACAGCAGATGATCCTAAACAGAACTTGGACCAAGTTATCAATTCTATCCAGAAAACTTTAGGCCTCATTCACCAGCTCTATCTCACTGTCTCAAATTTCAATACTGCTTACCAACTACCTCTTCTTCAACGCCTGTAATTCTCACCTTCTGTTTCTTTTATCTGGCATTCCAATTTTTGTCTTTTGCATCTGACAATAGATTATGTTTTTCAGAAATTCTCTTGTGACAGAACTTGACAACATGGTTAAACTCTCTGATAAATGCAACATCCAGGTCCCAATGGAGGTTCTTAAGTTAGTATTTCTCTTTAATTTGTTCTCCTGCAATGTGAATACTCTATCACATGACTCAACACAAGCTTTTCTTTGTTGAATTATGATTTCTTATCTTCTGAAAATTATTACTATTTAGTTTGATTGATGATGGAAAGAATCCAGATGAGTTTACGAAGGATGTGATAAACAGCTGTATTGTGAAAAATCAGATAACCAAGGGGAAAACTGATGCATTTAAGGTATTGTTTACTGTCTTAGTTTAATTTGCTTGCTAGATTATCTTTCTGTTTTTTAACTATCTTGGAGGATGGTCATAACTTTGTATTCACTTTGTCTTTGTATTTGGTTTCTTCAGAGCTTACGCAAACACCTTTTAGAGGAACTTGAGCTTACATTTCCTGATGAAGTGGAATTTTATAGAGAAATACGCTCTGCATCAGCTGCTGTAAGTTGAATTTCTTTCTCTGGTTCATCAACCTCTTATAGGAAGTATATTAGCATGCTTCATTTTTCTGTAAGATTGACGTTCCTTATGAAAATTAACAAGTTCCGTTGAAAAAATCGTAGGAAAATAGTTTATTTTCCTTTACATTACTTTTAAAAGATATTACAATACATGTTCATCCATCACTCACACATAGGTAATTATTTCTAATATCCTATCTAAAACTTTTAAAATATAAAATAGTAAAGATATCTTAAATTCTATCAATCTTATTTAAACAAATATAATCAAGATGAAATCCATCCTAATCAAGAAACACTTTAAACTAGATAGAAATTTAAACTTTTGTTTCAAACTGATGATCAGGGTGATATCATGATCTTACCTTCTAAGATCACATTGATGTCATTATCTTGTCTTTACTTTTGTAATATTTCCCTTCAAGTTGGATCATAAATTACTCAAATACTCTCTTTTGGTGATTGCATGAAATTACTTGTCACACTTAATGCAAATGCTATATTAGGTCTATTGTGAGCTAAGTAGATAAGTATGTTTGCTGCAAGAGAGAGCAGTATCTGAATGGTGGTAACTTGGCCACAAGAGCTAATGTTTCTTCTTAATCTATTCCATATGTCTGTGTGAAACCCTTTGCTACTTACTTAATATTAAGACTAGGTATGCTTGAAATATTAGAAATAATAGCCCAATGTTTTTGTGACAATCTATGTATGAAGGAAGATTTGCAAGAGGATGCACAGTGGATTGTCTCATGCATTTCCAGAGAAAAAGTAGAGTGTAAGATTCTGTTTCAAATTATGGAGCTACTAGAGGCATACTTGGGTCACAATTTGTACCTTCACTTAATAAGTCTTCATGACAAGCAGATATTGTTCTCTTATTTTTATTTTATTCCTCCTTAAACAAACAAAAACTTCTCGAGCTGAGCTAGTGCTTTCAGTGACAGTGAGATGTGTCTCCCCTTAATGTTGGGTCTAATGTACTTGGCTTAGGTAGAGAGGCTATTTGAAGGGATTTTTTTGGCTGTTTTTGATGGGGACTCGTTCGCATTCTTGGATTTTGAAAAATCTTGTTGTTTTCCCCTCAAAGATGACTTTTAAGAAGAAATGGTTGGTTGTCAAAGAAAGCAACATCCATATGACAGATAAACTTGGGAATGAAAGATTGTGCCACTTTAGCCCCTTTTTTATTGGAGGACCCAAGAAATAAACATTTTTCCGCTCTTAGATCTAATTTTGTTCTGTGTATTATGTATATGAACAAAGGTAGTACATTCGAAAACCTTTGGAGGAATGTGTAAAAAATGCATGTTTGAAAAGATGACAGGGAAGTATTCAATGGCATGATAATTTTCCATGCTTATGTAGGCATTTGGTTTATGAGATAACTTCTCAGTGTAGCTTCACTCCAAAATATTTTTTGTGTACATAGTGAACTTTCTTCCATGGAGGTATGACCTCCATTTTTGAACTGCAAGCACAAGAGCTATCAATTCTGGCTAATGAACTTATTTCTGGCAGTCGAGGACTACCCTTGCTGAAAAATATGATGGGTTGTCTGGATTGCATGAACGCTGCTCTTGTACCTTTGTCAGAAGTATCTACCTCGAGTTTGAAAGGGCTAACATTAGTGATTCCAATTGAATTTTTGCTTATTTTGTAGTCCAGCGAGTTGATGGTGATGCTACAGAATTTCTGATAAACTGATGCTAATTATCAGTATATTTCAAAGATCCCGGAACTTCCTCCACATTCTTTAGCCTCGTCCTTAATGTTCTAATGCAATGACCCAGATAGTGCACTGTGGGCTAGAAATAGAACTGTCTTTAGTTTTCAAAACAAAACCTATTCAGTTCAAAATGCCTAGCACAATGCATATATGTTCTAAAAGATTGTCTTGTTATTGGCTAGACTCTATAATATCATTAAGAAAGTAATACAAATTGTCTTAGAAAGGGAGAAATTGCTTCGTCATGATAGCTTGGAAGGTAGTTAGTGCATTTGTTAAATCAAAGGGCATTGTTTGTAATTATTAATGTCCCTCGTGGGTTCAAAATGTTGTTTTCTCAATGCCTCCCTCATTCTAATATTGTGGTACTCATTTTTTAAATCCAACTCTGCGAAGCAAGTTGATTAGGGTTCTTCGACCAATTTCTCTACTATTGATATTGGAAATTTATTGGGTATAATGATCTTGTTAAGTACTTTGGTCATTGGTGACCGTCCTTCCTCTTTTCTCACTAATAAAATTGAGCTAGGGTAGGGACTCCGACTAAGTCAAACGAATTTTGTCATTTTACGAATGGGTTGCAGTACAACTGAATGTTGCATGAGCCTGACTATGGAAGCAATCTTATCTCCTGATTAGGATGGGTCGTAAACATGAACTTGTTGAACGTATAAGGAAACTTGTTCTGAAGTATCTCTATATACTTGGAAGTATCATGCAGCAAAATTTGCTCTTTGAATTCTTCTGCTTCTCCACCAAGAAGCATTCCTCCCTTCGGGTGGCCAATTTGCTTGGGTTTAATGAAACTCTAAGTAAGTACAAATTGAGTTCCCCCCTCAACATATACCAAATCCCATCTCTTTCGAATTATAACCATAATTGAATGAAGTTTGCCTCGATAGTCCATCAAGTTCTCAACCGAGCAATGCCTATTAAGTTCAGATGGAAAAGCATCCACCTGGATTTTACTTTCTTGTAAAAATAACGCAATTCCCTGGTAAATTCTGTCCAAGCTCTGCTAGAACCCATCTCCAATCTTGATACAAAATTCTGACACAAAATTTGTTTTTAATCTCAACCCCTTTATCATTTTCCAGCAAATGAATGAAGAATTTGTTCTTGAATCCAATAACCTGATAGGTCGGGCCACAAGATCCATCTACTCGTGCCATAGAAAAGAATGATAGGGCAGGCTATAAGATCCTGTTATGTATCCTCCATATTCCAATCCAGAAAACCAACAAAGAGCAACAATTCCAGTCACCAAGTTCAAACAAAAAACAGAGGAATTCTAAAGCCCTTGCCTCTCCTACTTTTTCGGTTTTTTTCCTTCCCCCTCTTCCCCTTCGTCCCCACGTAGTATACTCCTCTAATAGAATTATAATGCCTATTCCATCTTTGCCCCTCTCCAATGAAAATAAAATATGAACAATTAAAATAAACCTAAATATTCCTAACAGATTCCCAATCCTTCCTTTGAATCTTCTTCTTTCTCTTTTATCTCTTTTAATAATTTCTTGCACTCCCCCAGTTCCTCTTGAATTTTCTTTTTTCAGCTACTTAAAAATTGCCCTTGCTACTGTGGCTTGCCTCCCATTTTTCTCATCAAAAGAACATATTTGGCCTCTTGAAAACGTCACTGCAATTCTTGGGTGCTGCCAACCTCATTCCGCACAGTTTTGTCTTGGTCATGGTGAAAGTAGAAATGTTATTCCCAGGTATTGCATGAGGAAAGCAAGCTTTTGAAATGTCTTTGTTTCCACCCGTGGTTAAAAAACTAGTTTGGGCTTTATTTGGCCAAGCTTGTGGATGACCCAAACATTGTTCCTTGGACAACTCATGAAAATCTTCCCCAAATTCTTCAATGCTTCATGTCTTCCAAAGGCCGATTAATGGCTCTTGTGGGGACCTAAATTTTCCTTTTGCCCAAAATGTTGGTAAATGGCAGATTTTAGATTATGTAGCCTAGTCTAGGCTCCTCTGTGACCCATGCGAGAAAATTGCAGGCTCAATCTCCAAGTAATCTTAAACGGTCAAAACTCAATTGCCTAAGTGAAATCCGATCACCGTGAAATCTCTCCACCTTCTTCACACTGGAGTTCTGAGTTCCCACCTTCTCCATTGAAGGTGCAGAGTTCCACCCTTTTGGCCTTCACTTGTCAACTGGAGGCTCTCAAGTAATCTTCTCCTTGAACGTGCTCCTGGCTTAAGGTTTCCCACCAAAGCGCCTCTCTTCTTCTCAGCCGAAATAATGTCGTCTCTACTCATTTCAGTGATGGCCGGTCAAGAACCCTTTCCTTGTCTTCCATTTCCTCCATTTGATGCTCTCATGTAGTGAGATAAGTCATACCATTGATGCGATATAAAATTACATTACGGACTCCCTCCTTTGTCTTTACTAAACCACAAACCTAGAAGATCTACATGCTCGCCAATATCATCTCCACAGATAAAGAGCAATAAAAGCAATTGAAAGATACCTCTCCTAACTCATCATTCCCTCCATCTCCTTATAAAGTGGGCTGGATCTAGAACAATTTCTTGGCTGTAGAAATGATGTCAACTGATATATCTTTTGTAAACTAAGTGATATTAGGTCAGTCATAAATAGTGGCCGATTGTTTTTCCAATCCAGAGTTCACATTTCTTTAGGTTAAATTATTTATTAAGTTTAATGACTGTCTCTTGAACTTTAGGAACAGGCTAAGGCGGTGGTTTGCTGCTGGATTAAAAATCATGTCCTAGAGTTGGATTTATTTGGCTATTCTATAATAGTTAGCCTAGTACTAGGACTAGGAGCATATGGTACTTAATAGCTTCTATACTACAATATGAAAAGTCTATGTTTGAGGGATGAATAATTAATTTGTAGGTATGCCATATTATTGTGATCTTTGGATAAATGGTTTATTTTTTCATAAGATATTGCAGGATGGACTTGAGTTTATGGAAGATCGTATGTTCATGATTGGAATTCCTATTTCTCGGCAGAGCAGTGTTGCAAACATTAACTAGAAAATATTCTTCCAATGAAACTACCAGCTTTCTATTGTCTTTCTCCAGCTGAATAAAGATTTCCTTGTTGAATGCTTAGCAATAATGCCAGTATACTTGAAATGGTTATCGCATGTCATATGACAAAAAAAGTGATTTGACACTCAATTATTCTGTAATTTAGTATAAAATGTTGTACTGATTGGGACAACGTAAAAATTTTTAAGCTACTCATAAAATGGCATCATGTATATAAAAAATAAGTGGGATTGCCCTCTTCAGCATACACTTAAACCTCCTCTTTTTGACATCAAATAGGAATCAAAAAGGTTTGCACAGGCACAAAATACCTTGTCAAATGGGGACGTGAAGGTCAAGACTGAGCTGTAACTGGATGTGCATTGTAAATTGGTAAGGCTGTTCCTCTTCATTATAGTTGTACTGGTATGTAGCTCTTCACATGCATAAAGGTTCTTACATGAATGCTATAAAGTTTGTATTAAATAATAAAAACTTTCAATTTCAAGGATACAAGGGTGCAAGTCTCGTGCAGTTGCACATTTGAATCTGTGCAACTAAATTCATCCTTGTTTGATTTTGATGATTTGTGATTAGATATCATGTGAAATTACTTGGTAAATTTAGAGCTTAAATATGGTATTATATACGATTACGAAAACTTTTTTACCAACTTTAAAATGATACTTTGAGTCGCTCTAATGTAGCATGACATCATCAAAACTAATGAAAATTAAAAATAAAAGTTGTACTATTGAAATCTTTGTCATCACCCAGCATGTATTTCAAAGTTGGAACGTGATGGGAAAAGGATTGTTTTTTGGCGAGTTTTCCTCGATCTCTTTCACCTACTTTTGTAAGAACCCACGCCTGACAGAGACCATAATGGTAGAAGATGGCGAGTTTGGAGATGTCTACACTGACGCACTCTGCCTGTTTGCTTAGTCGGTTGGTATCCTATTTAATTCAGGTTCTGGAGATGATTGATTATAAGAAGGGCAATGGAATAGAGGTTGAGGATCATTGCTGTTAAAGAGAAGGCATCGGAGGGTGGATATATGATGTGGGTTGTAGCATTAGTGGTGGTATACGAAACCAATTTGTTACGAGAGAGACGGGCCATGGCCTTGTGAGAATGAGATAGAGGGAGACCGAATGAGTCACTGACTCGTTAAATCACGCTAGACCCGTGAAAAAGTTAATGGTTTACCAAAATTTGAGGACTGGATTGTTTAACAAAATTATTCGTGCTGTGATTTTAAGGTAATAGTTATATTGCACTTTAACTTATTTCTATATTTTCATCATCATATCAAATTACCTTGATTTCTGAATTAAAAATATATGCGTATTATCAAATGTACTGTGACAAAAGTTGTGTGGACGAGGGAACAAACATCTGTACATATTTCTTTTTCCATCTATCTTACAATGCTTTGACAGTCTTATTTTATGTATGCCCATATATTTTGCTCGATCTTCATTGTGAATAGTTTATTTAATTATGGACTCAAGTCAAAGCTCCATAATGTGATGATACGCTTGGATGGGACCCATGTCAAGTAAAAACGATGAAAAAAACGGAGTTGGATAAACAATGCCCATGTGGAATGAGCTAAGTAGGTTTGTCTTTATTGGCCTTTCATCGTATTTTCATGCTCAAATTTATGATGGAAAATGTTGAAACCGTGAATATTAGTATTTTGATTGTGAATCTTGTGATCTCAAACTATCTTCCACCTTTTTTTGTTTAATGGATGGGCACGTCAACTTTTGCCTCTATTTCAACTGCTACCCACTTCTTCTTTTCAGATTGTGGATTATTGGATATATCAGTGGCGGGAAAAGATTTTTACATAAAAAAGATGTGTTGTTTAAATGTGAATCTCAAGTAGGAAGTTCCTTGATCTGTTTTTTATGAAAAATGAGATCCATAGGTCAAAACAAAGCATTACGTCTCACTAGTCAAAAGCTAGATTGATGTTTTTTTACTAAATTTACAAGCAAGTAACAAATCGATATCTCTCCCTCTCCCTCTCTCTACACACACACACACACACAAACATGGGGAAGGGCAAATAAATCATAAAGGATGATGAAAAGGAGAGAAAAAGAAAGAGGGATGTGGGTGGTGGTTGTGGGGATTGGATCTATCTACTATCATAAATTTTCCTATTTAATTCTTTTTCTTCCATTGCTTTTTCTTTGTGGGGGACTAGAAAATGGAGATGTTAGATGGCTCTTGGACAATTAGGGTTTGTCAGCATTAAGTTTGAATGTGTTGGATTGTGGTCAATGATACTATTTGTTAATTTTGAAGATTGAAATTGATTGTTGACCAAAAAACTGATATTTTTAATGAGTTTTGTCTAATATTAAGTTTGGGTGAAATTTATAAATTTTTTAAGTTGTGAGGTTAAGGTGTAAATTTTGTAAAAATTTGATAAATAGGGTTAGAGAAATCATATTCTCATTTTTTGCTTGGAGCCGCAAAAGAAAGGGAGAAAAAATCTAATTAGTGATAAAAATCTGTTTGTTTTTCCAAGAATATGCATTAAATACATTAAATTCAGAATATGGTTCGATGCTGCAACATCCTGCGGCAATGATAGTAAATTCCACCAATTCCTTCTTACATTCACTCAAATCACACAAGTTCTATCAATTAAATACTATATAAAATTACTATAATTTAAGAGTTATCAAGCCGCAAAAGAAAGGGAGAGATGATGCGTTTGGTGGCTAAGGGTTTGTTCATGGTACTTCGGGGACCATCTTTCGTGAAGAGACTTCGAGATTGGGTAAGTGTTTCTCCTCCCTTTTCGTGTTTGAAGTTTAGGTTTTAGGTTGGAGATTGATGTGGGCAAGGATGGCATTGAAGAAGAATTGGGCCAAGAAGAATACTTAATAGAATTGAAAATACCAAATGGACCTATCACTAGAGCTCGGGCCAAGAAGCTTCAACAAGAAGTCCAAAATAACTTAATTCAAGAACCTAGACCACTGGAAGAAATGAGCTTTAAAGTTATTAATGTGTTACAAATACAGATGGAGTTTGATTAGGCTCAAATGATCACAAATTCAGCAAAGAAGGCTCTAGAAAGTGCAATTTCGAAGTGACATCCACTAGGCATTTAATATTGGCATAGAGAAGGCCAAATGGTGTTTTGATAGTTTCCAAAGAAGGCTGAACCTAGACCATATTAGCAGCAAAGTTCTTTTTCATGTTTTCAAGGCTATTTGATGCCTATTCTAGACTATTCTTGTAAGCCTATATATACTTGGGAGTTCTTCATTGTAAGACACACTAGAATGAGAATTATCTTGTGAGAATTTTCTCCAAACTGTTCTTCTGTAGAACTTGAGAAAATTTCAAGTGCAACCACTTGATTTCCAACCCTTATAATATTGGTTTCTTGCTTTTCCATAGCAACGAGGTCAATATTTCTTTCTTGATACTATTGGTTTCTGGTTGTCATATAACCACGGGGTCATTAGTCACTAAACTTTGAAACTGTTATTGGGCGATCCTGAAGTTGATTCCATCTATTGACGTTGGGTCTCACAACAAATTTGTTGAGGTTTGCATCATTTGGTATCAGAGACTAGACATCCAATTGAGGTTTTGTTTATCGTCTAGTGCTTCCATTCTTTTTTTTTTTTTTTCAATTTCCTCTTTGTTGTTGATCCATAATTTCATATCTTTGTTCTCGCTCCCATTGGTAGTTTATAAAAAAAAAGGAGAAAAAAAAGAAATAAAAAAAAAAAAAAAAAAAAAAAAAAAAAAAAAAAAAAAAAAAAAAAAAAAAAAAAAAAAAAAAAAAAAAAAAAAAAAAAAAAAAAAAAAAAAAAAAAAAAAAAAAAAAAAAAAAAAAAAAAAAAAAAAAAAAAAAAAAAAAAAAAAAAAAAAAAAAAAAAAAAAAAAAAAAAAAAAAAAAAAAAAAAAAAAAAAAAAAAAAAAAAAAAAAAAAAAAAAAAAAAAAAAAAAAAAAAAAAAAAAAAAAAAAAAAAAAAAAAAAAAAAAAAAAAAAAAAAAAAAAAAAAAAAAAAAAAAAAAAAAAAAAAAAAAAAAAAAAAAAAAAAAAAAAAAAAAAAAAAAAAAAAAAAAAAAAAAAAAAAAAAAAAAAAAAAAAAAAAAAAAAAAAAAAAAAAAAAAAAAAAAAAAAAAAAAAAAAAAAAAAAAAAAAAAAAAAAAAAAAAAAAAAAAAAAAAAAAAAAAAAAAAAAAAAAAAAAAAAAAAAAAAAAAAAAAAAAAAAAAAAAGAAAAGAGGAAAAAGAAATTTCTTTATTCTGTTATCATATATTTTTTTTTTGTTTCAAACTCCGTGGTATCAATCTTATTGTGACCATATTTCTTCTATTCCTTTCTTTATTTTGCGCCTCATTGCTTTCGTCTTCACTAAGAAATCTATATTTTAAGTGTGTTGGTTTTCATTTGTTTTGCGTTGATATTTACCTTGCTTAGTTTTCTCAAGAACTTTGAGGAGGAAAGTGAGTGGTAAAAGGCAAGAGTTGGAGAGCTTATTAGAGGGTAAAAGCCAAAATTCATGTGAGTAAACACGAGTGCTCGAGAACCATATTTGAGTGTATACACGTGAGGGAGAGGTGAGGTCCTTTTGTTTTACTTACACTTTTACATAGGTTTTACAGCATGTCTGAAAAATAAGGTGAAGCAATGCCAATGGATAGCAATTTGGTCATCCAAGCCATGCAGCAACAATTCCAGAGGATGAATGTCCAATTTGAAAAGATTCGAGATCGATTGGATCATAGTGATGAACGAATTAATCAAATTCAACAAGGTGCCATGCCCCAAGAAAGACAGCCAGCTAGACGACCATTCTTTACTGCAGTTAATCCCATGGGCGATTATGCTGAAGAGTATGAGGATTTTGACGAAGTAGCCTCCATGAGAAGAGAAAGAGATCATAGGCCAAGACAAAGACATCAATTACGAGAATGAAATTTTACCGACAACAACACTGGTGCGATCAAACTCTCTATCCCATCATTTCAAGGTAAAAATGACCCGGACGTTTACATTGAATGGGAACGAAAGGTTTAACTTGTTTTTGATTGTCATAACTATTTGGAGGAAAAAAAAAGTTAAACTTGCAGCTGTTTCTTTCACTGATTATGCAATGGCTTGGTGGGACCAAGTGCTCCTAACCAAACAAAGAAATAGAGAAATTTCAATTGACAATTGGGAAGACATGAAAGCTGTCATGAGACGAAGGTTTGTTTCTTCACATTATTATAGAGATTTACACTTAAAATTGCAAGGCCTTAAACAGGGTTCAAAATCTGTTGAGGAGTACCATAAGGAAATGGAAATATCCATGATTCGTGCCAATGTTGAGGAAGATCGAGAAGCAACCATGGCTCGATTCATTTGTGGTCTCAATCGTGAAATTGCAAATATTGTAGAATTGCAGCACTACGTGGAACTTGAGGAGGTTGTCCACATGGCTATGAAGGTTGAAAGGCAGCTCAAAAGAGGAGGAAGATCAACCTCCAAACACGAAACTTTTACTTCTTTGAGTGGGAAGTCAAAATGGAACTCTACTCTAAGACAAGAAGAGCAGTCGACTTCCAAGCCAAAAGATGAAAAAGTGATGGCCAAGCAGGTTCAAAAAGGTACTAGTTATACCCCAACCTAGAGAAATCGAGATATTAAGTGTTTTAAATGTCATGGAATTGGTCATATTTCTTCACAATGCCCAAATAAAAGAACTATGATCTTGTTAAATAATGGGGATATTGTTTCGGAAGAAGAAAGTGACCATGAACAACCACTTGAAGAAGCGAGTGATACCGAACATGCAGTTGTTGGCCAAGTCTTAATAGTTCTTCGAACCCTCCATGTTCAAACTATAGAAGATGATGACCCTCAACAACGTGAAAACATTTTCTATACGCGCTGCCATGTTAAAGAAAAGGTTTGTGGTTTAATCATAGATGGAGGAAGTTGTGTGAATGTTGCAAGTAAGATGATGGTTGACAGGCTTGGATTAAAGACTCTAAAACACCCTCGATGTGACGACCCCAACCCGATCAGGGCCGCCACGGACTTGCCGTGACATAACTATTACATAAGCCCTCGTATTTCTCATAAACTTTTTCATTTTTTTTTTATTTTTACTTAACACTTTAAAGAAAACGGATCTAGACAATTGACCCACCTCTAACAACCTTTAGGGACTAACTTTGACTTAAACATTAAACATTTGAGCGTAAAACATTTTGACTTTTAAAACATTTAAAACAAGACTAAAACCATTAATAACTTAAAACAAATAAAATATTTAAAACAATTAAAGTAAGATCAATTTAAAACACGACACTAATATAACCTATACTCAAGAAAACAAACTGCGTGGATCGCTCTAAAAATCGAGCGTATCCTTACCTGTTTTAAAATAACCAAACAGTTCAAAATACTCAAACAGTTCCAGTAAAATTCTAAAATTTAAACTCCACATTCTAACCAATCTACATATACATCAAAACTCGACTGTTCATACATTTTTCTATCAAAACCTCTAATCTACATACTTAAACACTTTGATACTTTCACAAATTAAACCTACACGTAGACCTACTAACCAACAAAACTAACTCACATCATTCGACATACATCATTCAGCCATCGGATCATCAAGCCAAAACATACCCCGTCGCCACGAGTACCACCCATCGACCACCTATTCCTTGTCATCATGAGGAACTCTCACCTTCACACCTGTCACCTACATCATACAACATAAACAGTAAGCCTAATGCTTAGTAAGGGGATGCTCTAAACATAACTTTACATATATGCATGACATTTATAAAACATTTTCGTTTCATTTCGTAAAACCATTACTTTTAGTCCCGTGAGAACATACAATTAGTCCCGTGAGAACATACAGTCAGGCCCGTGAGAAACATACCATTAATCCAGTGAGAACATACAGTCAGGCCCGTGAGAAACATATCATTAGTCCCGTGAGAACATACATCATTCACATAATCGTTCTTTCATTTAACTTTTCATAAAACATGCTCGTAAATAGTTCGTATGCACCTTTTATAAAACATGATGCATGAGGAGTTCATAGACATACATAGACATATCATCAATCATTCACAACGTACATGGACATGCTATACTCATAACAAACTTAACAAACAACTAATAACTAACATTCTAGGCTACCCGACTCATTAAACCCACAGTCAGAAAATCATCATCAAAATAGAAAAACCTAACGTTGATACGATGCAGGGCCTCAAGGGCCGGAAACCTAACATCCACTTACCTGGCGTCCTGGCTATGCCGAGCACCGTCTGAAAGTCGTCTCCACCTAAGGCATTTCATAGCACGTCATTAGTATTAATCTAAATCATCCATTTCAAAGCTAAACGAGATCCCGAGCTAAGACAATTTCTTCAAAAACCCTAACTCATTTCGTTCGGGCATATCTAAACTCTTATTCTCGTGAAAACACCTCAAATTACTATTTCTAGCCTAATCCAACTAAAATCTAATTAAATGGGCCACTAATTTGGGTTTGGTCAAAAACCGACCCGAAACTCAAACGTGCATAACTTTTGCGTCGGTGGTCGGAATCGAACGATTCCAGCGGCCACGTACTCCTCTAATAACCTATTTTAATCTGCCAAAAGGAATTTCAAAACAAACGACCGGAGCTAGGTCAATTTATCAAAAACCCGAAACTGCCCTTAATCGGAAATTTTCCCTTTTTCGATTTTTCATCAAATTCCATCAATCTCTTCACCAATCGATCACATAAACACTCAATTAGAATAAACTAACCTAAAATCGAAGTTTCCAACCACAAACCCGAATTGCCCTAATCGGGCATTCACTGAAATTCGCCCAAACGAGAACCATTATGGCCAAGCGATGAAAACCGGACCAAGGGTCGGCAAACCCTCGCCGGAGGCGACCAAAAACGGCCGGCGATAGGAGCTCAATCGAGCTCGACACTGTCAGCCCTAAACCGAACCGAAACAGAGGAGGAAACCGAGCCTTACCGGTCGGGTTTTGTGCGGAGATGGCCGGAGATCGCACGTCGCCGTCTTCTGGCCTGAAAACGGTGAGAAATCGCCGTCGTCGTCGGAGGAGAGCCGCGCTCGTCGCCTCCCCTGTTCGCTGCCCTCCTTCGGCGTCGAGCTCGAACAAACAACAAAATTGATTCTGTTGTTTGTTTTGTTTTTATTGTTATAATTATTATTTTTAATAATAATAATTATAATAATACTAATAACACTACTCCTATAAATTCCTATTAACTCCTTTAATATACCGTTTTGCTCTTCCGTAAATTCCGTTAAATCTCGTTCTTAATTATAACCCAGAGCTTAATTTCACTGGAAGTGCCTGAATCTAAATTAATTAACCAATTAGGTTAACCAAACTTATTCACTTTTATTTTAAATTACTTCAAACAATTATTTTATTTTTTTCCTTTTATTTTCTCTCCAATTTTCCCTTTTAAAAATTCTCGGGCGTTACACTCGACCATATCGTCTCCAATGGCTCAATGAAGGTAACAAAACAGATTCTTGTCTTATTTTCAATTGGCAAATATTCAGATGAAGTTCTTTGTGATGTTGTTCCTATGCAAGCAAGTCATATATTGCTTGGAAGACCATGGCAATTTGAAAGACGCACCACCCATGATGGATACAAGAATCAGTATAGCTTTACCAAGGATGGATGAAGTATTACTCTAGCTCCGCTACCACCCCATCAAGTTTTCGAAGAGCAATGCCAAATTAAAAAATCTGTCACAGCTAATACAAAACAATGTGAGAGTGAGCATGAGAATTCAAAAGAAAGTGAGAGAGAAGAGAGAAAATGTGAAAAGAAGAGAGAAAAGAGTCAGGTGGCACTTGAAAAAGAAAAAAAGGCAGTGAATTTCCTTGCAAAAGAGAGAGAGATTAAGAGTGCCTTCAAATAAAAAAAAATAATGATGTTGATCTTGTACAAAGAGGCTTATTTCTTAACAACTAATCCTGATAATTCTTTGCCTACTGTAGCAGTTGCTCTTTTGCAGGAATTTGAAGATGTCTTTCCTGAGGAAACGCCACCAGGATTGCCACCAATAAGGACATTGAGCATCGAATTGACTTCATTCCAGAAGCTACCATTCCTAATCGACCTGCCTATCGAAGTAATCCAGAAGAAACAAAAGAACTTCAAAGGCAAGTTGAAGAGCTACTAGCCAAAGGACATGTTCGAGAAAGCATGAGCCCATGTGCGGTTCCTATCTTGTTGGTCCCCAAAAAGGATGGAACTTGGAGAATGTGTGTCGATTGCCGAGCAATCAATAAAATCACGGTAAAGTATCGACATCCTATACCTAGATTAGATGACATGTTAGATGAATTGAATGGTTCCATTATCTTTTCAAAGATTGATTTAAAAAGTGGTTATCATCAAATTCGTATGCAAGAAGGTGATGAATGAAAAACTGCTTTCAAAACAAAACATGGTTTGTAAGAGTGGCTAGTAATGCCTTTCGGGTTGACTAACGCACCAAGTACTTTTATGCGTTTGATGAATCATGTTTTGCAGGCTTACATTGGAAAATTTGTTGTTATTTATTTTGATGATATTCTAGTTTACAGCAAACACTTGAATGAACATATTGATCACCTGAGATGTGTGCTTAATATTTTGAAACATTAAAAGTTGTTTGCTAACTTTAAAAAGTGCAGCTTTTGCAAAGAAAAGGTTGAGTTTCTTGGTTTTGTTGTAAGTTCCAAAGGTGTAGAAGTAGATGAAGAGAAAGTTAAGGCTATTAAAGATTGGCCCACGCCCACTAATATCACCGAAGTTGGAAGTTTCCATGGTTTAGCTGGATTCTATCGATGGTTTGTTCCAAACTTCAGCACCATTGCTGCTCCATTGACAAAAATTATCAAGAAAAGTGTTGGGTTCAAATGGGGTGATTCACAAGAGAAGGCTTTCAACACTTTAAAAGAAAAGTTAAGTACTGCTCTTTTACTGCTCTTACCAGATTTTTCTAAAACCTATGAAATCGAATGTGATGCTTCTGGTATTGGTATAGGTTCCGTACTCATGCAAGACAAGAGACCCATTGCCTATTTCAGTGAGAAACTTAATGGAGCTGCTTTGAATTACTCCACCTATGGCAAAGAACTTTATGCATTGGTGAGAGCTCTAGAAACTTGGCAACATTACTTGTGGTCTAAGGAATTTGTCATTCATACCGACCATGAATCATTGAAGCACTTAAAAGGTCAGAGTAAGTTGAATCGAAGACATGCTCGCTGGATTGAATTTATTGAAATGTTTCCATATACCATCCAATACAAACAAAGTAAAGACAATATTGTAGCTGATGCTTTATCTCGAAGATATGCTCTTCTTTCTACCCTTTCCACTAAATTTTTGGGTTTTGAGCACATCAAAGAATTTGTAACGACCCTTACCCGTATCCTAATTTTTCCGTAATATATTTTTTTTTATCCTACAGTTTAAGCGGAACTTAAACTAAAATCGAAATCGTTAATATTGTTTGGAAAATCGTTTAAATCAAAGTTGTTAAACTATTTAAACAAAACTTAAAACAAATATTTAAAACAATTGAAATAAAACAATTAAAATCAATTAAACCATTGGAAAACGACTTGAGGGGCAAAAAGGGTAAGCTGCCCGAAATTAGTGTAGCCGATCGATCGACCACTTGACAGCCGATCGATCGGCCGTTAAAATTTAAGGGGCGATCGATCGCCCCTGTAACAGGCGATCGATCGCCTATTACAATTCTTCCCAGCCGATCAATCGCCCCAAAAAGGGGCGCTCGATCGGCTGCCTCTCTAGAATTTTTCCAGAGAGGTACGCCTTCATTGTCGATCGATCGCCACGTTAGGCGATCGATCGGCAAACTCTCTGGATTCTGAAATCCAGAGAGCTGCTCCTCTCTTTCCTTCCTCTTCCCTTTTCTTTCTCCATTCACACCCTGCACGCCATATTTATACACACTTCACACATTCTAATTCTCCACACTTTCATCACTTCCTCCTAATACATTTCCCCCACTAATAATCCACACTCCGTCAATCACCTAAGATAAAATCAACCCAAAACGCATTTAAAACGTAACTAGACTTCATAAAAACAAACTGCGTTGTTCGGTTTAAAAACTAAACAATTCCTCCTGTGTAAAAGAGACTCCAAGCGGTCCCAATACATCTAAATAAAAGGTTTAACAAAACATTTTATAACCAAGTTATCAAAACATCAAAGCATAAACCTATCAACTAACTAGATTCCCAAACATCCTAATATGTTCAACTATACAATTTTTATCTAGCTATCGTGCTCCCAAAACATACACTTACTTCCCCACGGGTCAAAACGCACCGACTGTCCAGCGTACTCCCACGGGCAATCCTCCATCAACTGCATCATTCCTCAGGTGGAGAGATCTCGTCCTCACCTTGCTCAAGGTCACCTACACCATAAAGACACCTATGAGATAAAAATCTCTGTAAATTCTACGTAAATGCTTATGAATGATCATGTATGCTCAATGTTATAAAAACCGTCCATGTCATTTCATATATTAGTACGTGTTAGTCTATGGTTATCGGAAACGCTCGACAGATAGATAGGGCACGTCCAGCGGTTAGACAGCCCACACCATCTGAAGGGAGGAAAACCCGCTCACCACGAAACGCCAGGTCTGAACCTCATCCCCGATAACCCAATGTCATGGTTGTTTACTGTGATACTTTACTTGCCTTTACATGCATGTTCTTTTCATGAAATCCGTGCGTAAATTCATTTTCATGACGTTTTCAAAACCATGATGGATGAAAAGTTCAATATAACATACAAAACGAGCATACCATCAAAACACTACAAATACCATCAAAACACTATAACAAACAAACTATAGAACAACCGAACCTAAACTACCCAACCGAAACAATTAGACAAAACAATGACCAACATAAACGATAAAGCACCAACGTATCCTCAACAACAAACTTGGCTTATGGTGTAGGCCAATCGGCCACAGCAAGTCACGAGAACTTACCTCGTGCGCGTTGAACTTCAAGCTCCGTCCACGAGCGTCGTTTACCTAAGCAATTCACAACGTCGTCGTTAAAACGAATTCGAACCATTAACGTCCAAAATAACGAAATTCTTAACTAAGGAAATTTCTAAAATTCTAACTTAACTAATCGAGGCATTTTAATAACAATTAACGCTCGATACCTCGAAACCACCATTAACGAGTTTTTCCAAAAACCCCTAAAATCCTCAAACTTTAACACTTCTCACAAATCGACTTAACTTCGTCCAATACGTTCAATACGTCCATTACATCCACAACTACGGTAAACCTATCGATTTCAAACCCTAAATCACGTTTTTAACGAAACCCTAAACGAACCCTAATCGATTAAACTCCGTAAAAATCGAAATAAACTTTCCTAAAACCTTAGAATCGTATCTAGGGTCGGGATTGGAGAAGAAAAGGCGAAGAACGGAGGTTGATCGAAGAGGAAACGCCGTTTGGAAGGGAGAGATTACCGTGAGGGAAGAAATCGTCGCCGAGAGAGGGAGAAAAAAACACACAGAAATCGTGAAGTGTTTGGGGGAGGGAGGGATTTGTGTTTTTAATTAAAGTTTTTACTTGGCAATTACCATTTTGCCCTTCCTTTGATTTTCTATTTGTTTCCTTATTTAGCTAACGGTTCGGTTTCTCCAAAATTTCTTATTTCACGTATTATTCCAACTTGTTACTAGGGTTCAATTAAAACTGTCCGTTCGCAAATCGGACCTCGTTTACTATTTTTACCAAAGTATCCTTTATATTACGATAAACGTAATTCTCGTAAAATTAGCGTTACAATTCCTAAAATTCCCGAAATTTTCTGAAAATCCTTATTAATTATTAAGATCGTAATAACGCTTTCTTTTCACAAAATCGACTTAATTCGACATAATTACAAAAATATCATTTTATTAACAATTTATAAAATCCCGTAAAGAATCGGGTGTTACAGAATTATATCCAAAAGATCTTGATTTTTCAACTTGGTTTGAAGCCACAAAAACAAAACCTTTTGAAAAATTTTACAAACAAGAAGGATATTTGTTTCGGGAAAATAGACTTTGCATTCCACAATGTTCTTTGCGTGAATTGCTTGTTCGAGAGTCACATGGGGGGGGGGGGGGTCGTCTTATGGGACATTTTGAGATTCTTAAAACCTTAGAAATTTTGAAAGAACATTTCTTTTGGCCACATATGAAGAGGGATGTGGAAATAATTTGTAATAGATGCATAACTTGTAGAAAAGCCAAATCTAGAGTCAAACCTCATGGATTGTACCGGCCTTTACCTATTCCTTGTCATCCTTGGATTGATGTTTCTATAGATTTTGTGTTAGGGTTACCAAGAACTAAAAATGGAAAAATTCAATTTTTGTTGTGGTGGATAGATTTTCAAAGATGGCACATTTTATCCCATGTAATAAAACAGATGATGCCACTCATATAGCTCAGTTATTCTTTAAGGAAGTAGTTCGTCTTCATGGTGTTCCAAAAACAATAGTTAGTGATCGAGATGCTAAGTTTCTTAGCCATTTTTTGCGAGTTCTGTGGGGTAAGTTAGGGACAACTTTGCTATTTTCTACTACTTGTCACCCACAAACCGATGGACAAACCGAGGTTGTAAACAGGACCCTGGGAACTCTTTTACGGGCAGTAATAAAGAACCATTTAAAATCATGGGAAGATTGTATTCCTTTTATTGAGTTTTCTTACAATAGAACAATGCATTCTTCTACTTCTTATTCTCCTTTCAAAATTGTTTATGGTTTTAATCCGCTAATTCCATTGGATTTACTTCCATTGCCTATTAATGAGACTATTAACCTAGATGGGAAGAAGAAGGCAGAATTGGTAAAGAAACTTCATGAAGACGCACGTCAGCATATCCTCAAACGGAATGAGCAAGCTGCTGCCCATGCAAACAAAGGAAGAAAGCACATCACTTTTCAACAAGGAGATTTGGTTTGGGTTCATTTTCGTAAAGAACATTTTCCCCAACAAAGAAAGTGTAAACTCAATCCTCGTGGAGATGGACCATTCCAAATTTTGGAAAAGATTAATGATAATGCTTATATCATTGATCTACCAGCTGATTATCAAGTGAGCGCTACTTTCAATGTAACTGACCTCTCTCCTTTCTATGTAGGTCCAGATTCGAGGACGAATCCTTTTCAAGAGAGGGCGAATGATGTGGGCAAGGATGTCATTGAAGAAGAATTGGGCCAAGAAGAATACTTAATGGAATTGAAAATACCAAATGGACCTATCACTAGAGTTCGGGCCAAGAAGCTTCAACAAGAAGTCCAAAATAACTTAATTCAAGAACCTAGACCACTGGAAGAAATGGGCTTTAAAGTTATTAATGTATTACAAATATAGATGGAGTTTGATTATGCCCAAATGATCACAAATTCAGCAAAGAAGGCTCTAGAAAGTGCAATTTCGAAGTGACATCCACTAGGCATTTAATATTGGCATAGAGAAGGTCAAATGGTGTTTTGATGGTTTCCAAAGAAGGCTGAACCTAGACCATATTAGCAGTAAATTTCTTTTTCATGTTTTCAAGGCTATTTAATGCCTATTCTATACTATTCTTGTAAGCATATAAATACTTGGGAGTTCTTCATTGTAAGACACACTAGAATGAGAATTATCTTGTGAGAATTTCCTCCAAACTGTTCTTCTGTAGAACTTGCGAAAATTTCAAGTGCAACCACTTGATTTCCAACCCTTATAATATTGGTTTCTTGCTCTTCCATAGCAACGGGGTCAATATTCCTTTTTTGATACTATTGATTTCTGGTTGTCATATAACCACGGAGTCATTAGTCACTAAAATTTGAAACTGTTATTGGGCGATCCTGAAGTTGATTCCATCTATTGACGTTGGGTCTCACAACAAGTTTGTTGAGGTTTGCATCAGAGATGGATTCGAGCAATGAAGCTTGATTCCATATGATCTTTCTAGCTATATTAGTGTATTTAGAGTGTGTGTAGGTGTTGTCGCCCTTAGAAGGCAAAATTCGGTGAGGGGGAGCCATTTCCACGACTTCTCGTCGCTAGAAATCACCTAAGTATTGACCACTGTGGACGATTGGTCGACACTTCAAGCCTGCGTTGGGAACAGAGAGCTGTAAGTATCGACACATCGAGGGAAGTGTCGACCCTAGGGTCAATGGATTAAAACTGTAACGCCCCCGAATCCACCCTGGCTCAATGTAATGGTTTGGAATTTTAAATTCTATTTTTTTGTAAACGATATAAATGGAAAAAGAAAATATATTATAATTTTATTGATTATTGGGTGATTAGATTAAAATTAAATTAAAATTTGTTTTAATAGTGAAAACAAATGATTTGGTTTAAAAGTTATTAATAGGTGGCAATTTGTTTTGTTTTGTTTTTACGTGGAAGAGAGAGAGAGAGAGGTGTTTGGAGAAGAGAGAAATGTTTGAAAGGGGTAAAAGAGTAATGTTTAATGGATAAGTTTGGTTTAAATAAATTAACTTAAAATGTTTATTTTTTTAATAGTGAAAGGTGGCACTTTGTTTTGGCTTTCACGTGGATGAAAAAGGGAGGAAAGAGAGAGAGAGTCTTGCTTTCTTTTCTTTTTATTTGTTTTGGTTTCTGTGTGTGAGAGAAACAAACAGAAACAGAGAAGTTTGGAGCGACAAAACCGTAAGGGAGAAGAGAGAAAGGGAGGGGGAAAATGCTAGTTTCGTCGATCCGTCCTTTAGGGAAAAGTGATCAGCTCGTTGAGAGGAGCGTTTTGTCGTAGACATCGTTGGTGTCGGCGGAGATTTCAGAAAAATAGGAGAGGAACCGACGATTTTGGTAAGTGAAATTTACACTTAGAATACTTAATTTCGACTTTATCATATGATTTAGGTGGAGATAGTTTATTTGATATTTGGATTTGGTGAAATAATTGACGTGATGATTTTGTATGAAGTTTTTGGTTGGGAGTGTTGGCTATTGTCTGTTGGTAGAGGTGTTTGAGAAATTGATTAGTGTTTGAAAACTTGTGTTCTTTTACGTTGACAGATTAGAGTTAATTGGTTGAAAACTTGTGTTCTTTTTCGTTGACAGATTAAAGTTAATTGGAAGCCTTGCCTTGAAATAAATCTGGTGTTTTGTGGATTTCCAACTGTAATGTAATGATTTTTAATTAAATATTGCATTGGATTGATATTAAATTTTAAATCATGAATATGAGAAAAAGAAATGGTTAAAATTGATTGTGGCTCTAATTATGCACAATATGTATAACTATGAAAGGGAAAAGAGTAAGGGCCTTACGCATAGTCGTCCCCTTTGGGTTGAAAATCCCTGAAAAGCAGGCTCGGGGTACTACAGTCCGGCCGGTGAAAGCCCGGAAATCTGTAGGGATGTTTTATAGTTATACATGTTGGGTTGAACTTGTAGAGTGCATTATTTAACAAATATCACTGATTGTTAAATAATTCATTGAAAATTGGAAATTCTTGATTGATGATTGTATCGGAATGTTGGATTAAATACAATGTGACATTGACATTCTTATTGAACTTGTGATTTTGAATGCTTAATTTATTACAATTGCATTTGATATTAGGTGGTGAATGTGAATTGAAAAATGTAGAGTTTAAGCATACCCGTTTTATAGCATTGGTATGGTTATTAAAGAAGCATGAAAAACAAAAATTGACAATGAAGGATTATAGAGAATGATAGAGGATGTTGGGTCCTAGATTATGAGATAGAGCCTAGATTAATTATTCTAGGTGTTTGTTTTACTTGCTGAGCGTAAGATCATTTGTGGATTATCTATATTTTTCAGATATTGGATACGTTCACCGAGAAGATTAACCAAGGTCAAAGGTAAAGATGTACAATGAGGCATAGGATCGACCTGATTTATTATTTTATTGTCAGAGTTGAAAAGTCACATGTCGTGACTCATTTTATTTTATTGTTTCCGTTGTATTCTGATGTTTAATGTAAATTGTTGGAGGAGTATAAATGTCAATAGTTCATTGGCTTGTTTATTTAATACTTCCTATTTTAGGATGCCATGTAGGAATCGTTAGAAGAAAGTCGTGTTGAATAGCTCATTGGTCTTGTCGTTGAATAATTCCCACCTCGGGAATCCTATCCGTCAGGATCCGGTCGGGGGCCGGGTCGGGTCCTGACAATTTGGTATCATAAAACTAAACTGACACAGCTGAATTTAAAACTAAATCTCTCAAAACTCTCTTACGTCATACCTAGCTGCCTAGACTCACTAATTCCCTTACTCCTAACCATTAAGCACCACGTTGTTCTTTCCGAAAATTTAGGCAAAGTAACGCCTGTAAATGGCGCCTCCAAAATGCTAGGTACCTGCAACTAAATACAGTCCCAACAAATCCAGAATATTCCTAACCATCTAACCAATCTATGAAATCTCCAAATAGCAGTAAAGAGGAAAACTAAAATACTAACATCTCTAACTGAAGAAAGTCCACAGTACAGGGCGACACATCACCCTTAACTATGACTATATACATCAACGACCAATAGCTATACCGTAACTCTCAAAACATCAACCAAAAGACAACTCTACAAACCATCAAAATAAAAGTAAATTATACACGACCCCAAAAATACTGTTCCACCCTCGTCTTTCCGAAGACCATGGTCGAGGCGCCCCGACAACTGCCTGCACCGGCATACAGCGTACATCAACGACTGCGTCCCAATCCTAGCTTTCCTCGTAGCTCTAACATGTACTCCTGTTGTCACCTACACCACAGAACACACACACACACGTAAGCTTACGCTTAGCAAGTAGGGAATAACAAATATAAACAAGCATAAGGCACACACAATCCTCACACAACCCTAACACAACAACACAACACCACTTTACACAACAACGCAAAACAACACTAGCAACACGACCAAACAATGCTAGTTGCCCGCAGCTGATAGGATGCCTTACTCATTGCCCGCACCGAAGTGCCTTACACATTGCCCGCACCGAAGTGCCTTACACATTGCCCGCACCGAAGTGCCTTTGTAATATCCCGCTTTATGGGATATTATTATTTTAATATAAAATGGCATTTTCGTAAATATGTCATATTAACTCCGTTTTACGAAAGGAAAGCGTCATTAGAATCCTAATAATTTATATGGATTTTAGGAATATTATGGGATTTTTAGGAGTTCAAACACTAAATTTACGAGAATTACGTTTCTCGTAATATAATGAACGTTTTCGTAAAAATAGTAAACGAGGTCCGTTTTGCGAACGGACAGTTTTGTTAGAACCCAAATCATAAGTTGGATTTATTGGTGAAATAAGGAAATTTGGAGAATCTGAACAGTCAGCCAATTAACGAAACGAAGGATGAAACAAAAAGATTTAAGTGAGAAGGGCAATATAGTAATTTACAAAATCAAAAATATAAACATAACCTAATATTTTCTTTCTCCCTGCTTCTTCATTTCTCCCTGCCCGCGCGAAGAATAGAGAGCAAGCTCTCTCCTCTGGCCGACGACGTTCCGTCGATCCGAGCTCCGTTTCGCCTCCCGTTCGTTCCGTTTCCTTCGCGTTTCTTCCTTCTCTCGCTACCCTAGGTATGTGTCTATAATCTTAGAGCCTTTATTTCAAGTTTTGCGATGTTTTAGAAAGTTAGGGTTTCGATTTAAATCCGTTAAAAATGTGAATTAGGGCTCGTAATTAATAGGTTAGCCGTGATTAGGTATATATTGAACGTATTGGACGTTATGGGACGAAGTTAAATCAATTTGTGAAAATGTTATAAATTGGTTAATTTTCGGGTTTTAGGGCAAAACTCGTTAATTTGGATTACGGACTATCGAGCATTAATTGTTGGTTTAAATGCTTCGATTAGTTAAGTTAAGATTTTAGGAAAATTCTTTAGTTAAGGTTTTGTTAAATTGGACGTTTAGGAGTTTAAACTAATTTTAACGAAAACTGTTGTAAATTGGCTTAGGTGAACAAAGCTCCCTGACGGCTCTCGATTTGCTAAGGACTTCAGGTAAGTTTCTGTGACTTGTTTGGCCGATTGGCCTACACCATAAGATTTGTATTGATCGAGGAAATTGGAGATGTTTGTGTGTTTCGGGTAATTTGAATGGGTAGTTAGTTTAGTTTTGATTAGGTTGTTAATTGTTTGTTTATGCTTTGATTATGTTTATAGTATCGCACATGTCACGCATCATGTTTCTGAAAAGCACGAAAAAGGATTTCTATGCATGTTTTCATGAAAAGGAAAAAGATAACGAAATGTATGAATGAATGTAATCTGTTGTCGACGGTGGTGGTGGTTCAGACATGGCTGCTTGGGGAACATGTCTTCCCCCCGGTTAGATACGAGGGGCTATCCAATCGCGGGATGTGCCGTTCCTATCTAGCGAGAGTGTGGCCACGGTGAAGTAAAAGTAATGGAATGGAATGGAATGAAATGATTAGCGAAAAGGTAGGAAACATGTTTTATGATCTGCACGCATGGCATGCATTGCATTCACGTAGACTTACTGAGCCTTAAGCTCACGACTTATGTTTATGGTGTAGGTGACCTCTACACAGGTAAGGATGAGATCCCTCCACCCGAGGCATGATCGGTTGAAGAAAGATGGCCCGCGGGAGTGTGCTGAGTAGTCGAGGCGCGTTTTGACCCGTGGGGACGTAGGTATATGTTTTGGGGACGTGATATGAATTGTGTAAATTGAATATATTAGGATGTTTGGTCTGGTTAGTTAATAGGTTTATGTTTGGACGATTTGAAACCTGATTTATAACTGTTTGGTAAATGTATTTAAAACGTTTGTTAAAGTTTAATTAGTGTTATCGAAGTGTTTTGAATGATTTTAAATGGTTACGGGTATGCTCACCCCAGAACCGTACCCGATCGGGGTCCGGGATCGGAGTCATCACACCGGACATTTTACAGAAACAAGACATATTTTTTTTTTAAACTTATATGAGATCAGACCGGACACCTACAGAACTTTAAAAAGAGGGAGAGAAAGAGTTCTGGATTTGAGATCACACGGAAAAGCAGTAAAAGAGATTCTGGATAACAGTTACAAATGGAAACAGGAAACAGAAAAACATCGGCGGAAGACCTAGTATAAAAGAACTTCGGTGGATTAAATAAAACTTAATGCAATACCCTGAACATAAAAATTTACAGAGAGGGAAGGACTACGGTGAGTAACAGAACTATGCACAATTCGGAAATGAATAACAGAAGAGAAGGAATGGCGAAGAAAATAATCAAACAGAATGAACAGGAAGTAAACCAGAAATCATAAGCATAAAAGCAGGAAGCAACTGTGAAATAACTGGGCGGAAGACTAAACATTACGGGCAGTGGTGATTCAGATACGACAAAATCACTGACATCAGCCGGAAGAGAAGATGACGTCAACCGGAAGATAAAAACAGCAGCTCACACCGGATGAGGTGATGACGTCATCGGAAGATGTGATGACATCATCAGAAGAAACATGCAATAAACAGACTTTAAACCAAATCGGCAGAAGGTGATGACGTCAGCCGGTAGATGAATGACGTCACCGGTAGATGCTGAGTAAAGCTGGATCGGATGTGTGATGACGTCATCGGAAGATATATGCAGCAGAAAGAATCGGATGAGACGATGACGTCAGCCGGAAGAATGGATGACGTCAACCGGAAGACAAAAACAGAAACTCTGAATAAACTGGGCGGAAGACTTATGCTGACGTCAACCGGAAGACATATTTACACTAGGCGGAGGACTTGATTTTAAAGATAGAATTGGACCACTTTTTAACAGGAGGACATTCCAACAGGAAACTTTAAAACAGAAGGTATAAGGCTTCAAACCTTCAAACCCGATTCAAAATTTACAGATTTCTAAGAAAAACAAACTGCATGGTTAGCTCTAAATTTCGAGACTATCCATGCATGACCTGAAAAATGGAGAACTCAAGCAGTTCCAGAATGTTTTCAAAACATTTAAAATATATGGATACAATCTGTCAAATACAGAGGTTTAAAATACACCACCATTAAAACCTATACATCGTTTATAATTTACAACAGAACTAAACAGACAGGACCTACATTCCAAAATTTCACAACAAGAGTTTTGAAGACATAAAGATACAGATTTCACATTGGTTTTAAAGTTTCAAAAGCTATACAGGACTTGACCTAACATTAAAAAAAATGCAATCTCACAGGGATGACATTGGTCCGACTGCAGCAACCAACCCCAGTGAGCTCAATCCGCCAACCTCCCAAACTCATCAGCTTGAGGCACAAAATCCTCATCTGGAGGATCCATACCTACAACAGGGAGTTCATCTATGAGCCTAGAGCTCAGTAAGAACATACAATGCAGAGTGATGAACGTGCTATGCATGAATCTTTTTCAAATACATGAACATTACATTACATTTCATTTCATTGGACAGGAAGGTATAAGTGGGAGGAGGAGCTGGCGCAACAGGATGTACATGCCACTTTCAGGACATAACAGGAGTACTTGACAGGATGCCAGTCCTCGTCCACACTTAACCATACATTTTCTTTACAGGATTTTATCTTACTTACTTCAAAACCGGTGCTGAAAACATTTGCATGATTTTACAGGAAACGTGTATGCATGAATAAGTGAAATGCTTAAACTTAACATTCACAGATGACAGAATGAATACAACAGGAAACAGAATATAACGGAAACACGTTTAACTTAAAACATAACCTAAAACCTATCTACCCGAACCAGACCTAGTACCTCCGAGTTGTAGGGCCTTAAGGGCCAACGTAGATGCATGAACTTACCTGTTTGCAGCCATGCAGTGTGCTCGAACGCCCCTGGAAAGCTCGGATCTGTAAATGGATGTACAGAATTCAAACACGCCACAAATGCTAACTAATATCTCGTAGGAAATGCAGCAAACACGTTTCAACACTTTAGAAAACACACCAACGTGTTTTCATCCAAAAACAGTGAGTTTTCTCTAAAATAATAACCCTAAATCTCAGTGAAAACTCGCATTAAACTTGTCCAAATTCGTTAGCATTCAACCAGACATTTACCTCAGCGGGAAAACAGAAAGGAGCCGAGGAGATCGAAGTAACTTCGATGGTTGTTCGTCGACTGGAAGAGAGAAAACAGGAGGGAGTTTCACGCCAGAATGAAGAGAAGAACGGGAGGGAAGGAAGAAGACATGGCTTCTTCAACAAGTTGCCAGATGGCATTCATCCATTAGCTATTTCCCACCAACCTTAATTTCTCTCTATTTTACCCTTCCATTGGTCTTTAACTAATTTGCTATTTAGTTTCACCATTTGGTTTTATGAATCATACATATTCAACTGGAAACATTAGCAAATTAATAAAAACAAACCTTGCATGATTATTCCCATTAATCCCGTTGAATGATTTAAGGAATATCTACATGGCAAAAATGTCGGGTGTTACAGCTCGGTTTTTGGAGCTATCCACGCAGTTGGACTTCGCCAAGTCCGCCGTAATACGATTGAGTTTAGAATACGTTTGAGTGGGATTGAAGCTATGAGTTGGTTGATAATGTTGATGAATGTAATGAATGAAATGTGAAAATGTTGAAGGAAAAGTGAAGTGTATTGCTCTCTGGAATCGGATTCCAGAGAGCTGAGATTGTGTTCTGCTCTCTGGAATTCCAGAGAGCTAAGTATTGAAAGAAAACTGAACGAAAACAGAAGGAAGAAACAAGGGAGAAGTCTGATCGCTTGGGCGATCGCTGCATAAGGTGTGCAGCGATCGATCTCTGCAGCAAGCAGAGATCGATCGCTGCTCTGCTTGCTGCGTTGGCAGCCATATGCGGCGATCGATCTCTGCCTTTGGCAGAGATCGATCGCTGCTTTGGCAGCGATCATCACCATCAGCGATCGGTCTCTGCCTTCAGCAGAGACCGATCGCTGCTTGATCAATGCATGGCAGCGATCAGTCGCTGCTATGCACAGCGCCTGATCGCTGCTTGAAATTTTGGGGGTAGAATCCCAATTCTGCCCTCCCACTTTTCTGAACGATTTTAAATGTTTAAATAAATGTTTTAAGTTTTATTTAATTATTAAACGTCTTGTTTTAAATGTTTTGGAGGTCCGATTTCGATTCCGTTTTAAATTCTGATTTAGTTTCCGCTCAAGTATAAGCTTAAAGTTAAAATGAAAAATTTTATTACGGAAATATGGGTACGGATTTAGGGGTGTGACAGCCTTACTCTTTAACCAACTACTAACACGACAACACGACCACAACGCAACACAATATCACAATGCATCACAATGCAACTGTAATACCCGGCTTGTACGGACTTTGGATTTAAATATATTATATTCATATTTTATTATATAATGACATTTTCATAAATATATCAAGTCATATCAGTTTCGCAAACGGAAAGCGTCATTACGATCCTAATGATTAATAGGAATTTTAAGGAAATTTAGGGAATTTTCGGAATAGTAACACTATATTCCGAGTAATTACCTCTATCGTAATGTAAAGGACGTATCAGTAAAAATAGTAAACGAGGTCCAAATTGCGAACGGACAGTTTTGTTAAGTCTCAAATGATAAGTTGGACCTATTGGTAAAGTAAGGAAATTTGGAGAGACCGAACAGTTGGCCGATTCATGAAACGAAGGACGAAACGAATATAAAAACAATGTAAGGGAAAAATGGTAATTTGCCAAATTAAATTTATAAAATCAAACCTAATCTCCTTCTTCCTCATTTCTTCCCTGCCGCGCGAGAAAACCAGAGAGAAGCTCTCTGCCATCCGACGATTCCGTCGACTTCCGACCTCCGTTCTCTTCCGTTTCTCCTCCGTTCTACGTGATTCTTCCTCCTCTCGCTACCCTAGGTATGAACCTACGATCTTAGAGTGTTTATTAGGGTTTCGTTAAAAATCAAGATTTAGGGTTCGAAATTGATAGGTTGCTATAGTTTAAGGACGTATTGAACGTATTAAACGTTATTGGACGAAATTAAATTGAATTGTGGAAAAATGTTAAATTTGAGAATTTAGGGATTTTCGGGAAAAGTTCGTAAGTTGTGATTTTGAACTATCGAGCATGAATTGGTCGTTTAAACGTCTCGATTAGCTAAGTTAAGAATTTAGGAAAATTCTTTAGTTAAGATTTGTAATTTGGACGTCAATAGCTTAAGTTGGTTTTAACGACGAATATCGTGTTTTGCCTCAGACACACGACTCTTGTGGACGAAGCTCGAGGTTCTGTGCGCTCAAGGTAAGTTCTCGTGACATACTCTGGCCGATTGGCCTACACCGTACTTCGATGTAGCGTCGAGGATCTCAATGGATTGTTTGTTTTAAATTGCTTCGGTCGGATAGATAGGTTTATAATTGTTATAGGTAATTCCATTTCGGTCTTGATGGTATGCATGTTGATTGTTATTTCATGTTTATATCTGTTCATGCATCACGTATTTCAAATGTCATGAAAACGAATTTCTGCACGATGTTTTAAAGTAAATGCAAAGAAATGAGGATCCTACGGTATACAGTTTAAATGACCCTTCGGTATATAGTTTAAATGGCCCTTCGGTATACAGTTTATAGCAAAGCAAAGCAAAGCAAAGTAAAGAAAACAAAGCATGATTTATAAAGTCACATGCACAGCATTCATTTGCATTTACTAGAGCTTACTGAGATTTTTATCTCATAGATGTCTGTATGGTGTAGGTGTTTACGAGGAAACAGGTGAGGACGAGCTTCCTCCTCCCGAGGCATGAGTTCAGTTGACGAAGGATGGTTGCGGTGGTGTGCTGGCGCAGTCGATGCTCACCTGACCCGTGGGGGATGTATGTGTAGGTTTTAAGGATTTTTGGGATGTTATTGATGACTTTGTCTTGATAGAACATATTAGGTTGTTTGGGATCTGGTTAGCTGATAGACTGATGTTTTCAAAGTTTTATAAACCGTATTTGTAAAATGTTTTATTAAAGCTTTTAATTGCACGTTATAGAAATCGTTTGAAATGGTTTAGGTTTGATATGGATATGCTCGAGTTTTAGAGCTATCCACGCGGTTGGATTCCGCAAAGTCCGCTGCAAGTTGGTCGAGTTTAGGAAACGTTTTGGTTGGATTTAAGATATAGTTTCATGGTGTTGATGGATAAGAAAAATGGTAAGAATGTATTAAGTTTACTCTCTGGAGTCGGATTCCAGAGAGTTGCATTGAAGTGTTTATTCCAGGTAGCTCAAAAGTGTTTGCTCTCCGGAATTTTTAAAGGAAATGGTAGGCGACTGAGCGCCATGTGACGAGGGGCGACTAGTGCCCGATCGCCAGGCACCAAACGCTACCAGCGACTGATCGCTGGTAGCGTGCCAGCGACTGATCGCTGGGCAGACAAGGCTGCTCAGCGATCGAGCGCTGAGACCAATCGCTAATGCAGCGATTGGTCGCTGCTCATCCTTCCTCGGCAGAATGACACTTCTGCCCTCTCTTCTGTTTTAATTGAAATTAGTTTGACATATAGTTTTATTTAATGGTTTCAATTGTTTTAAATGGTTTTATACTAATTGTTTTCGATTTCGGTTTAGGTTACGCTATTAGTATAGAGTTTATTTAAAGTGCGATTGATCGATCGCTGTACATCATTGTGGCGATCGATCTCCATGAAAAATGGAGATCGATCGCCAATATAAATATAAAAGTCAGCGATCGATCTCCAAGAAAAATGGAGATCGATCGCTAGCTATAAAGTGGCAAGCGCACTGTTCATGCACTGTTCACGCACTGTTCACTGTTACTGTTCACAGGCACTGTTCACGGCACTGTTCACCGAAAATAAAAATAAAAAAAATAATAATTTGTTTTTAATGGTTTTTATTTAAGTGTTTAATTTTTAAATGTTTATTTAAAATGATTTGTGTTTTGTTTTATTTTAAAATAGATTACGGTTTATTGAGATAAAAAAAAATATATATATATAGATATATAGGTACGGGAACCTGGGTACAGTATTAGGGTCGTGACAGCAACTCAACAACCCGACTCAACACAATACGACAACACAACCAACAATGCAACACAACAACCCGACTTAACACAACACGACAACACGACCAAACAATACTAGTTGCCCGCACCCGAAAGGATGCCTTAGTTGCCCGCACCGAAAGGTGCCTTAGTTGCCCGCACCGAAGTGCCTTAGTTGCCCGCCCCGAAGGGCCTTAGTTGCCTGCCCCGAAGGGCCTTAGTTGCCCGCCCCGAAGGGCCTTACTCTTTCACAGACTACCACGCCAAACAATGCAACACAACACACAACGCACTCAACAACATGACACAACCCAACATGACAACCCAACACCACACGGCCAAACAATGCAACACAACACTAAGCAAAATAATAACTCAACGTACACGAAGTAAAGCGATAACAAATAAACCCTTCCGTCCTGTGGTGTGGGCCCGAAGGCGAAAGGATAACATCTAATACTTACCTGGCGTCCTAGCACGCTGAGGATGCTCGGTTCCCTATCCACCTACGGCTCACCCTACGACCAATAGTCAAACTTCATTAAAATCAAACGTACATTCACCAATTACTCTCAAACTACTATTTCTAGCCTAATCCAACTAAAACCTAACTAAATGGGCCACTAATTTGGGTTCGGTAAAAACTGATCCGAAGCTTCAAATGTGCATAACTTTCACATCGGATATCGGAATCGAATGATTCCAGCAGCCACGTACTCCTCTAATAACCTATTTTAACCTGCCAAAAGGAATTTTAAAACAAAAGACCGTAGCTAGGTCAAATATCCAAAAACCCGAACTGCCCTTCACCCGGAAATTTCCCCCAACTCGATTTTTCATCAATTTCCATCCATTTCCTCACCAATCAATCCTCCTCATACCTAATTAACATAAACTAACCAAAATTCAGAGGCTACTCATAGAAAACCCGAAATGCCGAAATCGGGCTTACTGAATTTCGCCCAAATTGGGCTCCTCACGGCCAGGCAACTAAAGCCGGCCTAATGTCCGGCAATCCCAAGCCAAAACCACCCAAAAACGGCCGGTGATCGGAGCTAAAACAAGCTCGTCACTCTCGGCCACGACCAAACCGAAAAAAGGGCAAGAATAGGGCTCACCGTTCGGTTTGTGCGGGGAGACTGGCCGGGAACCGCTCGTCGCCGTCGCCTGGCCGAAGAAAGCCGGAAAACGCCGGTGATCGTCGCGCTCCGTCGATCGTCGCGCTCCGTCGATCGTCGCCCTTCCTCTTCTCTGCCCTGTTCTTCGTTCGCGGGGAGCTCGAACACAACAGAATGGCTTCAGCCATTCTGTTGTTTTATTTATTTATTTTTATAATAATAATAATAATAATAATAATAAAACTAACCATTAATTAAATCCTCATTTATCGTTTTGCCCTCCCGTATTTCCGACCATTTCGACTTTCGTTAAATCTCGTTCTTAAATTATAACTCCTGGCTTAATCTCACTGGGAATACCCGAACCTAAATAAAACCACTCACTTTTCTTTTAAATTAATTAAAACAACTATTTATTAAACAATTATCTTATCATTTTATTTTCTCTCAAATTCCTCTTCCAAATTTTCACTATAATTTTACTAATTAACATAACCTATCTAAGGCTAAGCGCGTTGTAAGAATTTCTCGGGTGTTACAATCCACCCTCCTTACAAAAATTTTGTCCTCATAATTTGTGGCCTTGCTATTTCTCAATTTACTCATCTCATCTCACCTATCCAATATCCTTACTTAGTCCGACTTCCCCTAACTCTATACGCTCTAACCCAAATACTCACACGTTCACTAACTGGAATCTCACTATCTGTGTATTTCAAGCTCTCACTACCAAAATTTATCAACTATGCTTTCAATCGGTCATCACCAAACACTCTTAAAGTCTTAAGTCTAAACTAACTCTTTCACGACTTTACACTCGACACCCTAAATGATGTTTACGCACTTCCTTTCGAACTCAAAATTTCAATTTAAAACTTCCATAATTCTCCTAAATTAACCTACTCAAAGTTCCCTCGAATAATCTTCAGGTCCTTTTCATCTTATATCCTCCATTAGAATGTACTAATCGCCTCATTTACCTCACTTCTCACTCTTCACCCACTAACATAGTTCAAACGCGTAACTTAGTCTAACTTTCATAACTATGTGCTCTTACACATTTATTAACTTTAACTTAATCACTCTTATCTCTTACACTACTTATATCAGATAATCAAGACATTTTATACCACGAACAATCATAACATTTCAGTAGTTATTCCAACATAACTACTATGAATACTATGAATCTTAGTACGTACATTCTCTATACTCAATTTGTCTAACTCACGTTCACTATACTCGATTTGTCTAACTCCTAATTTCAGTCACTACCAAACATTCAAATTCCTAGGTCTAAACAAACTTGTTCCCAACTTTACACTTAACACTCATCACCCAAATATCTTAAATGATCTATACTTACTTTGACGTTAACCTCATTAATTTTAACTTTGAAACTTCTCTAGATTCGCAGCCTTCCGAAATTACCCTTACAGGGTGAACTTTCTTTCCTTCTATATGATATTCTCTAAATACCACAGTTTCTCACGGAACTCTAAATAACCAATGGTTTACCTCTCCCCTCTTAAGTCCATCCAGAATTCATAATCTAACCTAGCACTTCTTCTATCTATATTGCATAATCCAAGCATTTGAGTTCTAACTTACATCCTATACGTAAATCTATCCTCTCTTAAGCTCGCCAACTCTTAAGCTTATCAATTCTAGCCTAATCTATTTACGACATTAGCAGTTTCGACTTCGTTACATATGAGTCGAACCTTTAAACTTTAATATTATCCCTAAATTACTCATACACTTTTCGTACAATTTCTCGTTCCTCTTATTCGAAATTCTCTAATTCATTATAAAGGTCCAGACTCTAACCTTCCTCTTTCTATAGTATACGACTTCTAATAATATATGACTTCTAATTTCTTCCTATACGTTATCTAGTAACCTCTTTAATTGCAAGCTTGTTGCACCCTAAATTCCTATATCCTACCAGTTACTTTTCTATGACAAATACTCACTTTCGATATTTCATATGTGTTACTCTAAACCTCATAACTTCCTCTATTCCAATTTTAGCTTTCCCTTCAAAATAAGTTTCTCGCTACTAATTAAGATGAACACTTCTACGTAATTACTTAGATTTTACAATCACCACATTATTTCAATCAATCACATCTTCTAAAGTATTAACAACACTTTACTTAAACTAGATACTCAAATGTAATATACCTAGATACTTCCACTCTACGTAAGTCTAAAATAATCCATTAAAACTTCCAACCTGAATCCTTAGCTATCGATCCAGTTTAACCCAGTGGAGTAATCTCTTTCATCTTATCAACTCCAATCTCTTGTCACTACCTCTACTTTTGCTGGAGCCCTAATGGTATCTAGCTTAACGATTTAAGGTATTTTCTGATAACTTCATTTCTACCATCAAACTACACTTTGATTTAATGTATCCCTAAAACTCCAAGGGTTTACTAACTATCTCTCATAAGATGTAACTTTCTAAGGGAAACCCATCCTAAAAGTTTCTAATCTCTCTATCCTCAATCCTACTTGTATCTATTCTACGAATGTTAAACCATAGGTTCACTACATCTATAAGTTGGCTCATGGAATCCACCGAAATTGTCATGGTACATTCGAGATTTGCCTGAACAAGGTTAAACAATCTAAACTCAGCTCTAAACAACTAAAAGAAAAGAATTACTTACAGTCGGTGAAGCACGTTGCATGGCGGCCGGCATTGTCGGGTAATCCTTTGAACGACTCGACCATTTATGCTCTGATACCATCTTGTAACGCCGCCGAACCCACCCTGGCTCGGTGCGCTACTTTGCCAACCAGTCCCGTGTTAAAACATAATTTTCTTAAACCCCAAAACATAAAACTAAACTGACATAGCTGAATTTAAAACTAAATCTCTCAAAACTCTCTTACGTCATACCTAGCTGCCTAGACTCACTAATTCCCTTACTCCTAACCATTAAGCACCACGGCGTTCTTTCCAAAAATTTCGGCAAAGTAACGCCTGTAAATGGCGCCTCCAAAATGCTAAGTACCTGCAACTAAATACAGTCCCAACAAATCAAAAATATTTCTAACCATCTAACCAATCTACGAAATCTCCAAATAGTAGTAAAGAGGAAAACTAAAATACTAACATCTCTAACTGAAAAAAGTCCACAGTACAGGGCGACACGTCCCCCTTAACTACAACTATATACATCAACGACCAATAGCTATACCGTAACTCTCAAAACATCAACCAAAAGACAACTATACAAACCATCGAAATAAAAGTAAATTATACATGACCCCAAAAATACTGTTCCACCCTCGTCTTTCCGAAGACCATGGTCGAGGCGCCCCGACAACTGCCCGCACCGGCAAACAGCGTACATCAACGACTGCGTCCCAATCCTAGCTTTCCTCGTAGCTATAACCTGTACTCCTGTTGTCACCTACACCACAGAACACACACACACACGTAAGCTTACGCTTAGCAAGTAGGGAATAACAAATATAAACAAGTATAAGGCACACACAATCCTCACACAACCCTAACACAACAACACAACACCACTCAACACAACAACGCAAAACAACACTAGCAACACGACCAAACAATGCTAGTTGCCCGCACCCAAAAGGATGCCTTACTCATTGCCCGCACCGAAGTGCCTTACACATTGCCCGCACCGAAGTGCCTTACTCATTGCCCACACCGAAGTGCCTTACTCTTTAACCAACTACCAACACGACAACACGACCACAATGCAACACAATATCACAATGCATCACAATGCAACTCAACAACCCGACTCAACACAACACGACAACACAACCAACAATGTAACACAACAACCCGACTTAACACAACACGACAACACGACCAAACAATACTAGTTGCCCGCACCCGAAAGGATGCCTTAGTTGCCCGCACCGAAAGGTGCCTTAGTTGCCCGCCCTGAAGTGTCTTAGTTGCCCGCTCCGAAGGGCCTTAGTTGCCCGCCCCGAAGGGCCTTAGTTGCCCGCCCCGAAGGGCCTTACTCTTTCACAGACTACCACGCCAAACAATGCAACACAACACACAACGCACTCAACAACATGACACAACCCAACATGACAACACAACACCACACGGCCAAACAATGCAACACAACACTAAGTAAAACAATAACTCAACGTACACGAAGTAAAGCAATAACAATATAAACCCTACCGTCCTGTGGTGTAGGCCCGAAGGCGAAAGGATAACACCCAATACTTACCTGGCGTCCTAGCACGCTGAGGATGCTCGGTTCCCTATCCACCTACGGCTCACCCTACGACCAATAGTCAAACTTCATTAAAATCAAACGTACATTCACCAATTACTCTCAAACTACTATTTCTAGCCTAATCCAACTAAAACCTAACTAAATGGGCTACTAATTTTGGTTCGGTAAAAACCGACCCGAATTTTCAAATGTGCATAACTTTTACATCGGATATCGGAATCGAACGATTCCAGCGGCCACGTACTCCTCTAATAACCTATTTTAACCTGCCAAAATAAATTTTAAAACAAACGACCGTAGCTAGGTCAAATATCCAAAAACTCGAACTGCCTTTCACCCGAATTTCCCCTAACTCGGTTTTTCATCAATTTCCATCCATTTCCTCACCAATCAATCCCCCTCATACCTAATTAACATAAACTAACCAAAATTCAGAGGCTACTCATAGAAAACCCGAAATGCCCAAATCGGGCTTACTGAATTTCGCCCAAATTGGGCTCCTCACGGTCAGGCGACTAAAGCCGGCCTAATGTCCGGCAATCCCGAGCCAAAACCACCCAAAAATGGCCGGTGATCGGAGCCAAAACAAGCTCGTCACTCTCGGCCACGACCGAACCGAAAACAGGGCAAGAATAGGGCTCGCCGTTCAGTTTGTGCGCGGAGACTGGCCGGGAATCGATCGTCGCCGTCGCCTGGCCGGAGAACGCCGGAAAATGCCGGTGATCGTCGCGCTCCGTCAATCGTCGCCCTTCCTCTTCTCTGCCCTGTTCTTCGTTCGCGGGGAGCTCGAACACAACAGAATGGCTTCGGCCATTCTGTTGTTTTATTTATTTTTTTATAATAATAATAATAATAATAATAATAATAAAACTAACCATTAATTAAATCTTCATTTACCGTTTTGCCCTTTCGTATTTCTGACCATTTCGACTTTCGTTAAATCTCGTTCTTAAATTATAACTCCTGGCTTAATCTCACTGGGAATACCCGAACCTATATAAAACCACTCACTTTTCTTTTAAATTAATTAAAACTACTATTTATTAAACAATTATCTTATCATTTTATTTTCTTCAAATTCCTCTTCTAAATTTTCACTCTAATTTTACTAATTAACATAACTTATCTAAGGCTAAGCGCGTTGTAAGAATTTCTCGGGTGTTACAAAAACCCGTGAGTTTAGGGTGTTGACAGTTTAAAGGAAGTGTCGATCGAGCAAGTGTCGACACTTATGTATGAAGTGTCAACCGCTAGGCCATTTGATGATTAAACCCGAGAACTTTAAGTGTCCACTAGCTTGAAGGAAGTGTCGACCGTGGGTCAACCCAAGAGTAGGAAGTGTCGACCCATGGTCTGAGGTGTTGGTCGCACAATTTTATTTTGGGAAAAATTTTGTTGCGGTCATTTATAGTGTTAATGATTGAATTTCTAGTCCAAGTTTAGGACTTATCTTAGTATCCTCGCTTATTGTCAAGTTGGATAGTCTTAACATTGATTTTATTTTAGACTTAGACAGCTTCGAGGACTTCGAGCCAGTTACTGAGGTTACGTCTCTAGTTGGAAGAAGGAGCTCTCGGCATAAAGGTAAGGGGTTTTATAGTATTTGCACTGCATTGCATGGTTTTTAAGAAAATCTTATTTTTGAGAGCCATCACCCATGAAAACCTGATGGGCCTGGTTGTCACCACATCAATTTTTTACGTGTATATATATGTATGATTTACACGTTTACCATTGATGTATAATTTTATTACTGTTTTGATAGAGGATGGATCCTCATGATATTTTGGATGTTCTCAGTGTCAAAGTATCAGGAGAACATCTTAGTACATCTTCTGCTGCATAAAGGTTGTCTTATATGCACATCCCGAAATGGTAATATGGCGGTGATAACGCCCTCCTTAGGTTTTGAATCCTTAAATCTGATCAGAGTATTATTGTTTGTTTATTATCGATTATACAGGTTGTTTTGTAGATGACTATTGTTCACCGACAACCCAGGTAACGGGGGCTTGATCTTCGGATTGCACGTTGCTTGATTCTTCTTTCTGACTCATGACGTGTTGTTGGATTTCGGTCTCCACCTTTCTATGTTATGTGCTGGAGAGGAGTGACTCTCATTTTTCACTAAGATGATTTTAAGTGAAATGTACGATGCTGACTTATTTTCATATAGCCTTCTATGTATACGACAATGATTTATTTAATGTCTTATCTATGGCTCTTGCATCTTGTGTTAATGAGACAATGATTGAAAACCATTTTGATATTGCATCATATTTTATAAAAAAAGGTAAAAGATGTTTTACATGCATTTAATATAGTATCTTACTGAGTTAGTCACTCACTCCAAACGACCCCCTTCCATTTCCAGGAAAGAACAATAACAATGAGTAGTTGGAGTTCAGGAGTTGTTTCCTTATTTTACTTCTTTATGTATTTGAGTGTTTGGTTTTCCCTTTTGTGAAAACTTATCTCAATTTGGTATGTATTAGATATCTGGATTATATTTGGATTTAGACTTGTGAACTTTATTGAACTACTATTTCTTTTATCGCACTATTATATATGTAGTCACTGTGTGGATCATAGCTTTTGATTTAATATTTAAGTTTTCGCTAAGAATCTAGCTTTGGACTGGGTGATCGGGTCCTTCCCGAGAATCGGGTCACCCGACCCGGCGTTCTGTTAGGCCCATCTCTGAGTCGTGACATAAGTGAACTTCGAGAACCGCTTTTGTTGTTGAGTTAAGCTTACAAGTAAGTTTTGAGAAAATGTGACAATTTTGGACTAATTGCATAGGATTATATTTTATGAATGTCACAAGTTTTAAACACCACCAAGTTAATTACGCTTCAAAAGATAAAAAATAAAATAATATCATTTAAGTAATTAGGATCTTTGAAAGTCTTGAGTTGAAGATTAATTAATGAGATATCTACATTTTTTAAACAATTATATATTATAAGTGTGAATCAAAATGACCTATTCAATATTTTTATCAATAATATAATTGAATTTAAAACAGGTCAATTGTGCCTTGTCTATTTAAATAGATAACAAAAGGTTTAGTTTAATTTCTTAAAATCAATTATATTTCTTATTATCCAAATTTATTTTCTAAATTTTCTACTTTAAATATGGTATAGTTCATATTTTAAGTCCATTCATTATCAAGGAGGTAATCTACAATTCTTCACTGAGGACACTAAACAACCCTTTCAACTATATGATTTCCTTATATGTCTCAATAATAGTCATATTTTCTGCCTCTGTAGGAGACAACACAACGGTATTTTGTAAAGTAGCTCTCCAATTGATAGCACAAGTCTCAACTATAAAAACATATTTTGTAAGGGATCTCCTCTTATAAAGGTCTTCTGCATAGTCAGAGTCAACGTACCAATTATCGGATCCTTTGTTTTTCCAAACTGGACATAAACATCACTAGTCCCACATAGATACCTAATAGTCCATTGAAGAGCTTTTTAATGTTTTTTTTTTTTAATTTGTCATGTACTTACTTACCGCAATTACTGCGTAAGATAAATTTAGACGCATGCAAACGCATACATGAGAGATCCCACTACACTAGAATACGAAACTTGTGACATATATTGAATCTCATTACCTGATTGCAAACATAAGTCGGATGAAAGATTGAAATGAGCTACTAATGGAGTATTAACAGATTTTGCCTTGTTGATATTTAATATGCTGAACTTTTTGATCCTTATGATTTCTTTTTTATCCTTAGTTGTGATCAACATATCATCAATGTATAAGAGCAAATAAATGACTAACCTATTTTCATTGTCTTTGATGTAGACTCAACTACCATAATTGCTTCTTTTGAAATCCTGAGCAAGCATGAATTAGTCGAATCTCTTCTACCATTGTCTTGGCGATTGCTTCAAAACATAAAGGGACTTCTTCAAGGAACAAACGTAATTCTCCTTTTTCGAGACTACAGAACCTTTAGGATTTTGTATATTGATGTTCTTCTTAAGTTTTCCATGTAAAAATACAGTTTTAACATCTAAATACTCAAGTTTAAAGTCGTGCATCCAAGCGAAGCTCGAATCGAACTATGCTTAACTACTGGAGAAAACACATCGGTGAAGTCTACATCTAGAATCTATCTCTAACCGTTAGCAACTAGACGTGTTTTATACATGTCTTATTCCACACCTGGTGTACCTTTGTTTCTCTTGAACACCCATTTACAACGAATTGCTTTCTTGTTCTTTGACAATGTAAGTAAGTTCTATGTATCATTCTTTTGAAGAGACTCCATCTTCTTCTGCATAGCAATCATCCATTTTCCAAAATCATTTGAACGCACTGCCTCTAAATAGATAGATGGTTCTTCACTGTTATTAATGTTTTCAGCTACACTCAAAGAATAACGCTTCTTCTCTAGAGTTTTTTTCTTGGTCATCACTATGATCTGTCCTTAATAGAACCGATCTGATTCTCTGAACAATAGGAATTTTTCCTGGTGCGTAGATGTTGCTAGGCAACAATAGGAATTTTTTTCTTGGTCATCCCAATCTCCTTATCGAGCTTGTGTAGGTATTGCTTAGTATGTGACGACCCAAAAAAGGGGTCGGGCGCAATCTCACATCACTTAGGGGGAGGATGGAAATGAAACATATGTAAAGAATGCGTCCCTTAGAAGTAATATGTGTTTTGTAGTACAATTGCACCGGATCCCATCAGAACTTCGAAGTTAATAGTGCTCGGGTGAGAGTAGTACCAAGTTGGCTGACCACTTGGGAAGTCCTCGTTGAAAACAAATTCGTGAGTATGATTGAGGCGTAAACCTCGGGAATCTAAGCCCGAGTATAGGCAAATATCGGATCGTTACAAAGCGGACAATATCTTACTGGAAAAGAAGGGTCGTAACAAATGGTATCAGAGCCTCTTCCTAACTGGAAATGTGGTCGACGAGGACGTCAGGCCCCTAAAAAAGGGGAGTGATTGTGATGACCCAAAAAAAGGGTAGGGCACAATCTCACATTGCTTGGGGGGAAGATGAAAATGAAATGCATTTTGTAGTACAATTGCACCGGATCCCATCAGAACTCTGAAGTTAAGAGTGCTCGGGCGAGAGCAGTACCAAGTTAGGTGACCACTTGGGAAGTCCTCGTTGAAAAAAAATTCGCGAGTACAATTGCAGGGCAAAGCTCGAGGATCTAAACCTGAGTATAGGCAAATCCCGGAGCCGAGTATAGGTAAATTTCTGGATCGTTACAAAGCAGACAATATCTTACTGAAAAAAGAAGGGTTGTTACATGGTAGGGCTGAAAGTAGTACAGTGTGGGATAGAGTAGTAAGGGATCGTCAATCTTTTCTTAAAGATTGAGATGAGTCGATGTCGGTCAATGGTGTGAAAACACTTCCTCTGCTTCACAATATTTCTGTGGAGGTCTAATTTCCCTTCTCGACATATTCTTGGCTATGGAATATTGTTGTGAAGCCACTACTGGTGACTGTGTGTAAGCAATATCATCCTAAATATCTAAGTGATTTGACATGAAGACTTTTATTTGATCCTGATCCTATATCAACTTCAACCTCTGTTTGATATCTACTTGTTCTTCTCTGACAAGACTTTAGGGGGTGAGCTAGCAAGCATAGCAGCCTACCACATTTCTATTAACTATCACTTTCTTTTCTTGGATTCTAGATGGCATATACACTTTTTTGATCTTGGTTCTAACTTTCCATTATCCACATTAACATGCAGTGCAACCAAAAACTCTTGAAATAGAATAATCAGCAAGAGTACCAAACCAATACATCTTCAACAGTTTTCTTATCAAAAGTAGTCAACTGAGAATGACTCACAATATAACAAGAAGTATTAGCAGCTTTACACCAACACGACTTAGTTAAACCAGAATATGAGAGCATACACTGAAACTTCTTCTTTAAAGTTCTTTCATTCGCTCTGCCACACCATTTTGTTTGCAAGTACCATGGATTGTCAGATACCTCAAAATTCCTTCTAACCTATAAAAAGAGTTGAACTCGTCCAAACAAAACTCCAACTCATTATCAATGCGAAGATGTTTTATGTTTTTTGTTTGCTTTTCAATCATAGTTTTCCACTCCTTGAAGGTAGAGAATACATGACTCTTTCTCTTCAGAAAGAACAGTCATACTTTTCTAGAGAAATTATCAATCAAAGTTAGTAGATAATGTGTCCCTCCATTCGAAGATAGTAATGCTGATCCTCTCAAATGTTAAGGGATATAATTCAATGTTCCTTTCGGACTGTGAGTGCTCATAGTGAATTTGACTCTCTTCTGTTTTCCAAAAACACAACGCTCATAAAGCTACAGTAGCGTTCTAACCATTCAAAAGTACTATTTTACTCAGCTCATTCATTCTATTCACACTAATTGTACTCATAATCTAGTAAGATCTTCATCTGACAATGAGATACTAACTGCCGCATCCCATATGACTGCAGAACATATAAATTTCCTCACTTTCTCTGTCCTTTCATCATAACAAGAGAACCTCTACTGATCTTCAAAACTTCACCGTACCTGTACCCATTCAAATCGAGAGTACTCAATAAGATCAAATTTTTCTTCCAATCAGGAACATGTTGCACATTACCAAGTGTTCTGACAACTCCATAACACATTTTTGATCTAACCGTATCAATCTCAACTATCTCGCACGATGCATTATTTCCTATCAATACGACACCTTTTGACATAGGCTCATATGTTGAAAACCAATCTCGATTAAGACACATATGAAACGCGCAAACACTATCAAAAGATCTTATTCTTCTTCACTTTCCTTTTCATCAATGACAACAGCTTCACCATACTTCTCTCGCTGTTTTCCCTTCTACTCATTTTCTTCTTTCCTTTTTATTCGACAACTTATAACACTCATATTTTATATGCTCTTTTTTTGACAGAAATAGCAAACCTTTTTTCTGTTCTTGGACTTTGATCTGCCACTTGAACCCTTTCTATTACCACTGCCTTTATTAGTCCTCTAAGATGTTTTACTTGAATCACTAGACCCTCTCATTGAGTCATGACTATGTAAAATAGTGTCGCTCAAAATACTGTACGAAGGTGGTAGCAAGCATAACAAAATCAACCACATATTCTCTTCATCATATTTGCACTCCATACTTTCTAAATCTAAAACTATCTCATTGAATGCATCAAAGTGTTCTTCGATAGAAGTTCCTTCGGTCAAATGATGAAAGAATAACTGCTGCTTCATATGCAGGTTACTCCTCAGGGTTTGTGCATGCATAATTCCTCCATCTTTAACCATATTTCTGCAGCAGATTTCTCTTTCAAAACATCCTCCAAAATATTATCAGACAAATGTTGACGAATTCGTGATAAAGCTATTATAGTCTCTCAGAACTTCTCCTTTGTCAAAGACGTGGGCACTTTATCTAATCCAAGCAACGTACTGTCCAATTCAATGTGAGTGAGGACTCCTCACATTTTTATTTGCCACAATAGAAATCTTGTAATCTTATTCAACATCGTAATATCATATATCATCGAAGCCATCTCCCCAATAATTTAGAATTTCACCTGTAATTATCTGAACCTAAAATTTTCAAACACAATTTCAATCCAAGAAATTCGAAACCAAATAATCCAAAATTATTTAGCGCCAATAACCACAATCATGATATTTCAAAACAAATAACCAAATATTGATTGCAACAAAGCAAATCACAAAATACAGTAAAACAAAATTCAATCACTTGTAAGATCTCGTGTTTGCAGTCTAGAAATTTCAGCAAATCAATTTTGTAGTTCCTCCTTCACTCGAGTAGATAAAAAATCAGAGCTTGGAGCAGCTTCTGTTCGGCGTCAAAGAGAAACATGACGCTGCAGATTGAGACCAGTTGGAGCAGCGACTGAAAAATGGGTCCTTTCCCTCTGTGCACGTTGATGACACGAGTAGGCAGCGGCGACAAATCTTCTCTGAAGGTGGTCGGCTGTGTGGCGGCGCACAGGGGAGCAACTCTTTTCGCGAGGAACGAGAGTCGAGCGACTATCTTCTCTCTTTTTCGAATGACCTTCTCTTCCTCGAAGACCGGAGCAGCGGCTCCCTTCTCCTCTCGTGAACGGCGATAGGGCTTGCGGTCTTCCCGCTGTATTTTCTTTGCCGTGATGATGAAGAAAAATTGAATTTCTTTTGTTTTCTTTTTCTAAACCAAAATCACAAAATCCTTGGATATACCTCCGATAAATTGAAACACGATTTTCAGAAAAACCTTCAACTACGCTTTGATACAAGTAGTAAAAAATTGAAAGAGAATTAAGAAAAACATAAAAAATAATGGATACCGAGATTATGTGAAATTTTTGAACGAGAAAAAATCACAACAAAGTAGTGAAATCATTTATCAAAATTAGTATAACGAATTTTACAACTCAAACATATATTTGTAAATTAAATCGTAATTGTGGTAATAACAAGATTCGTAATGTGGGCCTAATAGGCCTAATACAAATTGAATTCAGATCACACCAAATTTAATCATAAGAATAAAAATATATATTTTAAAATTCTAAATCTAAAAGAGGCAAAATTATTATCCTCAAGGTATGTGTTACCAAAGAACAATTATTATTGATCTTACAACTTTAACTTAGCGTCTCTTTGATACTTTGGCACCAATGATTTTCTTTGTCAATCTTTTCATCTCGAATAACAAGTGTGAGTGTGAGGAAATGTGACAAAAAATAATTACTCAAAATTTTTTCATACCGTTTGGAAAATTCTCTCAACTATTTGAGATAAAATCACCCAATAAGTTACCAATAAATGCCTCTCCCAAACTGGTTTTTCAATCCAATTTATTATAAATTTATTTTCTAATAAATGAAAAGAATATCAATTAATTTTCACAATAAAGTTAATAAAAAAGGTCCGTTAACTCGTAAGTTTTTAGAAAGTCGGATTTTGCATTTAATAGGTTCTATTACCATCCATAAATAATATTTTACGATTACGAGAACTTTTTCAATTTTGTTGTCCATTGGGATTTTTGACTAATTATATAATTACACTTTAAATTTTTAGAAACAAATTTCTAAAAATTTAATAATTTTATTTGATGAGATCTCATCTCATTTTGTGACTACCCCCGACCCGATTGGGGTCGGCGAGTCTCACTCCGGACATTAGAAATGTGAAGTATTTTTTTTTGAACTTTTAAAATGGCCAGACATAAAATTAAAGGCATAAAATGGAAAAACATAAGTGCAGAAGCTGTGGACGACAGAAGTGCAGAAGCTGTGGACGACGTCAGAAGTGCAGAAGCTATGGATGACAGAAGTGCAGAAGCTGTGGATGACAGAAGTGCAGAAGCTGTGGATGACAGAAGTGCAGAAGCTGTGGATGACAGAAGTGCAGAAGCTGTGGATGACAGAAGTGCAGAAGCTGTGGATGACAGAAGTGCAGAAGCTGTGGATGACAGAAGTGCAGAAGCTGTGGATGACAGAAGTGCAGAAGCTGTGGATGACAGAAGTGCAGAAGCTGTGGATGACAGAAGTGCAGAAGCTGTGGATGACAGAAGTGCAGAAGCTGTGGATGACAGAAGTGCAGAAGCTGTGGATGACAGAAGTGCAGAAGCTGTGGATGACAGAAGTGCAGAAGCTGTGGATGACAGAAGTGCAGAAGCTGTGGATGACAGAAGTGCAGAAGCTGTGGATGACAGAAGTGCAGAAGCTGTGGATGACAGAAGTGCAGAAGCTGTGGATGACAGAAGTGCAGAAGCTGTGGATGACAGAAGTGCAGAAGCTGTGGATGACAGAAGTGCAGAAGCTGTGGATGACAGAAGTGCAGAAGCTGTGGATGACAGAAGTGCAGAAGCTGTGGATGACAGAAGTGCAGAAGCTGTGGATGACAGAAGTGCAGAAGCTGTGGATGACAGAAGTGCAGAAGCTGTGGATGACAGAAGTGCAGAAGCTGTGGATGACAGAAGTGCAGAAGCTGTGGATGACAGAAGTGCAGAAGCTGTGGATGACAGAAGTGCAGAAGCTGTGGATGACAGAAGTGCAGAAGCTGTGGATGACAGAAGTGCAGAAGCTGTGGATGACAGAAGTGCAGAAGCTGTGGATGACAGAAGTGCAGAAGCTGTGGATGACAGAAGTGCAGAAGCTGTGGATGACAGAAGTGCAGAAGCTGTGGATGACAGAAGTGCAGAAGCTGTGGATGACAGAAGTGCAGAAGCTGTGGATGACAGAAGTGCAGAAGCTGTGGATGACAGAAGTGCAGAAGCTGTGGATGACAGAAGTGCAGAAGCTGTGGATGACAGAAGTGCAGAAGCTGTGGATGACAGAAGTGCAGAAGCTGTGGATGACAGAAGTGCAGAAGCTGTGGATGACAGAAGTGCAGAAGCTGTGGATGACAGAAGTGCAGAAGCTGTGGATGACAGAAGTGCAGAAGCTGTGGATGACAGAAGTGCAGAAGCTGTGGATGACAGAAGTGCAGAAGCTGTGGATGACAGAAGTGCAGAAGCTGTGGATGACAGAAGTGCAGAAGCTGTGGATGACAGAAGTGCAGAAGCTGTGGATGACAGAAGTGCAGAAGCTGTGGATGACAGAAGTGCAGAAGCTGTGGATGACAGAAGTGCAGAAGCTGTGGATGACAGAAGTGCAGAAGCTGTGGATGACAGAAGTGCAGAAGCTGTGGATGACAGAAGTGCAGAAGCTGTGGATGACAGAAGTGCAGAAGCTGTGGATGACAGAAGTGCAGAAGCTGTGGATGACAGAAGTGCAGAAGCTGTGGATGACAGAAGTGCAGAAGCTGTGGATGACAGAAGTGCAGAAGCTGTGGATGACAGAAGTGCAGAAGCTGTGGATGACAGAAGTGCAGAAGCTGTGGATGACAGAAGTGCAGAAGCTGTGGATGACAGAAGTGCAGAAGCTGTGGATGACAGAAGTGCAGAAGCTGTGGATGACAGAAGTGCAGAAGCTGTGGATGACAGAAGTGCAGAAGCTGTGGATGACAGAAGTGCAGAAGCTGTGGATGACAGAAGTGCAGAAGCTGTGGATGACAGAAGTGCAGAAGCTGTGGATGACAGAAGTGCAGAAGCTGTGGATGACAGAAGTGCAGAAGCTGTGGATGACAGAAGTGCAGAAGCTGTGGATGACAGAAGTGCAGAAGCTGTGGATGACAGAAGTGCAGAAGCTGTGGATGACAGAAGTGCAGAAGCTGTGGATGACAGAAGTGCAGAAGCTGTGGATGACAGAAGTGCAGAAGCTGTGGATGACAGAAGTGCAGAAGCTGTGGATGACAGAAGTGCAGAAGCTGTGGATGACAGAAGTGCAGAAGCTGTGGATGACAGAAGTGCAGAAGCTGTGGATGACAGAAGTGCAGAAGCTGTGGATGACAGAAGTGCAGAAGCTGTGGATGACAGAAGTGCAGAAGCTGTGGATGACAGAAGTGCAGAAGCTGTGGATGACAGAAGTGCAGAAGCTGTGGATGACAGAAGTGCAGAAGCTGTGGATGACAGAAGTGCAGAAGCTGTGGATGACAGAAGTGCAGAAGCTGTGGATGACAGAAGTGCAGAAGCTGTGGATGACAGAAGGGAAACTATTACCTAAGCCCTCGTATTTCTCATAACTTTTCATTTTTTTTTTATTTTACTTAACACTTTAAAGAAAACGGATCTAGACAATTGACCCATCTCTAACAACCTTTAGGGACTAACTTTGACTTAAACATTAAACATTTGAGCGTAAAACATTTCGACTTTTAAAACATTTAAAACTAGACTAAAACCATTAATAACTTAAAACAAATAAAACATTTAAAACAATTAAAGTAAGATCAATTTAAAACACGACACTAATATAACCTATACTCAAGAAAACAAACTGCGTGGATTGCTCTAAAAATCGAGTGTATCCTTACATGTTTTAAAATAACCAAACAGTTCAAAATACTCAAACAGTTCCAGTAAAATTCTAAAATTTAAACTCCACATTCTAACCAATCTACATATACATCAAAACTCGACTGTTCATACATTTTTCTATCAAAACCTCTAATCTACATACTTAAACACTTTGATACTTTCACAAATTAAATCTACACGTAGACCTACTAACCAACAAAACTAACTCACATCATTCGACATACATCATTCATCCATCGGATCATCAAGCCAAAACACACCCCGTCGCCACGAGTACCACCCATCGACCACCTATTCCTTGTCATCATGAGGAACTCTCACCTTCACACCTGTCACCTACATCATACAACATAAACAGTAAGCCTAATGCTTAGTAAGGGGATGCTCTAAACATAACTTTACATATATGCATGACATTTATAAAACATTTTCGTTTCATTTCATAAAACCATTACTTTTAGTCCCGTGAGAACATACAATTAGTCCCGTGAGAACATACAGTCAGGCCCGTGAGAAACATACCATTAATCCCGTGAGAACATATACTCAGGCCCGTGAGAAACATATCATTAGTCCCGTGAGAACATACATCATTCACATAATCGTTCTTTCATTTAACTTTTCATAAAACATGCTCGTAAATAGTTCGTATGCACCTTTTATAAAACATAATGCATGAGAAGTTCATAGACATACATAGACATATCATCAATCATTCACAACGTACATGGACATGCTATACTCATAACAAACTTAACAAACAACTAATAACTAACATTCTAGGCTACCCGACTCATTAAACCAACAGTCAGAAAATCATCATCAAAATAGAAAAACCTAACGTTGATACGATGCAGGGCCTTAAGGGCCGGAAACCTAACATCCACTTACCTGGCGTCCTGGCTATGCCGAGCACCGTCTGAAAGTCGTCTCCACCTAAGGCATTTCATAGCACGTCATTAGTATTAATCTAAATCATCCATTTCAAAGCTAAACGAGATCCCGAGCTAAGACAATTTCTTCAAAAACCCTAACTCATTTCGTTCGGGCATATCTAAACTCTTATTCTCGTGAAAACATCTCAAATTACTATTTCTAGCCTAATCCAACTAAAATCTAATTAAATGGGCCACTAATTTGGGTTTGGTCAAAAACCGACCCGAAACTCAAACGTGCATAACTTTTGCGTCGGTGGTCAGAATCGAACAATTCCAGTGGCCACGTACTCCTCTAATAACCTATTTTAATCTGCCAAAAGGAATTTCAAAACAAACGACCGGAGCTAGGTAAATTATCAAAAACCCGAAACTGCCCTTAATCGGAAATTTTCCCTTTTTCGATTTTTCATCAAATTCCATCAATCTCTTCACCAATCGATCACATAAACACTCAATTAGAATAAACTAACCTAAAATCGAAGTTTCCAACCACAAACCCGAATTGCCCTAATCGGGCATTCACTGAAATTCGCCCAAACGAGAACCATTACGGCCAAGCGATGAAAACCGGACCAAGGGTCGGCAAACCCTCGCCGGAGGCGACCAAAAACGGCCGGCGATCGGAGCTCAATCGAGCTCGACACTGTCAGCCCTAAACCGAACCGAAACAGAGGAGGAAACTGAGCCTTACCGGTCGGGTTTCGCGCGGAGATGGCCGGAGATCGCACGTCGCCGTCTTCTGGCCTGAAAACGGCGAGAAATCGCCGTCGTTGTCGGAGGAGAGCCGCGCTAGTCGCCTCCCCTGTTCGCTGCCCTCCTTCGGCGTCGAGCTCGAACAAACAACAGAATTGATTCTGTTGTTTGTTTTGTTTTTATTGTTATAATTATTATTTTTAATAATAATAATAATAATAATAATAATAATAATAATAATAATAATAATAATAATAATAATAATAATAATAATAATAATAATAATAATAATAATAATAATAATAATAATAATAATAATAATAATAATAATAATAATAATAATAATAATAATAATAATAATAATAATAATAATAATAATAATAATAATAATAATAATAATAATAATAATAATAATAATAATAATAATAATAATAATAATAATAATAATAATAATAATAATAATAATAATAATAATAATAATAATAATAATAATAATAATAATAATAATAATAATAATAATAATAATAATAATAATAATAATAATAATAATAATAATAATAATAATAATAATAATAATAATAATAATAATAATAATAATAATAATAATAATAATAATAATAATAATAATAATAATAATAATAATAATAATAATAATAATAATAATAATAATAATAATAATAATAATAATAATAATAATAATAATAATAATAATAATAATAATAATAATAATAATAATAATAATAATAATAATAATAATAATAATAATAATAATAATAATAATAATAATAATAATAATAATAATAATAATAATAATAATAATAATAATAATAATAATAATAATAATAATAATAATAATAATAATAATAATAATAATAATAATAATAATAATAATAATAATAATAATAATAATAATAATAATAATAATAATAATAATAATAATAATAATAATAATAATAATAATAATAATAATAATAATAATAATAATATGGAAAAAGAATTGATTCTGTTGTTTGGTTTGTTTTATTGTTATAATTATTATTTTTAATAATAATAATTATATAATACTAATAACACACTCCTATAAATTCCTATTAACTCCTTTAATATACCGTTTGCTCTTCCGTAAATTCCGTTAAATCTCATTCTTAATTATAACCCACGGCTTAATTTCACTGAAGTGCCCGAATCTAAATTATTAACCAATTAGGTTAACCAACTTATTCACTTTTATTTTAAATTACTTCAAACAATTATTTTATTTTTTTTCCTTTTATTTTCTCTCCAATTTTCCCTTTTAAAAATTCTCGGGCGTTACATATTCAACTGTCAGAACAGAGGTTTTAAAACTTCAACACCAAAACCTATACATTAATAAAATCTCAAAAGCTGTACAGAACTTGATATACACCTCAAAAATACACCCCCACAGGTTCAAAATATGTGTGGCTGCCACAACCATCCCATGAGCTCGTCCCGCCAAACTGCATCTACTCGTCGGCCTGAGGCACAAAGTCCTCATCTGGAGGATCCATACCTACAACAAGGAGTTCAACTATGAGCCTAGAGCTCAGTAAGAACATACAATGCAGTGATGCATATGCTATGCATGAACTTTTGAAATACATGAACATTACTTTACATTACGTCAAGTGCACAGAAGGTATAAGTGGGGCTTATAGAGGAACTGACACAACAGAAGTACAATATCAGACACTGTGCACTATCAGACACATAACAGGTATACATAACAGGAATACAGAATAGGATGCTAGTCCTCGTCCCACACTTAACCGTATATTAAATTACAGGTTTTATCTTTCTTAACTTCAAACCTCGTGCATAAAACATTTGCATGACTTTCAGGAAAAACGTGTATGCATGAATATTCATAGTGCATAGAGTAAAGACAGGACATCAAAACACAGAAATAAAGACAGGTTCTCAGGACATTTCTTAAAACATACATACTTAACTTTGTACACCACATACAGCCTATCTACCCACCGAAAAACTCAACAACGTAAAACCTAGTACCTCCGTATTGTAGGTGTAACGCCCCAGGTCTTTCAGACCCGGTTTGCTACCAAAACATTGAACTGAACTAAGAGAAATTACGGAAAATTTTAAATTTCCTCTCAGTGATGATAATTCTTATCCTTGATCCTCGACTTTACAGCAGAAAACTCAATAAGTAGACAACGTTCATAAATAGACAAAACGTTAAGACATTTGGCCGAAGGGAATTTGAAACTCAAGGACATCTACCTATCGCAAAACGACAAGGCATGGTGTACGCTCCTACCGATTGACACATGCATCCCACGTAATTCATTAAACTTCATCCGATTACAAAACGACAAGACTTAATATCGGCTTCTACTGATTGACACGTGCACGTCACGTGACTCATTAGACTTCATCCGATCACAAAACGACAAGACTTAATATCGGCTTCTACCGATTGACACATGCATCCCACATGACTCATTAAACTTCATTCCGATAGAAGACATCACCCGATAGAAGACATCATCCGATAAAAAACATCATCCGATGGAAGACATCATCCGATGCCGATTGACACATGTATATCACGTGACCCATTAAACTTCATTCCGATAGAAGACATCACCTGATGGAAAACATCATCCGATGCCGATTGACACATGCATATCACGTGACTCATTAAACTTCATTCCGATAGAAGGCATCACCCGATAGAAGACATCATCCGATGGAAGACATCATCCGATAGACAGGAAACTTTCAGACTTTCACAAACTTCAGCATGACTGAATAAACTAACACACAGTTGGGCCATAATCTCATCTAGAATACGTGTACGAGAGACTCTAACAAAACAGATCATTCTATCATTCACGATCATTCTCCAACTCAGAAGTTAATCATCATATGTCCAGTATCCATTGTTTTAGAAAGTATCCTACATAGACCTCAGTATTACATCATCCGATGGAAGACATCATCCGATGGAAGACATCATCCGATGGAAGACATCATCCGATGGAAGACATCATCCGATGGAAGACATCATCCGATGGAAGACATCATCCGATGGAAGACATCATCCGATGGAAGACATCATCCGATGGAAGACATCATCCGATGGAAGACATCATCCGATGGAAGACATCATCCGATGGAAGACATCATCCGATGGAAGACATCATCCGATGGAAGACATCATCCGATGGAAGACATCATCCGATGGAAGACATCATCCGATGGAAGACATCATCCGATGGAAGACATCATCCGATGGAAGACATCATCCGATGGAAGACATCATCCGATGGAAGACATCATCCGATGGAAGACATCATCCGATGGAAGACATCATCCGATGGAAGACATCATCCGATGGAAGACATCATCCGATGGAAGACATCATCCGATGGAAGACATCATCCGATGGAAGACATCATCCGATGGAAGACATCATCCGATGGAAGACATCATCCGATGGAAGACATCATCCGATGGAAGACATCATCCGATGGAAGACATCATCCGATGGAAGACATCATCCGATGGAAGACATCATCCGATGGAAGACATCATCCGATGGAAGACATCATCCGATGGAAGACATCATCCGATGGAAGACATCATCCGATGGAAGACATCATCCGATGGAAGACATCATCCGATGGAAGACATCATCCGATGGAAGACATCATCCGATGGAAGACATCATCCGATGGAAGACATCATCCGATGGAAGACATCATCCGATGGAAGACATCATCCGATGGAAGACATCATCCGATGGAAGACATCATCCGATGGAAGACATCATCCGATGGAAGACATCATCCGATGGAAGACATCATCCGATGGAAGACATCATCCGATGGAAGACATCATCCGATGGAAGACATCATCCGATGGAAGACATCATCCGATGGAAGACATCATCCGATGGAAGACATCATCCGATGGGCCATAATCTCATCTAGAATACGTGTAGCGAGAGACTCTAACAAAACAGATCATTCTATCATTTCACGATCATTCTCCAACTCAGAAGTTAATCAGTCATATTCCAGTATCCATTGTTTTAAGAAAGTATCCTACATAGACCTCAGTATTCATAATCTTACTAATATGATAAAAGTAGAAACCAGGAGTTGAAATCCCCTTTCCAGCCACCAATCTGTCACCCTGAGCACCTCCCAGCAACCAGCCTTAAACATCCTCATTAGACTTGAAATCCTCACCTGGTAGTTCTTCACCTACATCATAAGGTTTAAGCTATAAGCCTAATACTTAGTAAGGAGTGCATTGCTAACATGTACGCATGAATGTACAAATTTAAGGAAAACACATGTTCATGATCTTTTTCGTGTTCTTATTCTTGTTCATGTTCATCGTTTTCATCATATGGATTAAGGGAGGATTTGTGCCGAAAAGGGGGTTGACAGTGAGAGTGTACATAGTCCCTTGTGGGTCGTATTCATGGTCCTTCTTTTGGACAGTGACATACGCAAAACTGCCCCCAACCCTCTCTTAATCCTTGTTGCATAAGTTTCATGTTCATATCTTGTTCATGGGAGAAATCATGCACTTAAAACATTTTCATATGCTTGAGAAATAATCATGATGCATGAGAATGAGTAAATCTTAGTTCATCAGACTACTGAACAAGCAATTCATTCATCAAAGGATCATAACATCAACTGGAGTATCTTACCCAAAAAGACAATAGCATAGATAACCTTTAAACATCATAGACAACTTCTACCTAGTACCCTTGCGATGGAGGGCCTTAATGGCCGAAAATCTTACTCACTCACTTACCTGGTTTCCTTAGCAACTTGAGCACTTCTCTTCAAACTTTTTCACCTAGAAACATTTCACATTACCGTGTTAAATCAAAATCCTAACTAAAGTCATCCTAGTATCTAACATAAATATTTCTAAATCTTCCTAGTCGAGCGCCTAGTGTGTACAGACTAGACTTCCAGAACCTAAATAACCGGTTTAATTCTAACAACTAAACATGGTCTATTATCTTAATGTCCAGAATTGAATCGGAAATGCCATTACTAAACACAGATTAAGATTTTTACAACCAATACTCTGTTAGTGAAGAATCCGAAACCTCAAGTTCTAGCTGAAAATAGAGTTCTAAGTAACTACATTGTCTAAGTCTTACCTAGAGCGTGCATTGTCGAAATGGAGGCTGAAGAACTGGTCGCCAGCGAAGGAATAGCTGGCAGTGAGGGAGCTCTGGAAGGAAGGAAATCGCCGAGAGAGGAAATGTCGGCTACAGTGAGGCTTTGATGGGGTTTAAGAATTCCCATAACCTATTTATACAAATTAAAATCTACCTTAATTACAAACTTGCCACCCAACCTAGTTTCACTCAACTTGTAATAAATATGTCTTGGCATTAAATTTAAAATCATAGAGGTCAATAAAAGGGTGACAATTAAAATGGTTAAGAAAATCACCTGCCGAAATTGTCGGGTGTTACATCCACCCCTCCTTAAACAAAATTTTCATCCTCAAAAATTGATCAAACAAAGAGCTCGAGATATTTGTCCAACATGTCCTGTTGTCGCTCCCAAGTGGCTTCTTCAAATCCATGATTCGTCCACAAAACTTTTACGAGAGAAATTTCTTTATTCCGTAGAGTCTTAACTGCAGATTCCAAAATTCGAACAGTTTCTCTTCATACGTTAATGTCGGCTCAAACTCGAATTTCGTTGGTTTAACAACCTGCGACGGGTCACGTATGCATTTCCTTAGCATGGATACATGTAAGACATTATGGACCTTTTCCAGTGATGGAGGCAATTGCAACCTATTAGCGGTTTTACCAATCCTTATCAAGACAGGGAAGGGACCAATGAATCGTGGAGTAAGTTTTCCCTTCTTGCCAAATCTTAAAACTCCCTTAAACGGTGAAATCTTTAAGAAAACTTCATCTCCAACAGCAAATTCAAGATCTCTCATTCTTTGGTCTGCATAACTCTTCTGTCGGCTTTGTGCAGTCATCATCCTTTTCCTAATTATGGCAATCTTGTCTGACATCTGCTGTAAAATTTCAAGGCCTAGAAGTTTTGCTTCGCCAACCTCATTCCAGTATAAGAGTGATCTACATTTCCTACCATACAGTGCCTCGTAGGGTGCCATACCGATAGTGGACTGGTAACTATTGTTGTAGGAGAATTCCACTAAGGGCAGGTATCGATTCCAAGATGTCTGAAAATCCAGCACACACGCCCTCAACATATCCTCAAGTGTCTGAATTGTTCTCTCTGACTGGCCATCTGTCTGAGGATGAAAAGCAGTGCTGAAAGATAACTTTGTACCAAGCGTGCCTTGAAGTCTTTGCCAAAACCTCGAGGTGAACCTGGGATCACAATTGGAGACAATGGATATCTGGAATCCCATGCAACCTGATAATGTCCTGAACATACAGATTAGCAAGCTGGTCCATCGTGTACGTTGTCCTTACAGGTAGAAAGTGAGCTGATTTTGTCATTTTGTCAATTACGACCTAAATGCTATCATGACCTTTAGTTGTCTTAGGTAATCCTACAACAAAATCCATGGCAATGTTTTCCCATTTCCATTCAGGAATAGGTAAAGGTTGAAGGGTACCTCCTGGACGTTGTTGTTTTGCTTTAACTTGTTGGCATATCAGACATGATTCCACATACTTGGCAACATCTCTCTTCAAATTCGGCCACCAGTAGAGTAACTTCAAGTCCCGATACATCTTGTTGCTGCCAGGATGTATAGAAAAGGGAGACGAGTGCGCCTCGGCCAAGATCAACTTACGTAATTCTTCATCACTAGGAACATACCATCAATTCCTAAATTTCAAAATACCATCCTTAGAGAGACTGAACTCAGAAGAGGCATCCTTCAACTTATTCATCATGCTACTATTTTCCTTTGAATCCTTTTGTTGTGCCTCCTTGATCCTATCTATGATAGTTGGTCTAGTAGAAACATCAGCAAGTAAGGCTGACAGTTCAGAAACCATCTCCAACTCAAATTTCTGAACCTCAACCTTCAAGGGTAAAGACATGGTTGACACCGCAGGCTGCATTGTCTTTGACATTCTGCTTAATGCATCGGCTACAGCGTTAGCCTTACCCGGGTGATACCTAATTTCAAAGTCATAATCCTTAACAAACTCTAACCAACGTCTTTGTCTCATGTTCAACTCCTTATTAGTAAAAAGGTACTTCAGGCTCTTATGGTCAGAAAACACTTCACACTGCTGACTGTACAAATAGTGTCTCCAAATCTTTAATGCAAAAACAACTGCGGCTAATTCCAAATCGTGAGTGGGGTAATTCTGTTCATAACTCTTCAGTTGTCTGGAAGCATACACTACAACCTTGCCTTCTTGCATCAAAACACATCCCAGACTGACTTTGGATGCATCACAATAAACACTGAACTTCCCTTCTTCAGTTGGAAGTGCCAAAAGTGGGGCTGTTGTCAACTTCAGTTTAGTGTTTGGAAGCTATCTTCACAAGCTTCGGACCAAGAGTATTTGGTGTCTTTCTTTGTCAAACTAGTTAAAGGCTTAGCTATCATAGAGAATCCCTTAATGAACTTCCTATAATAAACTGCCAGACCAAGGAAACTACGGACCTCGTTGGCATTCCTTGGCTGTGGCCAGTCCTTAACAGCCTGAATCTTGTTTGGGTCTACGGATATGCCCTCAGCAGAGATGACATGGCCTAAAAAGTTGACCTTATCCAACCAGAACTCACATTTGGACAACTTGGCATAGAGCTACTGCTGTTTTAAAGTCGCCAAAACCACTCTTAGGTGTTCTTCATGGTCAGCTTTAGTCCGTGAATATATTAGGATGTCATCAATAAACACAATCATAAACTTATCCAATTACTTACGAAACACTCAATTCATCAAGTCCATAAAGGCTGCAGGTGCATTTGTCAGTCCAAACGACATCACAAGAAATTCATAGTGTCCATAGTGGGTTCTGAAGGCTGTCTTTGGTATATCTCCCTCCTTAACTTTTAGTTGGTAGTAACCAGAACGTAAGTCGATCTTTGAAGACACTTTGGCTCCTTGAAGTTGGTCAAACAAATCGTTGATACGGAGCAATGGATATCTATTCTTGATTGTCAACTTGTTTAACTCTTTGTAATCTATGCACATTCTAAGAGAACCATATTTCTTCTTAACGAATAGGATAGGTGCACCCTAGGGAGAACAGCTGGGGCATATAAATCCCTTGTCTACTAATTCCTGTAGTTGGACCTTCAATTCTTTCAACTCAACAGGTGCCATGCGGTAGGGGTTCATAGACACAGGTAGAGCCTTGGGATATGTATCGATTACAAACTCGATTTTCCTATCAGATGGTAGCCCAGGCAAGTCTTCCAAAAATGTGTCTGGTAACTCTCGGACTATGGGAATATCCTGAAGTTCTACCTTACTCTTTACTTGGATATCAATTATACTAGCTAGATAACTCACACAACCACCTTTCAGTAACCGTTGAGTCTCTAGCGAGGATATAACCGATATTTTACTTATTTTTGGAATAGCTTGGAAGGAGTACCGATCTCCGTTTGGGGGTCGGAACTCAACCAATCCAGACCTACAACTTATCGTGGCATAATGTTGGAATAACCAATCCATCCCTAGTATAACTTCATATCCCTTCATGTCAATTACAATCAGTTCTACGTATAACTTCTTATTTCCTAATGACACAACATCACCTTTTATTATCCGTTCGGAATGTAAAAACTTCCCCGATGGTAACATGACACTAAATGACCTTTCGGCTGGCAAGAGTTCTAATTTATGCTTATATACAAACAGGGTTGATACAAACGAGTGAGTGGCTCCCGTATCTATAAGTGTATAAGCAGAAATACCACATATCATAATTGTACCTGTTATGATCGTATGCTGCATTGCATCCTCATCCTCCATCAAAGCATAGACCCTAGGCGCTACTCTTGCTCGGTTCGGGTCTGGCGGCATGGGGCAATCTCTGACTATGTGTCCAACCTTGTCACATCTATAGCAACGACCTGAATATAGTTTACATTCGCCATGGTGATTCTTCTGGCAAGTGGAACATAGGGGAGCTAGAGGTCGCTTTCCTTTTCCTTGATCATCAGTTGGATTGAAGGGTCTCTTCACACCTTTCTGCTGTTGCTGCGGTCCTCTATTCGGTTGTGGTTGCCAACCTCTACCCTGGCACGATGGTGGCTGAGTATCCTTGATGAACTTCATTGGTGGTTCACGTTGTCCTTGTACTGTTAACTCAACTTCCTCCAATTCCAAAGCCTTAGCAGCCACTTCGGAATAAGGTATGTTATGGATTCCTGCAGTCTTTACTCCCTGGAAGAGGCTCGGCTTCAGTCCTTGGACAAACTGGTGAATCTTATCTTCCTCATCATCCACCAAACGGGGTGCAAACCTGGACAAGGCCTCAAACTTACAGATGTAGTCGGCCATAGAGCCGGTTTGACGTAACTGCATGAATTCCATTTTCTTGCTGGTCCGAACAGCTCGGCTAAAGTACTTGTCAAAGAAGACAGTCTTAAACATTCCCCAGGTCATAGCTCCTGCATTGAAGGTGCTCTAGATTGAGTCCCACCAATGCCTCGTATCCAATTCAAGATGAAAAACAGCACATGTCACTTTATCCCCTTCATCAACTTTTGCATACTTAAACATGTCCTCCACCTTTCGAATCTATTCCTCAGCATAGACAGGATCTGAAACTCGACCATTGGATACTGGAGGTCGAAGGTGGTGAAAACGCTCGCTCCCATTGTCGTGAGTCGTATTTGAGCTAGAATTCCCCTACTCATCTCTAGCAGTCACCCACTGCTCAATTTGGCGGGACTGGCGAATAACCAACTCAGTTAACTGAGCGATGGTGTTACTATCCTCATTGCTCTCCCTTTGTTGACCTCTTACCATTTTGAGATCCCTAAACTAGTAATCATAAACACATCTTAACGTAATGACATTACTAAAATCGTAAATACTTACAGTTACTGGAGTGTACTCAGGTGGCAGTCAGTGCTAGAAGGCAGTCTACAGAATTGATTTTAGAACCCGGTTTCGCTTTGATACCATAATTGTAACACCCCAGGTCTTTTAGACCCGGTTTGCTACCAAAACAATGAACTGAACTAAGAGAAATTACGAAAAATTTTAAATTTCCTCTCAGTGATGATAATTCTTATCCTTGATCCTCGACTTTGCAGCGGAAAACTCAATAAGTAGACAACGTTCATAAATAGACAAAATGTTAAGACATTTGGCCGAAGGGAATTTGAAACTCAAGGACATCTACCGATCGCAAAACGACAAGGCATGGTGTACGCTCCAACCGATTGATACATGCATCCCACGTGTTTCATTAAACTTCATCCGATTACAAAACGACAAGACTTAATATCGGCTTCTAACGATTGACACGTGCACGTCACGTGACTCATTAGACTTCATCCGATCACAAAACGACAAGACTTAATATCGGCTTCTACCGATTGACACATGCATCCCACGTGACTCATTAAACTTCATTCTGATAGAAGACATCACCCGATAGAAGACATCATCCGATGGAAGACATCATCCGATGCCGATTGACACATGCATATCACGTGACCTATTAAACTTCATTCCGATAGAAGACATCACCCGATAGAAGACATCATCCGATGGAAAACATCATCCGATGGAAGACATCATCCGATGCCGATTGACACATGCATATCACGTGACTCATTAAACTTCATTCCGATAGAAGGCATCACCCGATAGAAGACATCATCCGATGGAAAACATCATCCGATGGAAGACATCATCCGATGGAAGACATCATCCGATGGAAGACATCATCCGATGCCGATTGACACATGCATATCACGTGACTCATTAAACTTCATTCCGATAGAAGACATCATCCGATGGAAGACATCATCCGATGGAAGACATCATCCGATGGAAGACATCATCCGATGGAAGACATCATCCGATGGAAGACATCATCCGATGGAAGACATCATCCGATGCCGATTGACACATGCATATCACGTGACTCATTAAACTTCATTCCGATAGAAGACATCATCCGATGCCGATTGACACATGCATATCACGTGACTCATTAAACTTCATTCCGATAGAAGACATCATCCGATGGAAGACATCATCCGATGCCGATTGACACATGCATATCACGTGACTCATTAAACTTCATTCCGATAGAAGACATCACCCGATAGAAGACATCATCCGATGGAAGACATCATCCGATGGAAGACATCATCCGATGGAAGACATCATCCGATGGAAGACATCATCCGATGGAAGACATCATCCGATGCCGATTGACACATGCATATCACGTGACTCATTAAACTTCATTCCGATAGAAGACATCACCCGATAGAAGACATCACCCGATAGAAGACATCATCCGATGGAAGACATCATCCGATGCCGATTGACACATGCATATCACGTGACTCATTAAACTTCATTCCGATAGAAGACATCACCCGATAGAAGACATCATCCGATGGAAGACATCATCCGATGGAAAACATCATCCGATGGAAGACATCATCCGATGCCGATTGACACATGCATATCACGTGACTCATTAAACTTCATTCCGATAGAAGGCATCACCCGATAGAAGACATCATCCGATGGAAAACATCATCCGATGGAAGACATCATCCGATGGAAGACATCATCCGATGGAAGACATCATCCGATGGAAGACATCATCCGATGGAAGACTTTCACAAACTTCAGCATGACTGAATAAACTAACACAAAGTTGGGCCATAATCTCATCTAGAATACGTGTAGCGAGAGACTCTAACAAAATAGATCATTTTATCATTTCACGATCATTCTCCAACTCAGAAGTTAATCAGTCAGATTCCAGTATCCATTGTTTTAAGAAAGTATCCTACATAGACCTCAGTATTCATAATCTTACTAATATGATAAAAGTAGTAACCAAGAGTTGAAATCCCCTTTCCGGCCACCAATCTGTCACCCTGAGCACCTCCCAGTAACCAGCCTTAAACATCCTCATTAGACTTGAAATCCTCACCTGGTAGTTCTTCACCTACATCATAAGGTTTAAACTATAAGCCTAATGCTTAGTAAGGAGTGCATTGCTAACATGTATGCATGAATGTACGAATTTAAGGAAAATACATGTTCATGATCTTTTCGTGTTCTTATTCTTATTCATGTCCATCGTTTTCATCATATGGATTATGGGAGGATTTGTGTCGAAAAGGGGGTTGACAGTGAGAGTGTACATAGTCCCTTGCGGGTCGTATTCATGGTCCTTCGTTTGGACAGTGACATACGCCAAACCGCCCCCAACCCTCTCTTAATCCTTGTTGCATAAGTTTCATGTTCATATCTTGTTCATGGAAGAAACTATGCACTTAAAACATTTTCATATGCTTGAGAAATAATCATGATGCATGAGCATGGGTAAATCTTAGTTCATCAGACTACTGAACAAGCCATTCATTCATCAAAGGATCATAACATCAACTGGAGTATCTTACCCAAACAGACAATAGCAAAGATAACCTTTAAACATCATAGACAACTTCTACCTAGTACCCTTGCGATGCAGGGCCTTAATGTCCAGAAATCTTACTCACTCACTTACCTGATTTCCTTAGCAACTTGAGCACTTCTCTTCAAACTTCTTCACCTAGAAAAATTTCACATTACAGTGTTAAATCAAAATCCTAACTAAAGTCATCCTAGTATCTAACATAAATATTTCTAAATCTTCCTAGTCGAGCGCCTAGTGTGTACAGACTAGTCTTCCAGAACCTAAATAACCAGATTAAGTCTAACAACTAAACATGGTCTGTTATCTTAATGTCCAGAATCAAATCGGAAATGCCATTACTAAACACAGATTAAGATTGTTACAACCAATACTCTGTTAGTGAAGAATCCGAAACCTCAAGTTCTAGCTGAAAACAGATTTCTAAGTAACTACATTGTCTAAGTCTTACCTAGAGCGTGGATTGTCGAAATGGAGGATGAAGAACTGGTTGCCGGCGAAGGAATAGCTGGCAGAGAGGGAGCTCTAGAAGGAAGGAAATTACCGAGAGAGGAAATGTCGGCTACAGTGAGGTTTTGATGGGGTTTCAGAATTCCCATAACCTATTTATACCAATTAAAATCCACCTTAATTACAAACTTGCCACCCAACCTAGTTTCACTCAACTTGTAATAAATATGTCTTGGCATTAAATTTAAAATCAAAGAGGTCAATAAAAGGGTGACAATTAAAATGGTTAAGAAAATCACCTAGCCAAAATTTTCGGGTGTTACAGTAGGGCCTTAAGGGCCAACCTATGCGATATGAACTTACCTGTTGTTCGTGAGTTGTAGCTCGTATATATGTCCTCGGCGATTCACGAACCTATATCGTGAATAATCAGGCAGTTAACCCTAAACTTCATTAAAACTAAAAATAACTAATCTAAACTCGTTAACTAACAAAAAAGAGTTACCTGTAATAGAGAAAATGGAAGAAAATAGGAGGAGAAGAAGTTTGAAAATGGACACAGTCGCCTGGAAGAGAGAAAACAGAGAAGAGATTCACGTAGGAGTGAAGAGAAGAGAGGAAGAGAGAAGACATGACTTCTTCCACAAGCTTGCCAAGTGTCAATCATTCATTGACTTCCTCCCACCAACCTTAATTGGCTTCCTAATTTGCCCCTCATTGTTTTCCAACTAAATTGTTATTTAGTTTGTCGACTCGGTCTCACGGATCTCTCTAATTCAATTAAACACATCGACTATTTCCGCAAAAACATTCATTGTATAAAAATCAAATTAATCCTTCTTAATGATTCGGGGAATAATTACATGGCAAAAATGCCGGGTGTTACACATTTAGTATGATTATAATAGTCTCATTTGATGGAATTTTAATCAGAATCTAAAATCACGATTTAAGGTTTAAGAACTTTTCCAATTTTTGCTCTACCTCAAATATCTAAATATGTGATCTCATCTCTTTTGGTAAGAGTCTAAGAATCTCATATAATAAGACCTTTATAAGATCCATAAATTTATAATACTTATGTTTGAAGTAAATTTGTTACATTATTCGAAGTCAAATTATTATATTGACTCAAATTTTTGTAAGTTGTTTGGACTCGTGTGATTTTCCATTCAAATGGTCAAACTGGTAGATTTTGAAAGTTATCGCTAAGTGGAAATTTGAATTAATGTTGTGTAAGTTGGAATTTGTCCTTGGATATGTTTCAGAAGAATTTTAGATATCATTTAAATTTTCGAAAAATCAAGATTTAAATATTTTACTTAATATTATAATATTATTTTTATATGTATTAAATAAATAATATATATATTTTTTTTTGAAAAGAGGAAGGTAGGACACCTTTCCTTTCGACTAAGGGAGTGAGAGAGAGATTCGGTGAGGGATTTTTGTCGCATTTTCTTCTTATTCGTGTTTGTGAAGGTTCTTCAAGGGTAAGTTAGTTTTTTAGCTATATTTTCGTTAGTTTTTCTTGTTCAATTTTCCATTAGTGTCGAATTTCAATTTTGAGATTGGAAACTCGAAACCATAGGTCGTTTTTACATTAATTCGGTCTATATATAGTTTACGCATAGTTGGCTTTTTTTTTTTTGCAAAATTCATCGCTGAAACGTTTTCTTTGGGGGTCCACTATTCAAGTTTAGTGATCGGAAGGACCAAGATTGGGAGTCTGTAGTAGCAAACTCTCGGATGTAGATTTGGCATTCGTTGAAGGGGTTCGCAGCAACAGTTTATGCGTCCGTTGCAGGTGATTGTGGTGGAAGTCTATTTTTTGCCAGAGCCGACTGTTGCAGTGGTCAGGTGGCCTGCTTTGGGGGATTGGGTAACCATATAATATGGTTTACAAGAAAAATTTTATTTCCTTAGCAAAGTTCGCGTTTGTTTGTCATTTTCTTGCAGATTGGTTTCCTAGCCTCATTATTAGAGTTATCCATAGTTTTCCTTGTGTTTTTAGATGGGGATTTCTGACGTTTGTTTTGTGTTAGGTTTTGAAGATGTTTTTGGTATCAATGCATGTTCCCGATCACTGAGGTAGCAATTTTTTACTATGCTCCGTTGCATCATGTTTTTCAAAACATTTATTTTCTAAGCTTTCATAAAATCAGACATGTCTTGTAACAACATGATAGTTTTTGTGTTATATGTACGCCAGTTTTACAAATTTACTTTACGCATGCATGATACTACATTTCATTTGATATATGTGGAACGGACCTCCCGTTGTTTTGGGTTGTATTGGGGCCTCGAAACAAAGTAACTGGAGGATCACTCCTTACACCTTCTGTTGCGTGAAAGTGTTTTGTTTGTATGCATGATTTGGATTGGCACGCAAATGAGATGTCATTGAAATCCCTAAACCTAGCCCGATTGTCTTGTTGTTATGTTCAATACAAGATTAACTGGTTTTTGGACAATCCTTCTTTCTCCCTCATGTGATGGACTGAATCTATGAATCGTCGTCATTCTTTTACGCGCCTTATGGACATTCGACGTGCAATGATCTATTAGTGACCTCATTTTCACTAGAACTCTTTTGGACAAAATTGGAGTTGTATTCATATCACTGTATTTTTCTCACTGACTCATTGTTTGTAATGAAATGATAAAACCAATTTTCTTATGCATTTTAAGGCTTCCTTACTTAGTTAGTCGGTCACCTAAAAGACTTTTCTTTTTCTTAGGTAAGGATCGTGGTAGCTAAGAGTAGCTGTTCACTAAGTAGTGTTTCCTTTTGCTACTTTTGTTTTCTCCTTGAGTGATTTATTTCTTTTCTTGGTGAGAACTCATTGGTTTAATCTTTCCCCTATTAAGACATTTTCATTCTTGCACAATATTTTCCTTGGATTTTATATTGCACTATCTTATTATTTTTTTATCAATATGTAGATTTCGGCTCATCTCGTGTATGCTAGGACTCAATTTATGTTTAGTCTTCCGTTGTAAATAGAGTTTTGGGCAAGACGATTAGGTCTTATTTGAGGGTTGGGTTGTTCAACCCAATATTTCTATCTCGACCCACCTTTTGATCGTTCAACTGAAATTTCTAGCCCACTTTCGGGTTGAGACAATTTTAATCAAAATTTAATATTTAATTTCAAAATCAAAATTAGATTTCTAAAACTCTTAATACCATTATTGTCTTCATGTCTAATATTTAGACAATTTTATCTTTAAACAATTTTTAACTTTAATTGAATGATTTCGATAGTTATTTCATAATTAATTATTCAATTTCTTTATTCATTATTTTTGAATAGTGATAGAAAGTGACAAATGGCCTGATGGATCTTTAGTTATAAGCTTTTTGATAATTTTTGTTAATTAATATTAATTCTTTATCTAATTAACATAACTATTAATTTTATAGTAATTCCATTAAATATTTAGAGTTGCATTCTTAAAACTATAGAGTATATCTACTCAAAATAACGTGTATTGATATAGTCATCACATATGTATTAATCTTCCATTTAAATTCACAATAAAGTTAAGTCCAAAATTTGTTAACCTCTCATATTACATTTTATTTTTAGCTATTATTACTTTTTAATTGAATAATTAATTCATAACAATTATGAATTATGCGTTAACTATTTGATTTCTGAACTAACAAACAAGATAATCTAAAATAATAGATTTTATTGTATCGGTGTTAGCATTCTCAGCTATTTATTTAATCTATTTTCTAAATACAAGGTTTATTTAATATAAATTGTACAAAATTTTACTAAGTAAATCAAAGAATAAATTAATATGAAATAGAAATCTTCTAAATGCAAAGAATTAAGATCATTCATATATGATAGTAATTATGATGAAGATGAAATTATTCAACAAAAATTATAAGAACAATATAATTTAATCTGAACGAGTCATTCGTAATCATATAATATACATGGCTACACATTTTTAATAAATTAACTTTCTTTATAACTTTATGAACTTATTTAAGTTATTACTCTTTGTATTATATAACCCACATATAAATAATATATATGCTAACAAAAAATTAGCATAAATAACCAAGAAATTTACATGAATTTTATAAAGCATATTATTGTGAAAAAAGTAACACTACGTGTGATGACCCGGATGTGTAAGTATGTGTAACACCTGAAACATTTCTCTAGCGTACGTAGCCCTAGTGTAGGATATGTTGTGGGGACTAATGTTAATCCTAGAGTTTATACTAAGTATAAGAGTTAGGAAGTGGGGATTTAAGTGAAAACTATAAGAATAGTGGATTATTTTGGTTATGAAGATTCGATGTGTAATACTGAAATTTGTCATGTAATTATCCATTATGCCTTTTCATTTGTTTTAATTCGTTTTTGTAGTAGGAAGTGGTAATTGAGTTGTAGGGATTAGATTGTGAAAAGAGAAGGTTAAAATGAGAAGTAGAAAAGGGAATTTTGAAAAGTCAACAAGTGCATGACCAATAGCAATTAATATTAAAAAGTAAGGAGAGTGAAGAACCAATAGGAAGTGACATTGGAATAAAAGGTAAAGAAGGGTCATTCACGTTGGAAATTAAAAGAGAAGAAAAGAGGTTTGACAAGTCAAAACTCAAAAGGGGTTTTGAAAAGTCAAAAAGTGTTATGTTGAAAATTCAAAGTTAGTTATGAACCAATAAAATCAATGGACATAAAAAGAGATAAGAAGAAAATGAATTAAAAATTTAAAGAAAAGAGAGTATATAGATGATGCATTCACGTTGGAATGCTTAAAGCAAAAGTATTTATAAATAGAAAGAGATATGTGGAGGAAAATTAAAAGAGGAAAAAAATATTTAGGTTAAATGGAATTTTCTTCTTTTATTGTAGCACCCGGTTTCAATTAAACCGAATTTAACTTATCAATTAATGATGTGCAATTTCATGGAAGAATTGGAAGAGTTATTGGTTAGGTTAATGAGTGACTAAGCGAGGGCATTTATGTAAATATGACAATTTAAAAGTAGATGACCTATTTAAGGGAAGGGGTTTAGAGATTTATGCACTGTAGCCGCCACTGTTTCATCATTTATTCCTTTTCGGTGTCCAGCTTAAGCTCAGCGGATCTCTACGAATCTTCCACCAGACTTTTCTTCTATCTAAGTAAGTTTTCCCCATTTCTTATATTTTAGCAGTTAGATAGCCGAGGGAGTCCAATGCGAGGGTTTCGAGGATGCTATAGATGAGTGTTAGTTTTAGTTTAGTGCAGTATCATGAATGCATTATGACCAGAGTTCTCAATTAGTTTCCTTAGGTCTCTGGTTGAATAGGATGAAGTTTAGTGAAGGTCTAATTAATGATCGGTTTATGGATTTAGGTTCGAGCTAATTCCCGGAGGAGATTTCAACCAAACCATCCAGAAGACCAGGTAAGTAAAGTATGCATGTGCCTTCGGGCCTACATCACAAAACAGTAGGGTTATGTATTTGGGGAATGATTTTGTATGTCATGCATCATGTTTTTGAAAGATTACGAAAATGAATTTCCATGTAAGAATGATAAGGTATGAACTGAATGTGACAAACAAACTATTAAGGGAACTAATCCACCCCTTAACTTATGATGGGATTTATAACATTGGGAGAATTGATCCCACTCCCAAGGAACAGAGGGATCAGATTAGCTATTAAGGGAATTCATCCGCCCCTTAATCGAGTAGAGGATGTATAACATTGGGAAAATTGATCCACTTCCCAAGGGAACCGAGGGATCAGATCAGTTTATGAACGTATGTGAATGTAACTGAGATGAGAAAGTAGAAATTGCATGTTTAGGAATTTATGTTTCAGCATATCATTTCATTACTGCTTTACTTGCTTAGCATTAGGCTAATAGATGAGTTTTGTAATGTAGGTGAAGAAGTGACAACAGGTGAATCCTCTGAGTTCATTGAGGGATAGATTGGTTGGGGGTGCATACTCATGCCACGGATCTGGTACTTGATGAGGCGGTTTAACTGATGTCTGTTGGAGTGAAGGTGTAGTTGATAATATTTCAATTTGAATAGGTTGAGTTCTCATGACAGTAGTTGTTTCAATGTTTTGAAAATATTTTGAGTTGTCTTTTCTGATAATAGTATTCTGCTGAGATTTGATGTTGGCACTTGCTGGATTGTTTTGAGTAATGCATTGGTTAGACTGGTATTTGAATGATTTCAGTAATGTAAGTAGATTCTTTTCTGTAGTTAGAGTCGTGTGTATAGCAAGGAGTTTGTGGGTATGTCGCTCTGTTCTATATCGGTAGATGATGTCTATCGGTAGCTGTCGAGTTATAGTTATGTCGTCTATCGGAAGATGTCTTCAGTAAGTCATCGGATGATGTTTCAATAAAGTTATCGGAAGATGTCTCCAATAGAGTCATCGGATGATGTTTAGTAAAGTTATCGGAAGATGTCTTCCGTAAAGTCATCGGATGATGTTTCAATAAAGTTATCGGAATATGTCTTCAGTATCGGAAGATGTCTTCAGTAAAGTCATCGGATGATGTTTCAATAAAGTTATCGGAAGATGTCTTCAGTAAAGTCATCGGATGATGTTTCAATAAAGTTATCGGAAGATGTCTTCAGTAAAGTCATCGGATGATGTTTCAATAAAGTTATCGGAAGATGTCTTCAGTAAAGTCATCGGATGATGTTTCAATAAAGTTATCGGAAGATGTCTTCAGTAAAGTCATCGGATGATGTTTCAATAAAGTTATCGGAAGATGTCTTCAGTAAAGTCATCGGATGATGTTTCAATAAAGTTATCGGAAGATGTCTTCAGTAAAGTCATCGGATGATGTTTCAATAAAGTTATCGGAAGATGTCTTCAGTAAAGTCATCGGATGATGTTTCAATAAAGTTATCGGAAGATGTCTTCAGTAAAGTCATCGGATGATGTTTCAATAAAGTTATCGGAAGATGTCTTCAGTAAAGTCATCGGATGATGTTTCAATAAAGTTATCGGAAGATGTCTTCAGTAAAGTCATCGGATGATGTTTCAATAAAGTTATCGGAAGATGTCTTCAGTAAAGTCATCGGATGATGTTTCAATAAAGTTATCGGAAGATGTCTTCAGTAAAGTCATCGGATGATGTTTCAATAAAGTTATCGGAAGATGTCTTCAGTAAAGTCATCGGATGATGTTTCAATAAAGTTATCGGAAGATGTCTTCAGTAAAGTCATCGGATGATGTTTCAATAAAGTTATCGGAAGATGTCTTCAGTAAAGTCATCGGATGATGTTTCAATAAAGTTATCGGAAGATGTCTTCAGTAAAGTCATCGGATGATGTTTCAATAAAGTTATCGGAAGATGTCTTCAGTAAAGTCATCGGATGATGTTTCAATAAAGTTATCGGAAGATGTCTTCAGTAAAGTCATCGGATGATGTTTCAATAAAGTTATCGGAAGATGTCTTCAGTAAAGTCATCGGATGATGTTTCAATAAAGTTATCGGAAGATGTCTTCAGTAAAGTCATCGGATGATGTTTCAATAAAGTTATCGGAAGATGTCTTCAGTAAAGTCATCGGATGATGTTTCAATAAAGTTATCGGAAGATGTCTTCAGTAAAGTCATCGGATGATGTTTCAATAAAGTTATCGGAAGATGTCTTCAGTAAAGTCATCGGATGATGTTTCAATAAAGTTATCGGAAGATGTCTTCAGTAAAGTCATCGGATGATGTTTCAATAAAGTTATCGGAAGATGTCTTCAGTAAAGTCATCGGATGATGTTTCAATAAAGTTATCGGAAGATGTCTTCAGTAAAGTCATCGGATGATGTTTCAATAAAGTTATCGGAAGATGTCTTCAGTAAAGTCATCGGATGATGTTTCAATAAAGTTATCGGAAGATGTCTTCAGTAAAGTCATCGGATGATGTTTCAATAAAGTTATCGGAAGATGTCTTCAGTAAAGTCATCGGATGATGTTTCAATAAAGTTATCGGAAGATGTCTTCAGTAAAGTCATCGGATGATGTTTCAATAAAGTTATCGGAAGATGTCTTCAGTAAAGTCATCGGATGATGTTTCAATAAAGTTATCGGAAGATGTCTTCAGTAAAGTCATCGGATGATGTTTCAATAAAGTTATCGGAAGATGTCTTCAGTAAAGTCATCGGATGATGTTTCAATAAAGTTATCGGAAGATGTCTTCAGTAAAGTCATCGGATGATGTTTCAATAAAGTTATCGGAAGATGTCTTCAGTAAAGTCATCGGATGATGTTTCAATAAAGTTATCGGAAGATGTCTTCAGTAAAGTCATCGGATGATGTTTCAATAAAGTTATCGGAAGATGTCTTCAGTAAAGTCATCGGATGATGTTTCAATAAAGTTATCGGAAGATGTCTTCAGTAAAGTCATCGGATGATGTTTCAATAAAGTTATCGGAAGATGTCTTCAGTAAAGTCATCGGATGATGTTTCAATAAAGTTATCGGAAGATGTCTTCAGTAAAGTCATCGGATGATGTTTCAATAAAGTTATCGGAAGATGTCTTCAGTAAAGTCATCGGATGATGTTTCAATAAAGTTATCGGAAGATGTCTTCAGTAAAGTCATCGGATGATGTTTCAATAAAGTTATCGGAAGATGTCTTCAGTAAAGTCATCGGATGATGTTTCAATAAAGTTATCGGAAGATGTCTTCAGTAAAGTCATCGGATGATGTTTCAATAAAGTTATCGGAAGATGTCTTCAGTAAAGTCATCGGATGATGTTTCAATAAAGTTATCGGAAGATGTCTTCAGTAAAGTCATCGGATGATGTTTCAATAAAGTTATCGGAAGATGTCTTCAGTAAAGTCATCGGATGATGTTTCAATAAAGTTATCGGAAGATGTCTTCAGTAAAGTCATCGGATGATGTTTCAATAAAGTTATCGGAAGATGTCTTCAGTAAAGTCATCGGATGATGTTTCAATAAAGTTATCGGAAGATGTCTTCAGTAAAGTCATCGGATGATGTTTCAATAAAGTTCTTTGCATCTTCAAGTTTATGGGTAACAAACCGGGTTCAGATAATTCGGGGCGTTACAAATGGTATCAGAGACATTCAGTTAAACCGTTCAAAAGATTACTCATCGGTGCCAATCGTTGCATGGAGGTGCTCCAACAACTGTAAGTGTTTACCTTAACCTTAGCTACTAGATATTTAAGAGTGTAATTAACCTTGTACAGGAATATAGCAAATGTCTAGACGACCAGGAAGACCAAGATTACCAAGAGAAATACCAAGTCCGAGGCGGGAGGAGGACTCTAGTGTAATTAGGCAGCTGACAAAATTGATGCGTCAGCAGACTTATATAGTGCGTCAACAGTCTGATCAATTAGGAGTGTTGTTGAGCAGGGAGACACAAGGAAGTGCCAACTCGGGTTCTAGCAGTGAACATTCTGGAGATAGATTCTGGAGACTGAGACCACCCACATTTGATGGACAGTCATCTGATCCGGTTATTGCTGAAGGATGGCTTAGAAAATCGAGAGTATGTTTAGGTGTGCCAATGTCGGAGAGGAGGACAAAGTCACGTTGGCCACGTTCCATTTGGCTGGTGAAGCTCAACTCTGGTGGGAAACGATAGAAACCACTACAGATGTTTTGGCGATGCCTTGGTCACAATTCAAGGACATATTCTATGGGAAATATTTTAACAGCACGGTCCAAACCGCAAAGAAGTTGGAGTTTCTGAATTTGAAGCAGACAGGGTCGGTGGCAGAGTACAGTAGGCAATTTGAGTCCTTGTCCAGGTTTGCTGGACATTTTGCTCATAAGGACGAGGATAAGGTGTTCAAATTTGTTCATGGACTGAGGCCGGAGATTTACCGAGGAGTCAAATTCTGTGGCATTAAAGGCTTGACATTTAGTGAAGTTGTGTCCACTGCTCTGGAAGTGGAAGAAGCTGAAAGGAAGTGTGCCGGACCAAAGGAGGTTTCGCAAAAGTTTATCCAGCCACACCATCAGAGGGGAGTGAAGAGGCCAAGTGAAGGCCAAAATAACCAAGGATCTGGAAAGAAGGTACTGAATACCCAGAAGTTCCCTCAGTGCCCGAAATGTTCAAAGAATCACTTGGGGGAGTGTAGATTTGGATCGGGTAAGTGCTTCTACTGTGAAGAGGTTGGACACTTGTACAAGGATTGCCCAAAACCCCGGGTCATTCGGTGTTTCCATTGCAACAAGGTTGGCCATGTCAACAGAGACTGCCCAGCTTTGAAGGGCGGCCCTATCAAGCTTAAGCCAAGAATATTCTCCATGATGGAGTCCTGTGATGAGGACCGGCCTGCTGTGGTGTTAGGTACAATACTGATCAACTCTATACCTGTTTTTACTTTGATAGATTCGGGTGCAACACATTCTTTTATAGCCTCTGCATTTGTTGATAAGTTAGACGTACGGTTTACTTCTTTCGAACATGTGTTCAAAGTTGCCCTACCCTCTGGTGAACGCATGCACTCTAACCAAATGATGCCTGATAGTGTTGTCTTGGTAGGAAACATGAATTTGCCTGCCGATCTCATCGTTATGGATATAATGGGATTTGATATAATCCTAGGAATGGATTGGTTATTTAAACATTATGCCACAATAGATTGTAGGACTGGAGTTGTTAGTTTTCAACCCCCTGGTGGTTTAAACCATACCTTCCAGGCTCTGAAGAAGAGTAAGGAAATGACTATAATGACTGCTGTCAATTGTAGACCCTCCCTATGCAAGGAGTATTTGTGCTTTTTGGCCAATGTTTTAGATACACAACCAGTAGAAAAATCAAGCCCCAAAAATGTCTTAGTTGTCCAAGACTTCCCTGAAGTATTTTTAGATGACCTTCCTGGCTTACCGCCAGATAGGGAGATTGAATTCGTTGTGGATGTCTACCCAGGCGTTGATCCTGTATCTAAGAATCCATATAGATTAGCACCAACAGAACTTAATGAATTGAAGAAGCAGCTAGAGGATTTATTGGAGAAAGGGTTCATACGCCCTAGCTTTTCACCGCACCTGTCCTTTTTGTCAAAAAGAAAGATGGATCAATGCGTATGTGCATTGATTATAGAGAATTAAATAAGTTAACTGTCAAGAATAAGTACCCTTTGCCGAGGATTGATGACTTATTTGACCAGCTTAAGGGTGCAAGAATTTTCTCTAAGATTGACCTTAGATCCGGTTATTATCAGTTGAAAGTCAAATCAGAGGATATTCCTAAAACAGCTTTTCGCACAAGGTATGAGCATTATGAGTTTTTGGTTATGTCCTTTGGATTAACTAATGCGCCAGCAGCCTTCATGGATCTTATGAATAGAGTGTTTCATGAATACTTAGATAAATTCATCATAGTGTTCATTGATGATATTTTAATTTATTCCCGTTCCAAGGACGAGCATGCTAGACACATGACCTTAGTGTTGAAAGTGTTAAAACAGCACCAACTTTACGCCAAGTTTTCCAAGTGTGAATTTTGGTTGGACCAAGTTCATTTTCTTGGTCATGTGATCTCCTGGAGATGGAATATCCGTTGATCCAACTAAGGTCCAAGCAGTTAAGGAATGGCCCCAACCAGAGAGTGCTACTGATATTAGGAGTTTTCTTGGGTTAGCAGGATATTACAGGAAGTTCATTGAAGGATTTTCAAAGATTGCTACACCCCTTACTAGGCTAACAAGGAAGAATGTGAAGTATATGTGGACTGAAGAATGTGAACGTAGCTTTCAGACCTTGAAACAGAAACTGACCAATGCCCCAATCTTAACCCTTCTAGTTGAAGATGGTAATTTTGTATTTATTGTGATGCTTCCAAAATTGGACTAGGTTGTGTGTTGATGTAAGATGGAAAGGTGATAGCTTATGCCTCTAGGCAGTTAAAAGTACATGAAAAGAATTACCCTACACATGACTTAGAATTAGCTGCTGTGGTCTTCGCATTAAAGATTTGGAGGCACTATCTGTATGGACAAACTTGTGAGATATTTTCGGATCATAAAAGTCTAAAATACATTTTCACGCAAAAGGAACTGAATATGAGGCAACATAGGTGGTTAGAGTTTGTCAAAGATTATGATTTTGAGATTAAGTACCACCCTTGCAAGGCGAATGTAGTGGCTGATGCTTTGAGTAGAGTGACCCCTTCAGTCTCTGCATTGACTCTAGACATACCGATAGCTTTAGAGACAGAATTCCAAAGATTTAACCTGGAAGCTGTGTCTAGTATGACAGCTATGCTTTCGGCCATATCTTTAAGGCCTACCATTTTGGAGAAAATAAAGGAAGTTCAAATGAATGACACTGAATGCAATAAGTATAAGTTGTGCATGGATTCTACTGACAAGTCGGATTTCAACTGCTCAGTTGATAGAATTCTCAAGTTTCGGAACAGATGGTTTTTCCCGGCTGATACTGAACTTAGGAAGGGAATCCTATCTGAGGCACATTCTTCTAGACTCTCTGTTCATCTCGGGAGTACAAAAATGTACAGAGATCTCAAGCAACGTTATTGGTGGCCAGGTATGAAAAGAAGTGTGGTTAGTATGTGGAGTCTCGTCTGATCTGCCAGTAAGTCAAAGCCGAACATCAGAGGCTTGCTGGAATGTTACAACCCTTACCAGTTCCCGAATGGAAATGGGAACAAATAACGATGGATTTCGTTATAGGATTACCTAGAACAGCAAGGGGACATGATGTAATTTGGGTTATAGTTGACCGTCTAACCAAATCTGCTCATTTTCTGCCAATTAAGATGACTTACTCGATGGATCAGCTTGCTGAATTGTACATGCAAGAGATTGTTAGATTACATGGAGTTCCTTGTACCATAGTTTCAGACCAAGACACTAGATTCACCTCTAAGTTTTGGAAGAGTTTGCACAAGGCTATGGGAACACAGCTTAGTTTTAGCACAGCTTTTCACCCTCAAACTGATGGACAGTCCAAAAGGACCATCCAAACATTAGAGGATATGCTTCGTGCATGTGTGCTAGACTTTCAAGGTTCCTGGAGCAAGTACCTACCCTTAGTAGAATTCTCTTATAACAACAGTTTTCAGGCAACAATAGGGATGACACCTTATGAGGCATTGTATAGGCGAAAATGCAGGTCTCCATTGATTGGGATGAAGTTGGGGAAGCACAATTGATTGGTCCTGACATCGTACAGCAAAAAGTGGAGAAAATTGCCCTTATTCGACAAAGAATCTTGACAGCTCAAAGCCGGCAGAAAAGCTATGCAGACAAAAGGCGAAGAGAACTGGAATTTGAAGTAGGTAATGAAGTTTTCCTTAAAGTGTCACCTTTCAACGGGGTAGTGAGATTTGGAAAGAGAGGAAGTGAACCCCAGGTTTATTGGACCATTCACTATCCTGAAGAGAGTTGGGAGAACAGCCTACCAGTCACAACTACCAACTTCTATGGGAGGGATACATGATGTGTTCCATGTTTCCATGTTGAAAAAGTGCATGAGGGATCCAAACCAAGTCATGGTATAGTAGGACTTTGAAATTCATCCTACCCTTGCCTATGGAGAGAAACCAGTAAAGATCTTAGATTATGCAGTGAAGGTATTGTGCAACAAAGGGGTTCCACTAGTAAAAGTCTTATGGCGCAACCAGAACAGAGAGGAGACCACTTGGGAGCGCCAGCAAGACATGTTGGACCAACATCCAGAATTATTCAGGTACTGAATTTTGAGGACAAAATTCTTTTAAGGAGGGTAGATTGTAGCACCCGGTTTCAATTAAACCGAATTTAACTTATCAATTAATGATGTGCAATTTCATGGAAGAATTGGAAGAGTTATTGGTTAGGTTAATGAGTGACTAAGCGAGGGCATTTATGTAAATATAACAATTAAAAAGTAGATGACCTATTTAAGGGAAGGGGTTTTAGAGATTTATGCACTGTAGCTGCCACTGTTTCATCATTTATTCCTTTTCGGTGTCCAGCTCAAGCTCAGCGGAGCTCTCGACAAATCTTCCACCAGACTCTTCTTCTATCTAAGTAAGTTTTTCCCATTTCTATATTTTAGCAGTTAGATAGCCGAGGGAGTCCAATGCGAGGGTTTCGAGGATGTTATAGATGAGTGTCAGTTTTAGTTTAGTGCAGTATCGGGAATGCATTATGACCAGAGTTCTCAATTAGTTTCCTTAGGTCTCTGGTTGAATAGGATGAAGTTTAGTGAATGTTTAATTAATGGTCGGTTATGGATTTAGGTTCGAGCTGATTCCCGGAGGAGATTCAACCAAACCATCCAGAAGACCAGGTAAGTAAAGTATGCATGTGACTTCGGGCCTACATCACAAAACAGTAGGGTTATGTATTTGGGGATATGTTGTATGTCATGCATCATGTTTTTGAAAGATTACAAAAATGAATTTCCATGTAAGAATGATAAGGTATGAGCTGAAGTGACAGAACAAAACTATTAGAGAACTAATTCACCCCTTAATACGTTATGAAGGGATTATACATTCTGGTGAGAACTCAGGGGTTAATATTTCCCATATTAAGGCCATTTTCATCTTGCACAATATTTACTTGGATTTATATTGCCACATCTATTATTTGTTTCTCATCTGTTAGGATTTCGGGCTCATCTATGTATGCTAGGACTCAATGTATGTTAGGCTTCCGTTGTAAATAGACGTTTTGGGCAAGACGATTAGGTCGTATTTGAGGGTTGGGTTGTTCAACCCAATTTCTATCTCGGCCCCCTTTTGATCGTTCAATGAAACATTTCTAGCCCACTTAGGGTTTTGAGGAAAATTTAATCAAAATTAAAAATATTTATTTCACAAATCAAAATAGATTTCTTAAAACTCTTAATACCATTATTGTCTTCATGTCTAATATTTAGACAATTTATCTTTAAACAATTTTTAACTTTAATGAATGATTTCGATAGTTATTTCATAATAAATTATTCAATTTCTTTATTCATTATTTTTGAATAGTGATAGAAAGTGACAAATGGCCTGATGGATCTTTAGTTATAAGCTTTTTGATAATTTTTGTTAATTAATATTAATTCTTTATCTAATTAACCTAACTATTAATTTTATAGTAATTCCATTAAATATTAGAGTTGCATTCTTAAAACTATGGAGTATATCTACTCAAAATAACGTGTATTGATATAGTCATCACATATGTATTAATCTTCCATTTAAATTCACAATAAAGTTAAGTCCAAAATTTGTTAACCTCTCATATTACATTTTATTTTTAGCTATTATTACTTTTTAATTGAATAATTAATTCATAACAATTATGAATTATGCGTTAACTATTTGATTTCTGAACTAACAAACAAGATAATCTAAAATAATAGATTTTATTGTATCGGTGTTAGCATTCTCAGCTATTTATTTAATCTATTTTCTAAATACAAGGTTTATTTAATATAAATTGTACAAAATTTTACTAAGTAAATCAAAGAATAAATTAATATGAAAATAGAAATCTTCTAAATGCAAAGAATTAAGATCATTCATATATGATAGTAATTATGATGAAGATGAAATTATTCAACAAAAATTATAAGAACAATATAATTTAATCTGAACGAGTCATTCGTAATCATATAATATACATGGCTACACATTTTTAATAAAATTAACTTTCTTTATAACTTTATGAACTTATTTAAGTTATTACTCTTTGTATTATATAACCCACATATAAATAATATATGCTAACAAAAAATTAGCATAAATAACCAAGAAATTTACATGAATTTTATAAAGCATATTATTGTGAAAAAAGTAACACTACGTGTGATGACCCGGATGTGTAAGTATGTGTAACACCTGAAACATTCTCTAGCGTACGTAGCCCTAGTGTAGGATATGTTGTGGGGACTAATGTTAATCCTAGAGTTTATACTAAGTATAAGAGTTAGGAAGTGGGGATTTTAAGTGAAAACTATAAGAATAGTGGTATTTTTGGTTATGAAGATTCGATGTGTAATACTGAAATTTGTCATGTAATTATCCATTATGCCTTTTCATTTGTTTTAATTCGTTTTTGTAGTAGGAAGTGGTAATTGAGTTGTAGGGATTAGATTGTGAAAGAGAAGGTTTAAAATGAGAAGTAGAAAAGGGAATTTTGAAAAGTCAACAAGTGCATGACCAATAGCAATTAATATTAAAAAGTAAGGAGAGTGAAGAACCAATAGGAAGTGACATTGGAAATAAAAGGTAAAGAAGGGTCATTCACGTTGGAAATTAAAAGAGAAGGAAAAGAGGTTTGACAAGTCAAAACTCAAAGGGGTTTTGAAAAGTCAAAAAGTGTTATGTTGAAAATTCAAGTTAGTATGAACCAATAAAATCAATGGACATAAAAAGAGATAAGAAGAAATGAATTAAAAATTTAAAGAAAAGAGAGTATATAGATGATGCATTCACGTTGGAATGCTTGAAGCAAAGTATTTATACATAGAAAGAGATATGTGGAGGAAAATTAAAAGAGGAAAAAAATATTAGGTTAAATGGAATTTTTCTTCTTTTATTGTAGCACCCGGGTTTCAATTAAACCGAATTTAACTTATCAATTAATGATGTGCAATTTCATGGAAGAATTGGAAGAGTTATTGGTTAGGTTAATGAGTGACTAAGCGAGGGCATTTATGTAAATATGACAATTTAAAGTAGATGACCTATTTAAGGGAAGGGGTTTAGAGATTTATGCACTGTAGCCGCCCTGTTTCATCATTTATTCCTTTTCGGTGTCCAGCTCAAGCTCAGCGGATCTCTACGAATCTTCCACCAGACTTTTCTTCTATCTAAGTAAGTTTTCCCCATTTCTTATATTTTAGCAGTTAGATAGCCGAGGGAGTCCAATGCGAGGGTTTCGAGGATGCTTATAGATGAGTGTTAGTTTTAGTTTAGTGCAGTATCATGAATGCATTATGACCAGAGTTCTCAATAGTTTCCTTAGGTCTCTGGTTGAATAGGATGACGTTTAGTGAAGGTCTAATTAATGATCGGTTTATGGATTTAGGTTCGAGCTAATTCCCGGAGGAGATTTCAACCAAACCATCCAGAAGACCAGGTAAGTAAAGTATGCATGTGCCTTCGGGCCTACATCACAAAACAGTAGGGTTATGTATTTGGGGAATGATTTTGTATGTCATGCATCATGTTTTTGAAAGATTACAAAAATGAATTTCCATGTAAGAATGATAAGGTATGAACTGAATGTGACAAACAAACTATTAAGGGAACTAATCCACCCCTTAACTTATGATGGGATTTATAACATTGGGAGAATTGATCCCACTCCCAAGGAAACAGAGGGATCAGATTAGCTATTAAGGGAATTCATCCGCCCCTTAATCGAGTAGAGGATGTATAACATTGGGAAAATTGATCCACTTCCCAAGGGAACCGAGGGATCAGATCAGTTTATGAACGTATGTGAATGCAACTGAGATGAGAAAGTAGAAATTGCATGTTTAGGAATTTATGTTTCAGCATATCATTTCATTACTGCTTTACTTGCTTAGCATTAGGCGAATAGATGAGTTTTGTAATGTAGGTGAAGAAGTGACAACAGGTGAATCCTCTGAGTTCATTGAGGGATAGATTGGTTGGGGGTGCATACTCATGCCACGGATCTGGTACTTGATGAGGCGGTTTAACTGATGTCTGTTGGAGTGAAGGTGTAGTTGATAATATTTCAATTTGAATAGGTTGAGTTCTCATGACAGTAGTTGTTTCAATGTTTTGAAAATATTTTGAGTTGTCTTTTCTGATAATAGTATTCTGCTGAGATTTGATGTTGGCACTTGCTGGATTGTTTTGAGTAATGCATTGGTTAGAATGGTATTGAATGATTTCAGTAATGTAAGTAGATTCTTTTCTGTAGTTAGAGTCGTGTTGTATAGCAAGGAGTGTGGGTATGTCGCTCTGTTCTATATCGGTAGATGATGTCTATCGGTAGCTGTCGAGTTATAGTTTACTGTCGTCTATCGGAAGATGTCTTCAGTAAAGTCATCGGATGATGTTTCAATAAAGTTATCGGAAGATGTCTCCAATAGAGTCATCGGATGATGTTTTAGTAAAGTTATCGGAAGATGTCTTCAGTAAAGTCATCGGATGATGTTTCAATAAAGTTATCGGAATATGTCTTCAGTAAAGTCATCGGACGATGTCTCAATAAGGCTATCGGAAGATGTCTTCAGAAAAGCCATCGGATGATGTAGGCCTAATTTTATCGGAAGAAGTAAGTTTTGTACTATCAGAATGAGTGGGGTTTATGCTTGTCGTTTAGCGATCGGTTGATGCTGGATAATTGATTTATCTGGCTGACGTCATCGGTAAATGCAGCCCACCGAGAGATGTTTTCGCTTCCAACTCTTCTGGTCCACGTCATCGGTAGGAGCCTTTCATTTGCTGTTTCTGCTTCTTCCGTTGACTTTACCCATCGGCAGATGCTTTTGACTCCTGCGACTTTCTACGTATTTCGCGATTTCTTTTTTTAAAAAAAAGGAAAACCTCTAATTCATTTTTGGGCCGTTTGTTTCTTACATTCCAAATGATTTTCGCTGCAAGTTTTAAAAGTTTTTTTTAGATTTTGGTTTATGTTAAATTTTGACTTTTGAGTTAAGTCGAAATATTTGGTCCAAAGGTTCTTTGCATCTTCAAGTTTATGGGTAACAAACCGGGTTCAGATAATTCGGGGCGTTACAAATGGTATCAGAGACATTCAGTTAAACCGTTCAAAAGATTACTCATCGGTGCCAATCGTTGCATGGAGGTGCTCCAACAACTGTAAGTGTTTACCTTAACCTTAGCTACTAGATATTTAAGAGTGTAATTAACCTTGTACAGGAATATAGCAAATGTCTAGACGACCAGGAAGACCAAGATTACCAAGAGAAATACCAAGTCCGAGGCGGGAGGAGGACTCTAGTGTAATAGGCAGCTGACAAAATTGATGCGTCAGCAGACTTATATAGTGCGTCAACAGTCTGATCAATTAGGAGTGTTGTTGAGCAGGGAGACACAAGGAAGTGCCAACTCGGGTTCTAGCAGTGAACATTCTGGAGATAGATTCTGGAGACTGAGACCACCCACATTTGATGGACAGTCATCTGATCCGGTTATTGCTGAAGGATGGCTTAGAAAAATCGAGAGTATGTTTAGGTGTGCCAATGTCGGAGAGGAGGACAAAGTCACGTTGGCCACGTTCCATTTGGCTGGTGAAGCTCAACTCTGGTGGGAAACGATAGAAACCACTACAGATGTTTTGGCGATGCCTTGGTCACAATTCAAGGACATATTCTATGGGAAATATTTTAACAGCACGGTCCAAACCGCAAAGAAGTTGGAGTTTCTGAATTTGAAGCAGACAGGGTCGGTGGCAGAGTACAGTAGGCAATTTGAGTCCTTGTCCAGGTTTGCTGGACATTTTGCTCATAAGGACGAGGATAAGGTGTTCAAATTTGTTCATGGACTGAGGCCGGAGATTTACGAGGAGTCAAATTCTGTGGCATTAAAGGCTTGACATTAGTGAAGTTGTGTCCACTGCTCTGGAAGTGGAAGAAGCTGAAAGGAAGTGTGCCGGACCAAAGGAGGTTTCGCAAAAGTTTATCCAGCCACACCATCAGAGGGGAGTGAAGAGGCCAAGTGAAGGCCAAAATAACCAAGGATCTGGAAAGAAGGTACTGAATACCCAGAAGTTCCCTCAGTGCCCGAAATGTTCAAAGAATCACTTGGGGGAGTGTAGATTTGGATCGGGTAAGTGCTTCTACTGTGAAGAGGTTGGACACTTGTACAAGGATTGCCCAAAACCCCGGGTCATTCGGTGTTTCCATTGCAACAAGGTTGGCCATGTCAACAGAGACTGCCCAGCTTTGAAGGGCGGCCCTATCAAGCTTAAGCCAAGAATATTCTCCATGATGGAGTCCTGTGATGAGGACCGGCCTGCTGTGGTGTAGGTACAATACTGATCAACTCTATACCTGTTTTTACTTTGATAGATTCGGGTGCAACACATTCTTTTATAGCCTCTGCATTTGTTGATAAGTTAGACGTACGGTTTACTTCTTTCGAACATGTGTTCAAAGTTGCCCTACCCTCTGGTGAACGCATGCACTCTAACCAAATGATGCCTGATAGTGTTGTCTTGGTAGGAAACATGAATTTGCCTGCCGATCTCATCGTTATGGATATAATGGATTTGATATAATCCTAGGAATGGATTGGTTATTTAAACATTATGCCACAATAGATTGTAGGACTGGAGTTGTTAGTTTTCAACCCCCTGGTGGTTTAAACCATACCTTCCAGGCTCTGAAGAAGAGTAAGGAAATGACTGTAATGACTGCTGTCAATTGTAGACCCTCCCTATGCAAGGAGTATTTGTGCTTTTTGGCCAATGTTTTAGATACACAACCAGTAGAAAAATCAAGCCCCAAAATGTCTTAGTTGTCCAAGACTTCCCTGAAGTATTTTTAGATGACCTTCCTGGCTTACCGCCAGATAGGGAGATTGAATTCGTTGTGGATGTCTACCCAGGCGCTGATCCTGTATCTAAGAATCCATATAGATTAGCACCAACAGAACTTAATGAATTGAAGAAGCAGCTAGAGGATTTATTGGAGAAAGGGTTCATACGCCCTAGCTTTTCACCGCACCTGTCCTTTTTGTCAAAAAGAAAGATGGATCAATGCGTATGTGCATTGATTATAGAGAATTAAATAAGTTAACTGTCAAGAATAAGTACCCTTTGCCGAGGATTGATGACTTATTTGACCAGCTTAAGGGTGCAAGAATTTTCTCTAAGATTGACCTTAGATCCGGTTATTATCAGTTGAAAGTCAAATCAGAGGATATTCCTAAAACAGCTTTTCGCACAAGGTATGAGCATTATGAGTTTTTGGTTATGTCCTTTGGATTAACTAATGCGCCAGCAGCCTTCATGGATCTTATGAATAGAGTGTTTCATGAATACTTAGATAAATTCATCATAGTGTTCATTGATGATATTTTAATTTATTCCCGTTCCAAGGACGAGCATGCTAGACACATGACCTTAGTGTTGAAAGTGTTAAAACAGCACCAACTTTACGCCAAGTTTTCCAAGTGTGAATTTTGGTTGGACCAAGTTCAGTTTCTTGGTCATGTGATCTCTGGAGATGGAATATCCGTTGATCCAACTAAGGTCCAAGCAGTTAAGGAATGGCCCCAACCAGAGAGTGCTACTGATATTAGGAGTTTTCTTGGGTTAGCAGGATATTACAGGAAGTTCATTGAAGGATTTTCAAAGATTGCTACACCCCTTACTAGGCTAACAAGGAAGAATGTGAAGTATATGTGGACTGAAGAATGTGAACGTAGCTTTCAGACCTTGAAACAGAAACTGACCAATGCCCCAATCTTAACCCTTCCAGTTGAAGATGGTAAATTTTGTATTTATTGTGATGCTTCCAAAATTGGACTAGGTTGTGTGTTGATGCAAGATGGAAAGGTGATAGCTTATGCCTCTAGGCAGTTAAAAGTACATGAAAAGAATTACCCTACACATGACTTAGAATTAGCTGCTGTGGTCTTCGCATTAAAGATTTGGAGGCACTATCTGTATGGACAAACTTGTGAGATATTTTCGGATCATAAAAGTCTAAACTACATTTTTCACGCAAAAGGAACTGAATATGAGGCAACATAGGTGGTTAGAGTTTGTCAAAGATTATGATTTTGAGATTAAGTACCACCCTTGCAAGGCGAATGTAGTGGCTGATGCTTTGAGTAGAGTGACCCCTTCAGTCTCTGCATTGACTCTAGACATACCGATAGCTTTAGAGACAGAATTCCAAAGATTTAACCTGGAAGCTGTGTCTAGTATGACAGCTATGCTTTCGGCCATATCTTTAAGGCCTACCATTTTGGAGAAAATAAAGGAGGTTCAAATGAATGACACTGAATGCAATAAGTATAAGTTGTGCATGGATTCTACTGACAAGTCGGATTTTAACTGCTCAGTTGATAGAATTCTCAAGTTTCGGAACAGATGGTTTTTCCCGGCTGATACTGAACTTAGGAAGGGAATCCTATCTGAGGCACATTCTTCTAGACTCTCTGTTCATCCCGGGAGTACAAAAATGTACAGAGATCTCAAGCAACGTTATTGGTGGCCAGGTATGAAAAGAAGTGTGGTTTAGTATGTGGAGTCCTGTCTGATCTGCCAGCAAGTCAAAGCCGAACATCAGAGGCTTGCTGGAATGTTACAACCCTTACCAGTTCCCGAATGGAAATGGGAACAAATAACGATGGATTTCGTTATAGGATTACCTAGAACAGAAAGGGGACATGATGTAATTTGGGTTATAGTTGACCGTCTAACCAAATCTGCTCATTTTCTGCCAATTAAGATGACTTACTCGATGGATCAGCTTGCTGAATTGTACATGCAAGAGATTGTTAGATTACATGGAGTTCCTTGTACCATAGTTTCAGACCAAGACACTAGATTCACCTCTAAGTTTTGGAAGAGTTTGCACAAGGCTATGGGAACACAGCTTAGTTTTAGCACAGCTTTTCACCCTCAAACTGATGGACAGTCCAAAAGGACCATCCAAACATTAGAGGATATGCTTCGTGCATGTGTGCTAGACTTTCAAGGTTCCTGGAGCAAGTACCTACCCTTAGTAGAATTCTCTTATAACAACAGTTTTCAGGCAACAATAGGGATGACACCTTATGAGGCATTGTATAGGCGAAAATGCAGGTCTCCATTGATTGGGATGAAGTTGGGGAAGCACAATTGATTGGTCCTGACATCGTACAGCAAAAAGTGGAGAAAATTGCCCTTATTCGACAAAGAATCTTGACAGCTCAAAGCCGGCAGAAAAGCTATGCAGACAAAAGGCGAAGAGAACTGGAATTTGAAGTAGGTAATGAAGTTTTCCTTAAAGTGTCACCTTTCAACGGGGTAGTGAGATTTGGAAAGAGAGGAAAGTTGAACCCCAGGTTTATTGGACCATTCACTATCCTGAAGAGAGTTGGGAGAACAGCCTACCAGTCACAACTACCAACTTCTATGGGAGGGATACATGATGTGTTCCATGTTTCCATGTTGAAAAAGTGCATGAGGGATCCAAACCAAGTCATGGTATAGTAGGACTTTGAAATTCATCCTACCCTTGCCTATGGAGAGAAACCAGTAAAGATCTTAGATTATGCAGTGAAGGTATTGTGCAACAAAGGGGTTCCACTAGTAAAAGTCTTATGGCGCAACCAGAACAGAGAGGAGACCACTTGGGAGCGCCAGCAAGACATGTTGGACCAACATCCAGAATTATTCAGGTACTGAATTTTGAGGACAAAATTCTTTTAAGGAGGGTAGATTGTAGCACCCGGTTTCAATTAAACCGAATTTAACTTATCAATTAATGATGTGCAATTTCATGGAAGAATTGGAAGAGTTATTGGTTAGGTTAATGAGTGACTAAGCGAGGGCATTTATGTAAATATGACAATTTAAAAGTAGATGACCTATTTAAGGGAAGGGGTTTAGAGATTTATGCACTGTAGCTGCCACTGTTTCATCATTTATTCCTTTTCGGTGTCCAGCTCAAGCTCAGCGGAGCTCTCGACAAATCTTCCACCAGACTCTTCTTCTATCTAAGTAAGTTTTTCCCATTTCTTATATTTTAGCAGTTAGATAGCCGAGGGAGTCCAATGCGAGGGTTTCGAGGATGTTATAGATGAGTGTCAGTTTTAGTTTAGTGCAGTATCGGGAATGCATTATGACCAGAGTTCTCAATTAGTTTCCTTAGGTCTCTGGTTGAATAGGATGAAGTTTAGTGAATGTTTAATTAATGGTCGGTTTATGGATTTAGGTTCGAGCTGATTCCCGGAGGAGATTTCAACCAAACCATCCAGAAGACCAGGTAAGTAAAGTATGCATGTGACTTCGGGCCTACATCACAAAACAGTAGGGTTATGTATTTGGGGAATGATTTTGTATGTCATGCATCATGTTTTTGAAAGATTACAAAAATGAATTTCCATGTAAGAATGATAAGGTATGAGCTGAATGTGACAGACAAACTATTAAGAGAACTAATCCACCCCTTAACTTATGAAGGGATTTATAACATTGGGAGAATTGATCCCACTCCCAAGGGAACAGAGGGATCAGATCAGCTATTAAGGGAATTCATCCGCTCCTTAATCGAGTAGAGGATGTATAACATTGGGAAAATTGATCAACTTCCCAAGGGAACCGAGGGATCAGATCAGCTTATGAACGTATGTGAATACAACTGAGATGAGAAAGTAGAAATTGCATGTTTAGGAATTTATGTTTCAGCATATCATTTCATTACTGCTTTACTTGCTTAGCATTAGGCTAATAGATGAGTTTTGTGATGTAGGTGAATCCTCTGAGTTCATTGAGGGATAGATTGGTTGTGTAACACCCCTAATTCCGTACCCGTATTTCCCATATTATTATTATTATTATTATTATTATTATTATTATTTTTTTTATACATTAAACTTATACTTAAGCGGAAACTCAATCAGAATTTAAAACGGAATTGAAATCGGACCTCTAAAACATTTAAAACAAAACGTTTAATAATTAAATAAAGCTTAAAACATTTAATTATTAAACAATTAAAACAATCAAAAGAAGGGTGGGCAGAATCGGAATTCTGCCCTCAAAAGTAGCAGCGACCAGGCGCTGCTATATGCAGCGCTCGGTCGCCGAGTGCTGTCGTTGAGCAGCGATCGATCTCTGCTCGGCAGCAGAGATCGATCGCTGCACTGGAAGGCAACCACAGCGATCGATCTCTGCGCCGTGCAGAGATCGATCGCTGCACTAGGCAGCGATCTCGATCACTGCTAGCTATGGCAGCGATCGATCTCTGCTCTGCAGCAGAGATCGATCGCTGCAAGCATGCAGCGATTTCCTCCTTCAGACTTCCAACCTTCAACACTTATCATTTTTACAGCATTTAACATATCTGTTTGCTCTCTGGAATCCGATTTCCAGAGAGCAAACCTCCTTTTCTTTACACCAAATTTCCATATAACTCACAACTTAAATCTACTTAAATCCAATTTAAACGTATTCTAAACTCAATCGACTCGAGTCGGACTTTGCGAAGTCCAACTGCGTGGATAGCTCTAAACATCGAGCATAACCGTATCAACCTAAAACCAATCAAAACATTTCCAAAACATTCATTAAACAGTTTAAACCAAAACGTTTTACATACAATTACCAAAACGTTATCTAATCCCTATCCAGATCCAAACAACCTAAGTATACTATACAATTATCAACTCAAAACATCCCAAAATAAACCCAGAGTTCAGACATACATCCCCACGGGTCATATTGCGTCTCGACTGCCCAGCGCACTCCCACGAGCATCATCCATCAACTGCCTCCGACATCAGGAGGAGGAACGTCGTCCTCACCTGGATCTACGTCACCTAGCAGATCACCTACACCATACAGACACATATGAGATATTGAAATCTCAGTAAGCTACGTAAATGCAGATGCATGCGTGCGTATGCCATTCAGAAATCATGCTCAGATTCAGATTACAGATACAGAATTACAGATTACAGATTCATTACGTCACAGACAGACAGAATTGTCACCGAAACCTCTACCCACTAAGCGGAGAGGGCCCATCCAGCGATCGGACTACCCTTTCCACCTAGAGAGGGGGGGTACACGCTTGCAACACGCACAGCCGTGCCTGAGCCCCATCCCGCGTGACCAGAAACAGACAGATTACGTTTATTCATTCAGATTTCATTACAGATTTCATTTCAGATATACGTTCCTTTTCTTAAAAACACGTGCAGAAATTCCTTTTCATGACTTTCGAAAACCGTGATGCATGAACAGTTCATATCAGCAGAAAGTAAACAAACAGTTCATATCAGCAGACAATATAACATAACCTATAAACAATTAACCTAACTACCCAACCTAAACAACGTAAAACAAGGAACCCTCAAGGATCCTTGATACGACGACGAAGTATGGTGTAGACCTTTCGGTCAAGCAAGTCACGAGAACTTACCTTGAGTGCGCTGGATCTCAAGCTTCGTCCACTGGAGTCGTTACCTAAGGAAATTTCACCAATTGACGTTAATACGAGCTTAAACTCCTAAATGTCCGAAACTAATAAAATCCTTATCTTAGCTAATCGATGTTTTTACATAACGATTTAACGCTCGGAAATCTCGAAATTCATATTACAAGTTATTTCCGAAAACTCGAAAATTTAACAATTTATAACTTTTTCGCAAATTGATTTCTCTTCGTCCAATAACGTTCAATACGTTCAATTTATACTTAATCACGGCTAACCTATTAATTACGAAGCCTAAATCGCGTTTTTAACGAAAAAGCTAATTTAAACCCTAACCCTAAATCGAACCAAAACTCGAAATAAACGACCGAAGACTAAAGCTACATACCGAGGGTAGCGAGAGAGGAAGAAAACGTGAAGGACGGAGGAGGAACGGAGGTCGGACGGAGCTCGGATTGAAGATGGCGTCGATCGGCCGAGAGAAGAAACCCTTCTCTGTTCGTGTGATCCAGAGAGAAGAAGAAAAAGAAAGAGAGAAGTGAGGAAAAAGAAATGTTTTGTGATGTTTTATAAAATTGATTTTGCAAATTACCGTTTTGCCCTTCTTGATTTTTATATTGATTTCGTCGTTCGTTTCGTTAATCGTCCAACGATTCGGATTCTCGAAAACTCCATATCTTGCCAATGATTCCCATTCATTACCAGGGCTCTATTAAGACTGTCCGTTCGCGATTCGGACCTCGTTTCCTATTTTTACGAGAACGTCTTTTACGCTACGAAAAGTGTATTTACTCGAAATATAGCGTTTGACCTCTGAAAATTCCCGTAAATTCCTTAAAATTCTTATTATTCGTTAGAATCGTAATGACGCTTTCTTTTTGTGAAACGGACCTGATTTGATATATTTACCAAAAATGCCACTAATAATATAATAATAATATAATCAAAGGTCCGTACAAACCGGATATTACATTCTACCCTCCTTATTCAGAATTTTGTCCACAAAATTAAATTACACAAACAGATCAGGATACTTAGTCATCATATCCTGCTGTCGCTCCCAGGTAGCCTCTTCCACCTCGTGATTCCGCCATAGAACTTTGACTAGCGGAATTTCTTTGTTGCGTAGAACCATGATGGAATGCTCCAAAATATGTACTGGCCTCACCTCATAGCTCAAGGTAGGCTGCACCTCGATCTCTGTAGTCTCTACGATATGCGACGGATCGCGCAAGCACTTCCGAAGCATAGATACGTGAAATACGTCGTGGATACCCTCCATAGAAGCCGGAAGCTGCAATCTGTACGCCAACTTCCCGATCCTCTTCAGAATAGGAAAGGGTCCCACATATCGAGGGTTTAACTTACCCCTCCTCCCGAATCTCGCAACGCCTTTGAACGGAGAAACTTTAAGGTAAACCTCGTCACCTTCCTCGAACTCTAGCTCTCTCCGTCTGGTGTCAGCATAGCTCTTCTGTCTGCTCTGAGCTACCTCGATGCGCTGTCGAATAATGGCAATCTTCTCTGCCGTTTACTGCAGAATCTCAGGTCCAACGATGCTGGCCTCGCCAACCTCGTCCCAATACAGCGGAGATCTGCACTTTCGACCATATAAGGCTTCATACGGAGCCATACCGATAGTAGCCTGGAAGCTGTTGTTGTACGAGAACTCGATCAGTGGCAAATATCTGCTCCACGATCCTTGAAACTCAAGCACACACGCTCTGAGCATATCCTCAAAAATCTGATTCGTCCTCTCTGTCTGACCATCAGTCTGAGGATGGAACGCTGTGCTGAAATTAAGCTGAGTCCCCATCGCTTTGTGTAAGCTCTTCCATAACTTCGACGTGAATCTCGGATCTCTGTCGGAGACAATAGAAACTGGCACTCCGTGCAGTCTGACAATCTCCTGTACATAGAGCTCGGCGAGCTGATCCATAGACGATGTCATCTTCACAGGCAAAAAGTGAGCCGACTTTGTCAATCGGTCCACAATAACCCAAATGCCGTCATGGCCTCTCGTAGTCCTCGGGAGCCCCACAATGAAATCCATGGAGATCTGCTCCCACTTCCACTCCGGAATCGGCAGTGGCAATAACGTTCCGGCAGGCCTCTGGTGCTCGGCCTTCACCTGTTGACAAACTAAACAGGTCTCGACATACTTGGCCACCTCTCTCTTCATGTTCGGCCACCAGAAGTGTTGTTTCAAATCCCGGTACATCTTGGTACTCCCCGGGTGCACAGAATATGCCGAAGAATGTGCCTCGGCCAATATCTCCTTCCTCAGATCCTCGTCACTAGGCACGTACCACCTATGCCTGAACTTCAGAATACCATCCTCCGATAAATGGAAATCCGACGAGTCTCCCAATGTCATACTAGATCGAAGCTCCATACACTCCGAATCACTCTGCTGAGCCTCGCGTATACGATCAAGAATAGTTGGCCTGAGAGAAATGTTGGCAAGCATATAGGACAACTCTGCCACTATCTCCACGTCGAATCTCTCAATCTCAGACCGCAGCGTAACTGACATCGCTGCTAATGATGGCTGACTCGCAGAAGGCACTCTACTCAATGCATCGGCTACCTTGTTCGCCTTTCCTGGGTGGTACTTGATATCAAAATCGTAATCATTGACGAACTCAAGCCATCGCCTCTGTCGCATGTTCAGCTCCTTCTGCGTAAATAAGTACTTCAAACTCTTGTGGTCGGAGAATATCTCGCACTGCTGCCCATATAAGTAATGTCTCCATATCTTCAGTGCGAAAACCACAGCTGCTAGCTCAAGGTCGTGTGTGGGGTAGTTCTGCTCATACGGCTTCAGCTGCCGAGATGCATAAGAAATAACCTTCCCCTCCTGCATCAATACACAACCGAGTCCCACTCCCGATGCATCACAATAAACACTGTATCTGACACCTTCATCAGGTAGCGCCAGTACTGGGGCAGTGGTCAATCTCTGCTTTAACTCAATAAAGCTGTCATCACAAGTAGACGACCATACAAACTTCTCGTTCTTCCGAGTCAATCGTGTCAGAGGAAGTGCGATCTTCGAGAATCCCTCTATAAACTTCCGATAATAACCGGCTAATCCGAGAAATCCACGCACCTCACGTACGTTCTTCAGCTGTGGCCAATCTCTGACCACCTGAATCTTGCTCGGATCCACAGAAACTCCGTCCTGTGATATAATATGGCCCAGAAAACTCACTCTGTCAAGCCAGAACTCGCACTTAGAAAACTTCGGATATAGATGATGCTGACATAACGTGCTCAGAACTATCCTCAGATGGTCCTCGTGCTCTTCCTTCGTCTTAGAGTAAACCAAGATGTCGTCGATAAACACCACAACGAACTTATCCAGATACTCTCTGAAGACACGGTTCATCAAGTCCATAAACGCTGCAGGAGCATTAGTGAGTCCAAAAGACATAACGAGGAACTCATAATGCCCATACCTCGTTCGGAACGCCGTCTTCGGTATATCATCCATCCGGACCTTCAGCTGATTGTAACCCGAGCGTAGATCAATCCTGGAAAATACTCGGGCACCCTGTAGCTGATCAAATAAGTCGTCAATCCGGGGCAGTGGATACTTATTCTTCACTGTGAGCTTATTCAGCTCCCTGTAGTCGATACACATCCTGAGGGTCCTGTCTTTCTTTTTAACAAACAGAACGGGCGCACCCCAGGGTGATACGCTAGGTCGGATGAAACCCTTCTCTAACAATTCGTCGAGCTGAGTCCTCAACTCCTTCAACTCGGCTGGTGCCAATCGATAAGGGTTCTTAAACCTCGGTGCAGAGTTAGGATAGACGTCAATAGTGAACTCAATCTCCCGGTCCGGTGGTAATCCGGGAAGATCATCAAGGAAGATGCCAGAAAACTCTCTGACAATAGGAATATCGCTCGGCTTCAATCCGCTGAGCAACTGACAATCAAAGACAGAGGCCAAATAATAGAGCACGCACCTTTGATCTGCTCGTTGACCTCCATGGAATAAGAAATAGGCGAGCTACTCAATCTGCTCATCGCCTGATAAGAAAACTCAGCTTTACCCGGAGGTCGAAAGGTGACAATCCCGGATCAACAGTCGATGGTGGCGTAGTGCTGTGCAAGCCAGTCCATCCCCAAGATAAGATCATAGTGCTCAATGCCCATAACAATAAGGCGAGCATAGAGGGTGCGATCCCCAACCGAGATAATATTGCCCTGGACAATACGACCTGACTGCATACGCTCTCCTGAAGGTAGCATCACGCCATACTCGCATTCTGCTAACTCAGGCGCAAGCCTCAATCTCGACACACAAGTGGTGGAAATAAAAGAATGTGTAGCCCCCGTGTCTAGTAAAGAAAATACAGGAACGCCAGTAACCAGTATAGTACCTGCTATCACGGCTGGCTGATCCTCGTTGTCAACATCTCCAGGCTCAATAAGTGCGAATATCCTCGGCGTAACTCTCCTCTGATCTCCGCCTAACTGATCACGGCCTTGCAGCGGACAATCTCTGACAAAGTGGCCAATATCTCCACATCTATAACACTTGTTCGTGCCAACTCGGCACTCGCCACCATGCTCCTTCTGGCACCTGGGGCACCATGGCATCGGAGGAGCCCCCTGTACTTGCTTTCCCTTGCCTCTATCGTTACCTCCCTCAAGAGGTCTCTTCACACCCCTAGGCTGTGGCTGAGGTGGCTGTGCTCTAGGCTGCCATCCCTGATTCCGAGACTGAGGACGGATCTCTCGGAAGAAGCCCTTCGCTGGCTCCCTCGGTCTAACACAAGTGGCCCTGGCAGCCTCAATGTCCAGAGCTCTAGCTGTGATGTTAGAAAAGGGTACGTCGATAATACCTGAGACCACAACATGCATCCGTATCTCCGGATTCAGTCCCTCCATAAACTGGTGCACCTTCTCCTCGTTATCGCTGACAAGACGAGGTGCAAACCTGGACAATGCCTCAAACCTCCGAATATACTCCGCAACTGAACCAGTCTGCTTCAACTGCGTAAACTCGTTCCTTTTGGCCACTCTCACTGTGCGGCTGAAATACTTGTCGAAGAATAAGAACTTGAATCGATCCCAAGTCATAACTGATACGTCCGTCGTTGCCTTGATGGAATCCCACCAGAAACGGGCATCCATCGCTAAGTGAAAGGTAGCATACGCCACCTTGCTCCCGTTCCCAACCTCGGCATAAGCCAACATATCCTCCATCACCCGGATCCATTCCTCGGCACGCGTCGGATCCGATGACTGGCCTTCGAATACTGGAGGCCGTAGGCCTTGAAACCTCTGCATGCCCAGATTACTGGGGACTACCAGCTCCTGAGCCCTCTGATTCTCTCGCTGTTGCTCTCGATTTACTAGGTCCGTAATTTGCTGCGCTTGCCGGTCCATATGCTGGGACTGGCGGTCTAATAACTCCGTAAGACGATCCATCGCGTCGTCTCTAGGATCCCTTCCTCGAACCATATTTATAAAAATCCTATAAAATTTAAAACAAGTAATCTCTAAGAAACAAAATCAAATAAAGCTATAAACAGACTTACAGTTGATGAAGGATGTCCGCGTAGTGGCTGTGCAGTCGAGCAGTCTACAGAATCGATTTTAAAACCCGGGGGCTCTGATACCATAAATGTAACACCCCTAATTCCGTACCCGTATTTCCCATATTATTATTATTATTATTATTTTTTATTTTTTTTTATACATTAAACTTATACTTAAGCGGAAACTCAATCAGAATTTAAAACGGAATTGAAATCGGACCTCTAAAACATTTAAAACAAAACGTTACATATGAGATATTGAAATCTCAGTAAGCTACGTAAATGCAGATGCATGCGTGCGTATGCCATTCAGAAATCATGCTCAGATTCAGATTACAGATACAGAATTACAGATTACAGATTCATTACGTCACAGACAGACAGAATTGTCACCGAAACCTCTACCCACTAAGCGGAGAGGGCCCATCCAGAGATCGGACTACCCTTTCCACCTAGAGAGGGGGGGTACACGCTTGCAACACGTACAGCCGTGCCTGAGCCCCATCCCGCGTGACCAGAAACAGACAGATTACGTTTATTCATTCAGATTTCATTACAGATTTCATTTCAGATATACGTTACTTTTCTTAAAAACACGTGCAGAAATTCCTTTTCATGACTTTCGAAAACCGTGATGCATGAACAGTTCATATCAGCGGAAAGTAAACAAATAGTTCATATCAGCAGACAATATAACATAACCTATAAACAATTAACCTAACTACCCAACCTAAACAACGTAAAACAAGGAACCCTCAAGGATCCTTGATACGACGACGAAGTATGGTGTAGACCTTTCGGTCAAGCAAGTCACGAGAACTTACCTTGAGTGCGCTGGATCTCAAGCTTCGTCCACTGGAGTCGTTACCTAAGGAAATTTCACCAATTGACGTTAATACGAGCTTAAACTCCTAAATGTCCGAAACTAATAAAATCCTTATCTTAGCTAATCGATGTTTTTACATAACGATTTAACGCTCGGAAATCTCGAAATTCATATTACAAGTTATTTCCGAAAACTCGAAAATTTAACAATTTATAACTTTTTCGCAAATTGATTTCTCTTCGTCCAATAACGTCCAATACGTTCAATTTATACTTAATCACGGCTAACCTATTAATTACGAAGCCTAAATCGCGTTTTTAACGGAAAAGCTAATTTAAACCCTAACCCTAAATCGAACCAAAACTCGAAATAAACGACCGAAGACTAAAGCTACATACCGAGGGTAGCGAGAGAGGAAGAAAACGTGAAGGACGGAGGAGGAACGGAGGTCGGACGGAGCTCGGATTGAAGATGGCGTCGATCGGCCGAGAGAAGAAACCCTTCTCTGTTCGTGTGATCCAGAGAGAAGAAGAAAAAGAAAGAGAGAAGTGAGGAAAAAGAAATGTTTTGTGATGTTTTATAAAATTGATTTTACAAATTACCGTTTTGCCCTTCTTTGATTTTTATATTGATTTCGTCGTTCGTTTCGTTAATCGTCCAACGATTCGGATTCTCGAAAACTCCATATCTTGCCAATGATTCCCATTCATTACTAGGGCTCTATTAAGACTGTCCGTTCGCGATTCGGACCTCGTTTCCTATTTTTACGAGAACGTCTTTTACGCTACGAAAAGTGTATTTACTCGAAATATAGCGTTTGACCTCTGAAAATTCCCGTAAATTCCTTAAAATTCTTATTATTCGTTAGAATCGTAATGACACTTTCTTTTTGTGAAATGGACCTGATAATATAATAATAATATAATCAAAGGTCCGTACAAACCGGATATTACAGGTTGAGGGTGCATACTCATGCCACGGATCTGGTACTTGATGAGACGGTTTAACTGATGTCTGTTGGAGTGAAGGTGTAGTTGATAATATTTCGATTTGAATAGGTTGAGTTCTCATGACAGTAGTTGTTTCAATGTTTTGAAAATGTTTTGAGTTGTCTTTTCTGATAATAGTATTCTGCTGAGATTTGATGTTGGCACTTGCTGGATTGTTTTGAGTAATGCATTGGTTAGAATGGTATTTGAATGATTTCAGTAATGTAAGTAGATTCTTTTCTGTAGTTAGAGTCGTGTTGTATAGCAAGGAGTTGTGGGTATGTCGCTCTGTTCTATATCGGTAGATGATGTCTATCGGTAGCTGTCAAGTTATAGTTATGTCATCTATCGAAAGATGTCTTCAGTAAAGTCATCGGATGATGTTTCAATAAAGTTATCGGAAGATGTCTCCAGTAGAGTCATCGGATGATGTTTTAGTAAAGTTATCGGAAGATGTCTTCAGTAAAGTCATCGGATGATGTTTCAATAAAGTTATCGGAATATGTCTTCAGTAAAGTCATCGGACGATGTCTCAATAAGGCTATCGGAAGATGTCTTCAGAAAAGCCATCGGATGATGTAGGCTTAATTCTATCGGAAGAAGTAAGTTTTGTACTATCGGAATGAGTGGGGTTTATGCTTGTCGTTTAGCGATCGGTTGATGTTGGATAATTGATTTATCCAGCTGACGTCATCGGTAGATGCAGCCCACCCAGAGATGTTTTCGCTTCCAACTCTTCTGGTCCACGTCATCGATAGGAGCCTTTCATTTGCTGTTTCTGCTTCTTCCGTTGAGTTTACCCATCGGCAGATGCTTTTGACTCCTGCGACTTTCTACGTATTTCACGATTTCTTTTTTAAAAAAAAAGGAAAACCTCTAATTCATTTTTGGGCCGATTGTTTCTTACATTCCAAATGATTTCCGCTGCAAGTTTTAAACATTTTTTTTTAGATTTTGGTTTATGTCAAATTTTGACTTTTGAGTTAAGTCGAAATATTTGGTCCAAAGGTTCTTAGCATCTTAAAGTTTGTGGGTAACAAACCTGGTTCAGATAATTCGGGGCGTTACATTTCTTTTCCTCACTCTCCACATTTTCTTTATCATCCTCCATAGCCAATCCATCCTCTTCCATTTCTTCAATTTTGCAAGGTGATTTGGAGGTAAAATTAAATGGGTTTTGATTTTTATACATTTAGGTGAAGGATTTTAGAGTTTATTTATGTTTTTTGTTGATTTTGGTTAGGGTTTGGAAACCCTAGATTGGGAAATCCGAAAATTACATGTCTTGGCTAGTTCTCTTCCCAATTTTAGTGGTTTAACCCTTAAATATGTTAGTTTAGGTTGTTTTTAAGGATAGTTTATAGTTTGGAAGTGAGCTATACAAAAACCGGTTTTGGACACTAATTATACCGATTCTGTTTTGGCATTTTCGGAATGGCCAAATTATTTGGTTGGTTAATTTGAGTGTGTCAATGGATAGTAGACATGTAGAGGTTTACGAATTGGGGTGGCACGTCAAAATCCATTGAAAAACGAATAAGTTATGGCCGTTCGATGTTGGACGTTAAAATTTGTAGTAAAAATCGGGTTTAGGGCTTTGAGGGTGAATTTGTTTTAAGTGTCGTTTAGTTTTAGTTAGAAAATCCTTTAGAGTTTATTAGTAGCTTACTAAGTTAAGTTTCTTTATTTTAGGTCATCGAGCTAGCGAAGTGATTTGATGAATTAAGCAATTGAAAGTCGAGCAACCAGGTAAGTAGTGGTTTGGATTCATTTCGCCTTTGGGCCTACACCATAGAACGGTAGGGTTAATGGTTAATTGTTTCGCGTTGTGTTGTGTTGCATATTTGTTGACATGCATCATGGTTTTCAATTAAGCAAAATACGAGTTTATTGCATGGTTTGATTGTGAGCGTGAAACGTAATCAGATAAAGTGAATGGCAAAAATTATTCTTGATTAGAGTGACTTGTCGGGAACAAGTGCTGGTGTGTAGCACCCCGAGGGGATCTCTATGAGAGATGACCGGCTAAAACACTTAGTCTTGATTGGAGTTACCTTGTCGGGAATAAGTGCTGGAGCGTAGCACTCCGAGGGGACCTCTATGAAGGATGACCGGCTAAAATACGTAATGGTGGTTCTGGGAATGGCTGTCCTGTACGATTATAGGATGTGAGCTTACCCGATCCACACGGCTTATGAAATGATTAAAGCAACGAATGACAAATGAGCATAACTGAGTGTTAGAAATCGCATGTGATAGGATTGATTGCGTTGTGTTTTTTTTTATAGCATTCGTTATTCCCTACTTACTAAGAATTAGGCTTACGTTTTGTGTTCTATGGTGTAGGTGACGATATTTACCCAGGTGAGATAGACGAGACAGCCCAAGACTAGGCAGCAGTCGGTGGTGTATGGAGCACGCTAGCGCAGGCACTTGTCAGGGCGTCACGACCACGTTCTTCGGGTATTTTGGTGGGGAGTTGTGGTATTTTGTCTTGAGAATATTTTCCTAACTATTTTACGATGGTTGTGAGTTTGGTTGTTTTTGTTGGATAGTTTGTCTGTACATGTTTGGAATATGAAATTATTTGATTTCCGGTTTTAATTTCAGGTTTGGGTTTTGGAAATTTTAGGCGTTATGCCGATCGTTTTAGTTTTAAAATAAATAACGTCGGGTTCACGTTCTTTATTTTTTTGTTATCCGTTTTAAGTTGGTTTTTTGAGATTTTTATGGGGCTCGGAGCCGAGAGTGTCGGGAATGTGAGGGTAAATTTTTTTGGTGGTTCAGAGGTGTTTGACTTGGAGAAAAATGAAGAAAAGTGAGAAAAAGTAAAAAAGATGGAAAAATAGGCCGAAAAAACCTGAGAGGGCCCGATCGATCGGCGCCCAGCGCTGATCGAAATGCCACGGGCGCTCGCAGAGCGCGCGCGACTCCCAGCACACCTGACTTTCGTTTTTTTTATTTTTTTCCTATTTCCAAAATTTTTTGTCCCGACCTTTTCTTGCATATTTTAAACGTATTTTTGGCACGTTTTCCAATATTTTTTAAGGGTTCGAAAAACCCAAAAAGCCGAGTCGAATAATTTATAAAAATTATTTTAAACGTCATTTTAAACACAGTTTGAGTTAGCAAAGTAGCGAACTGAGCCGAGATGGGTTCGGGGGCTTTACAGTATGTGTACGATGGCTGCACGAACTGGAACCCGGATGGCGGTACGTCCTCGCGGGTGAATCGGAAGGTGACGGGTCGTAAAAAGGGGGTCCTCTGTAACACCCGGTTCCATCGAACTGATATTACCTTATCATCTAATTGTTATGCCCCGAGTTATCTGAACCCGGTTCGTTACTCATAATACTAAGCCGAGCTACGACACTTTTCAAAAAAATTTAAAAATTTTATCCAACGATCAAGTTTGACCCTTAAATAATTAAAACTTGCAGCGGAAAAATCATTTAAGCAAAACAAAATTGAGCAAAACTATGAAAACGACGTTTGAATAATAAGTTTTAATATTAAGGAATAATTTGGCCAAAAGTAAGGAAGACTTAAGTGTGAAATACTAAAAATTCGAAAAAGTCAAACACATCTTCCTCTGAACAAAGTCAGCAGTAGAGGCGGAAACAGAAACAGAATGCTTCTACCGCCAAACAGTGCTAGCAGTAGAAGTAGGGACGAAAGACTCAGCGGTAGAAGCAGAGACAGAATCGACACGTCGACATCACACGTCTTTCGCTCGCATCTGCCGACGACGCGTCGGCTACACACATCTACCGATCACAAAAGACAAAAACTACTACCTACATCATCCGATTACAAAACGACAAACCTACTAAAGACTCATACCGAAGACATCTACCGATGGCTTCTACTGAAGACATCTACCGATGGCTTCTACTGAAGACATCTTCCGATGACTTCAGTTGGATGATTCAATCTTCCAACATCTGTCGGTGGACAAAACACCCAACTTCTACCGATAGACAACATCTACCGATAGATCAAAAAGAGACTCTATGTAAAGCCCCGAGTTTTCTGAACCCAGTTTGTTACTCATAAACTTGAACTTGACTAAGAAACTTTGGACCAAATTTAAAATTTCGCTCGATGTTTGAATAATCAGTTGAGATGTTAGGGAACATTCGGCCAAAAGAAATAAAGGTTTAAATCGCGAAATGCTTTGAAAGTTACAAAAATCAAACTCATCTGCCGCTGTACAAAGTCAACAAGAGGGCAGAAATAAAACTGAAGGTCTCCACCGGTGACGTCAGCCGGAGGAGTCATTCTTCTAGCTTCAGCCGATCGCAAAACGACAAGTTTTGCTACTGTATCTACCGGTGACTTCAGCCGGATGATTCGTTCATCCTGCCTCAGTCGATCACTAGACGACAAGTCTTTTACTCACACCTTCCGGTAGGTAAAGTACTCGACATCATCCGGTTACAAACGACAATTTACATCCTACATCTTCCGATGGATTTAACACACGACATCCACCGGTGACTAAACAACAAAACTTCTACTTCATCATCCGATGGATTTAGCACTCGACATCCACCGGTCACTAAACGAAAAATTACATTCTACATCATCTGATGAACTTAACACCCGACATCCACCGGTCACAAAACGACAAATTTTCTAATTATATCTTCCGATAGACAATAGAACAACAACTCAGCACCCGCCAATAGACATCGTCTATCAATAGAGAACAGAGCGACATTTGAACTACTCCTTGCTATACAAACACAACTCTGACTACGAAAGGAAATTTACTCACTTCACTGTAACAATTCAAAACATTGCATTACTCAAGATCCAGTAAGAACCAACATTAAAACTCAACAAAATACTATTTTCAGAAAGATCTCAAAGGCGTATTCAAAACATTGAAACCACTACTGTCATGAAATCTCAACACGCTTAAATTGAAACATTGTCAACTAAACCTTCACACCCACAGACATCAGTTAAACCGCCTCATCAGGATACCAAAACGTGGCATGAATGTGCTTCAACAACTTCGCTTATTCCTCAGTAAATTCAGAGAACTCTCCAGTTGTTACCTCAACACCTACATCACAAAACTCATCTATTAGCCTAATGCTAAGCAAGTAAAGTAATAATGAAATGATATGCTGAAACATAAAACCTAAACATGCAATTTCTACTTTCTCATCTCAGTTGTACATTCGTTCGTTTACTGATCTGATCCCTCGGTTCCCTTGGGAGTGAGATCAATTCTCCCAATGTTATACATCCTTTACTCGATTATGGGGCGGATGAATTCCCTTAATAGCTATTTTGATCCCTCAGTTCCCTTAATAATGAAATGATATGTTGAAACATAAAACCTAAACATGCAGTTTCTACTTTCTCATCTCAGTTGTACATTCGTTCGTTTACTGATCTGATCCCTCGGTTCCCTTGGGAGTGAGATCAATTCTCCCAATGTTATACATCCTGTACTCGATTATGGGGCGGATGAATTCCCTTAATAGCTATTCTGATCCCTCAGTTCCCTTGGGAGTGGGATCAGTTCTCCCAATGTTATACATTCTCTACTCGATTAAGGGACGGATGAATTCCCTTAATAGCTATTCTGATCCCTCAGTTCTCTTGGGAGTGGGATCAGTTCTCCTAATGTTATACATCCTCTACTCGATTAAGGGGCGGATGAATTCCCTTAATAGCTATTACATTTCAATCTGTACTTGCCTTTCCGTGCCACTACTTATAAATTCATTTTCGTATTTTTTCAAAAACATGATGCGTAACACGCAGAAAATACTTAAGCATGCATAAACCTACTGTTTTGTGATGTAGGCCCGAAGACACACACAATACTTCACTTACCTGGATTCCTGGGGAAATGTTTGGTTGCTAACCACTTCGGGTTCTGCTCAAACCTAAAACCATAGATAGTGTATTAGTTAAACTTCATTCTAAACTATCTAGAAGTCTAAGGAAATTAGTTTGGAAGCTCAGATCTCCGTGCATTCCCTATTCTGCACTTAACCCGAAACTACACTCATTCACAACACTCCCAAAACACGTACATTGCACTCCCTCTGTTATCTAACCGTCAAGGCATAAGGAAAAATGAAGGAACTCACCTAAGTCGGAGAAATCACTGGAGAAATTGAAGTGGGGCCTCCTAGAGCACTCTGCTAAGCTGAGGAGCTGAGAGTCGAAAAGAATTGGAAAAACAGTGGCGGCTACAATGCATTAAATCCAAAAACCTATTCCTTAAATACGTTATCCATTTTAAATTTCCAATTACTCTTATGCCCTTGCCTAGTCATCCATTAACCCCACTTTTACTATTTTCGTTAAAGTGTGTCATTAATTTAAAAAGAACTAAGACTTGGTTCTATAGAACCGGGTGTTACAATCTACCCTCCTTAAAAGAATTTTGTCCTCAAAATTCAGTACCTAAATAACTCTAGATATCGGTCCATCATGTCTTGTTGGCGTTCTCAAGTTGTCTCCTCTATGTTTTGGTTGTGCCATAAGACTTTTACCAGTAGAACTTCCTTGTTGCGCAACACTTTTACTGCATAGTCTTGGATCCTTACTGGTTTCTCCTCATAAGTAAGGGTAGAATGAACTTCAATGTCCTGCTGTTCCACAACTTGATTTGGGTCCCTTATGCACTTCTTTAACATAGAAACATGGAACACATTGTGTATCCCCTCCATAGAAGCCGGTAGCTGCAACTGATAGGCTGCGTTCCCAACTCTCTTCAGAATAGTGAATGGTCCAATAAATTTGGGGTTCAACTTTCCTCTCTTCCCAAATCTCACAACTCCTTTGAACGGTGACACCTTGAGAAAAACTTCATCACCTATCTCAAACTCCAATTCTATATGCCTGCAATCTGCATAACTTTTCTATCGACTCTGAGCTGCCAAAATTCTCTGTCGGATGAGGGCAACCTTCTCAACAGTTTGCTGCACAAAGTCAGGACCAAGCAACTGTGCTTCACCAACTTCATCCCAATACAAAGGCGATCTGCATTTTCGTCCATACAATGCTTCATACGGTGCCATTCCTATTGTTGCCTGAAAACTGTTATTATAGGAAAACTCTACCAATGATAAGTATTTACTCCAAGATCCTTGAAAATCTAATATGCAAGCACGAAGCATATCCTCTACGATCTGAATAGTTCTCTCGGATTGTCCATCTGTTTGAGGGTGGAAAGCTGTACTGAAATGAAGCTGCGTCCCCATAGCCTTGTGCAAACTCTTCCAAAACTTAGATGTAAATCTAGAGTCTCGATCTGAAACTATAGTTCTTGGAACTCCATGCAGTCTAACAACTTTATGCACATACAACTCAGCAAGTTGATCCATCGAGTATGTCATCTTTATCGGTAGAAAGTGGGAAGATTTGGTTAAACGATCAACTATCACCCAGATTGCATCATGTCCCTTTGCTGTTCTAGGCAATCCCACAACAAAATACATCGTTATTTGTTCCCATTTCCATTCAGGGACTGGTAGAGGTTGCAATGTTCCTGAGGGTCTCTGATGCTCAGCTTTAATCTGCTGACAACACAAACATGATCCTACATACTCTACCACACTCCTTTTCATACATGGCCACCAATAATGCTGTTTAAGATCCTTGTACATCTTTGTACTTCTGGGGTGAATAGAAAATCGAGAAGAATGTGCTTCAGAAAGAATCTCATCTCGAAGTTCCTTAATGGCAGGAACAAACCATCTATTTCTAAACTTAAGGATTCCATCAGCGGAATAGTTAAAATCTGATTTTTCCAAAGAATCCATGCTCAACTTGTACTTGTTACACTCGTCATCATTCGTCTGAGCTTCCTTTATTTTCTATAGAATGGTAGGCTTTAAGGTTAAGGCTGAAAGTATAGCTGATACACTAGATACTGTTTCTAGGTTAAACCTTTGGAATTCTGACTCTAAGGCTAATGGTATATTGAAAATCATAGTTGGGGTTGGTGTTGTTACTCTACTCAAAGCATCTGCCACAACATTTGCTTTGCCGGGATGATATTTAATCTCGAAATCATAGTCCTTTACAAATTTCAACCATCGACGTTGCCTCATGTTTAGTTCTTTTTGAGTGAAAATATGCTTCAGGCTCTTATGATATGAAAATATCTCTCAAGATTGTCCATACAAGTAATGCCTCCAAATCTTAAGTGTAAATACCACTGCAGTTAATTCCAAGTCATGTGTAGGGTAATTCTTCTCATGTGTTTTCAACTGCCTAGAGGCATAAGCTATTACATTTCCCTCTTGCATCAAGACACAGCTAAGTCCAACCTTGGATGCATCACAGTAAATGCTAAATTTACCATCTTCAACTGGAAGGGTTAAAATTGGAGCATTGGTCAGTTTCTGTTTCAGGGTCCGAAAACTATGCTCACATTCGTCAGTCCATATATATTTCATATTTTTCCTTGTTAACCTAGTAAGGGGTGTAACAATCTTCGAAAATCCTTCAATGAACTTTCTATAATATCCTACTAGTCCAAGAAAACTCCTGATATCAGTAGCATTCCTCGGTTGGGGCCATTCCTTAACTGGTTGAACCTTAGCTGGATCGACAGATATACCATCCCCAGAGATAACATGTCCTAGAAAGTGAACTTGGTCCAACCAAAATTCACACTTAGAAAACTTGGCGTATAGTTGGTGCTGTTTTAATACTTCCAACACCAAGGTCAGGTGCCTAGCATGCTCATCCTTAGTACGTGAATAGATTAAAATGTCATCTATGAACACTATGACAAACTTATCCAAATACTCATGAAACACTCTATTCATGAGATCCATAAAAGCTGCTGGTGCAATTGTCAATCCAAAGGACATGACCAAAAACTCAAAATGTCCATACCTTGTGCGAAAAGCAGTCTTAGGAATATCCTCAGATTTGACTTTCAATTGGTAATAACCGGACCTAAGGTCAATATTAGAGATAACACGTGCACCATTAAGCTGGTCAAATAAATCATCAATCCTTGGCAATGGATATTTGTTCTTGATAGTTAACTTATTTAATTCCCTATAATCAATGCACATTCGCATTGACCCATCTTTCTTTTTGACAAAAAGGACAGGTGCACCCCACGGTGAAAAGCTTGGGCGTATGAACCCTTTCTCCAACAGATCCTCCAACTGCTTCTTTAATTCCTTAAGTTCTGTTGGTGCTAGCCTATATGGATTTTTGGACACAGGCTTAGCGCCGGGGTAAACATCTACAACGAATTCGATTTTCCTATCTGGTGGTAAACTAGGAAGGTCATCTAAAAACACTTCAGGGAAGTCTTGGACAATTAAGACATTTTGGGGTGTTGCTTTTCCTACGAATTTTGTATCTAGAACACTGGCCAAGAAGCATAGGTACTCTCTGCATGGTGAGAGTCTACAATTTATCGAAGTCATAACAGACATTTCCTCACTCTTCTTTAAAGCTTGGAAGGTATGATTTAAACCACCAGGGGGTTGGAATCTAACTACTCCAGTCCTACAGTCGATTGTGGCATAATGTTTAAACAACCAATCCATTCCTAGGATTACATCAAATCCCATTATATCCATAATAATGAGATCAGCAGGTAGACTCACGCTTCCTACTCACACATCACTGTCAAGCATCACCTGGTTAGAGTGCATGCGTTCACCAGAGGGTAAAGCAACACTAAACACATGCATAGAAGGGGTAAACTGTACATCTAACTTAACAGCAAATATAGATGCTATGAATGAATGTGTTGCACTAAAATCGATCAATGTAAAAGCAAGTATAGAGTTGACCAATATTGTAACACCCGACGTTTCGGCCAGGTGATTTTCTGACCATTTTCATTGTCACCCTCTTATTTAACCTTTATGATTTAAAATTTAATGTTAAGATAAATTATTACAAGTTAAGTAAAACTAGGTTGGGTGGCAGTTTTGTAAATTAAAATCAATGGATTTAGTATAAATAGGAAATGGAAACCTTAAATCTCATTTTATTGCCACTGTAGCCGACATTCCCTCTCGGCGATTTCTTCTCTTCCAAGTTCTTGCTCTCGGCTACCAGAACTTTCCTCTGCCGACGACCGGTTTCGAGCTTGCTCTTCTCTGCAAATCCACACCCGAGGTGAAGAAGTTTAAAGGAAAGAAGCTCGGATTGCTAAGGAATCCAGGTAAGTGAATGTGTTAAGATTTCCGGCCACTAGGGCCCTACACCGCAAGGGTATTAGGAAATCACTGAAATGTTAACTTGTTGGCTATGATTTGTTATTTCCACGACATGAAGAAGTTGTGTAAGTAAATGTAAAGTTACAGGATGTTCTACTTGTCCTTATGGTATGACTTTTCTCTGTGAACCTCATGTCTATGTATTATGCCCACGTTTATGATTAAGTAGAGAATATGAAAAGTAAATGTAACCATAATTAAGTGCAGAACGGGGAAAAGACTATGCTATGTATGACTCGCGAATTCTCCCACTGGTGGAGGCCGAGTAATGATATGTATGACTCGCGAAATCTCCCACTGGTGGAGGCCGAGTAATGATATGTATGACTCACGAAATCTCCCACTGGTGGAGGCCGAGTAATGATATGTATGACTCGCGAAATCTCCCACTGGTGGAGGCCGAGTTAATGATATGTATGGCTCGCGAATTCTCCCACTGGGGAGGCCGAGTGATGTATCATGATTGCCGCGATAGGCAAATGATTATGTACGACTGCCGCGATAGGCAAATGACTATGTACCCCAGTCTTCCTCCCTCGTTCCCTGCCTTAATACATGTTATGTAAAGGATAAAGATGAACATGAATGAAGAATGGTTTATGAACTTATGTCCCTTTAAATTGTGTACTCATGTATATCTGTCAGCATGCATTCCTTACTAAGCATTAGGCTTATAGTTAAACCTTATGGTGTAGGTGAAGAAGGTTCAGGTGAGAATGTTATGTTCAAAGAGGATGCTTAAGGCTGGTTGCTGGAGGATGCTCAAGGTGACAGTGCGGGACTGGAGAGGCGATTTATGACCCCTGGTTAAGACTCTTATGTTACAGTATGTTAAAGAATATGGTAGTTTAAGTAGGATGAGATTATTTAAAACGTTGAGCTTTGAAACTGTCTAGTGGATCATTGAGTCAGGGAATGATTATATAGATTTATAAATGGTCAGTTGCTTAAGTCTTCCGCTATATGCATTTTGAATGAGTTGTGTTTTCTTTCTGTTGGAAGGAGTCATTTGATGATTTAGAGTTCTCTACCGTAAGACGGAAGCTGGAAGAGGTAGTCTTCCGGCTGACGTCATCGGCAGATGCCGAGAGTTAATTGTTTGATGGTTTAGTCTTCCGGCTGACGTCATCGGCAGATGCCGAAGGGTAGATGTTTGTTGGTTTAGTCTTCCGGCTGACGTCATCCGCTGTATGAGTTTTAATGAATCTGTGGTTTATTCTGTTGGTGTCCCGGTATTAAGTTTGAAGTTATGATGTTTGTGCTGCCGGTAGACGAAATGTATTTGTCTACCGGAAGGTGTGAGTGTTATTATGGAGTTTAGAAATCGGTAGATGAAGTTTGCTTGTCTACCGGAAGAAGAAGATGTTAGGTTAATGTTTAGTAGTCGGTAGATGAAAGTACTTGTCTATCGGCAGGAGATGTGTTAATTTTGAAGTGTAGAAATCGACAGGAGGATTGTGATGGGAGTCGGGTAAGTCTGTCTTCCGGAGGACGTCATCGGAAGAGGAAAAGTATTTGTCTTCCGGCTGACGTCATCAGCAGACGATATGCCATCGGCAGATGTTGTGTGTTGCCATCGGCAGATGTAGTGCCACGTCATCGGCAGATGATGTGAGTTAATCTACCAGAAGATGTAGTGCCACGTCATCGGCAGATGATGTGAGTTAATCTATCGGAAGATGTAGTATAAATGTCATCGGCAGATGTTGTGTGTTGCCATCGGCAGATGTAGTGCCACGTCATCGGCAGACGATGTGAGTTAATCTGTCGGAAGATGTAGTTGTCTTAAGCCATCGGCAGATGACGACAATGTCTGTTATCTGGCGATCGGTATGAGTAGTGAGTTAAGTTACCGGAAGATGTGATGCCACGTCATCGGCAGATATAGAGTATTTGCCATCGGCAGATGAGAGCATCGTCTATTGTTCTCTCATCGGCAGATGTAGGTGGCTTCCGTTGTATAATTGAACGGTGCTTTAATTGGTCACACGAGTTGCACGTGACTGTCGGCAGATGCAAATATGTGTGCCTGCCGATAGATGTTTATTGAATCATGTGAGATGCACGTGCTGACCGGTAGAACAACTAGATGTTTGTCGTTTAGCGATCGGCAGGAGTGAAAGCTAAACGCGGTTATTCAGCGAATTTAAGTTAAGATGAGATATGATATAAGTCTGAGAAAAAAAAAAGTACACTACGATTACAGAGGTATAAAAGTACGGATAAGTTTAAAGGAAAGTCATGACACGTGACGATCCTCCCCGGGTCGTTACAAATATAGTACCTGACACAACAGCAGGCTGCTCATCATCGCCCGACTCCATCATGGAGAATAACCTCGGCTTAATCATAGCTGGGCCATTCTTAGGAGCTGGACAGTCCCTAATGACGTGGCCAACTGTTAGACCCTTAAAGAACTCCATGGCTGGGCATGGCTATAGCCTTGGTCCCTGCCTAGACAAAGGGGCAAAAAGGGGAGGTTAACTCATTTGAACCTCGGGTGGATTAAGGAGCGCAAGTGCTGGGCAAGGCGCGCACAACAGCAGGCCAGCGCTGGGCAGGGTGCGCACAGCAGCTGGACAGCAAGTGGGCAGGGAACGCACAACAGCAGGCCAAACGTGCTGGGCAGCGGCGCGAAACAGCAGCTGGGCAGCGCGCGGGAAGGCGCGCACAGCAAATGGACACCGCGTGGGCAGGCGCGCACAAAGCTGGTTTTTGCCGTCGTTTTTTGAGATAACGTAATGCATTGCATCGCGGCCGAAAGGCTTGATCGGTCATGCCGCCAGTGCTTTCGTGCATCGGACGAAGGCTTATGATCCTTGGCCGTAAGGTGCTTCTTGTGCATTGGCCGGAAAGACTATTGTTTGTGCTGAAGGCGTATTG
>CM039502.1:49216408-49248188 GCA_022432975.1 Begonia masoniana
ATCCAAGTGTGTTGGTTTGAGGATGTTTATGTCATGGTCGGTTTCTTATTTAGTTACTTCCAGATTGTCGTTTTTAGGGTTTAAAAAAGTACTGCGTTGTCGAGTCATAAGTAGTTTTTTTTGAAGTTGTCGTATTTTAGCAATTGTCCATTTTTTGAATTAGAGTTAGAGGGCAGAATAGTAATTTTCTTAAAGGAAACCTGGAAACCCTTAGCATGAAGGGGTGTTTTTCTAGGTGAATCGTCTACTGCTCAATGGAGTAAGCTCATTGCCTTGAAGTTTCTCTTTCCGAGTGAGAGAGGCGCGTAGGCTCGCGGAAAGAAACAGAAGAGACAAGAACTGGAAACTGATCTGAGAAGAAACTTCAAAGGGCGGGAAGCTTGGTTTCCGTGTGTAGAGGAAAAAGAAGGAAAGTCTAGCGAGGGGAAGGTAATAAGCAATAAGCTTGTTTATAGGTACGGGGTAATATATAAGCTAGGAAAGAGTGGCAGATTCCGGAATTGAAGTCTGTGAACATCAGCTATGTGGAAAGTTGAATTTTGGAAACAGAAACGGCAGTTTTCTAAAGGTTGGGAAGGAACTGAAGAAGAAAAAACTGGAATTGGTGCACACTGATGTGTGGGGACCCGCACCCGTTCTTCTCTTGGTGAGCATACTAACGGGACGTGACGGTCATAGATGAGTCAACAGAAAGGTTTGGGTTCTACTTCAGAAGAAACAAGTATGATGTATCAGGATTTTCAAGAAGTGGAAGGCTTTGGTTGAGAATGAAACGAATCTGAAAGTGAGTGTTGAGGCGACAACGGAGGCGAGTTAATCAATGCAGATTTCAGAGAGTATTGTTGATATGAATGGGATCAAGATGCAGAAGACTATGTCCTCGAACGCCTCAAGAGAATGGAGTAGCTGACAAAGGATGAACCGAACGCTGATTTTTTTTTTTTTTTTTTTTTTTTTTTTTTTTTATCAGGGTCAAACTTTATTAACCTATGATTATAAAAAGTTAATGTTAAGATAAATTATTACAAGTTAAGTAAAAAAAACTAGGTTGGGTGGCAGTTTTGTAAATTAAAATCAATGGATTTAGATAAATAGGGGAAATGTGGAAACCTTAAATCTCATTTTTATTGCCACTGTAGCCGACATTCCCCTCGGCGATTTCTTCTCTTCCAAGTTCTTGCTCTCGGCTACCAGAACTTTCTCTGCCGACGACCGGTTCGAGCTTGCTCTCTTGCAAAATCCACACCCCGAGGTGAAGAAGTTTAAAGGAAAGAAGGCTCGGATTTGCTAAGGAATCCGTAAGTGAATGTGTTAAGATTTCCCCCCCCCTTTCCGGCCACTGGGCCCTACACCGCAAGGTATTAGGAAATCATGAAATGTTAATGTTGGCTATGATTTGTTATTCCACGCATGAAGAGTTGTGTAAGTAAATGTAAATTACAGGCATGTTCTACTTGTCCTTATGGTTATGACTGATCTCTGGTGAACCTCATGTCTATGTATTAGCCCAGTTATGATTAAGAGAGAATATGAAAAGTAAATGTACCATAAATTAAGTGCAGAACGGGGAGAAAAGACTATGCTATGTATGACTCGCGAAATCTCCCACTGGTGGAGGCCGAGTAATGATATGTATGACTCGCGAAATCTCCCACTGGTGGAGGCCGAGTAATGATATGTATGACTCGCGAAATCTCCCACTGGTGGAGGCCGAGTAATGATATGTATGACTCGCGAAATCTCCCACTGGTGGAGGCCGAGTAATGATATGTATGGCTCGCGAATTCCCCACTGGGGAGGCGAGTGATGTATAATGCTTGACGGATAGGCAAATGATTATGTACGACTGCCCGATGGCAAATGACCTATGTACCCCAGTCTTCCTCTACCGTTCCTGCCTTACTACCTGTTAGTAAAGGATAAAGATGAACTGAATGAAGAATGTTTATGAACTTATGTCCTTTAAATGTAGTGCCACGTCATCGGCAGATGTAGTGCCACGTCATCGGCAGATGTAGTGCCACGTCATCGGCAGATGTAGTGCCACGTCATCGGCAGATGTAGTGCCACGTCATCGGCAGATGTAGTGCCACGTCATCGGCAGATGTAGTGCCACGTCATCGGCAGATGTAGTGCCACGTCATCGGCAGATGTAGTGCCACGTCATCGGCAGATGTAGTGCCACGTCATCGGCAGATGTAGTGCCACGTCATCGGCAGATGTAGTGCCACGTCATCGGCAGATGTAGTGCCACGTCATCGGCAGATGTAGTGCCACGTCATCGGCAGATGTAGTGCCACGTCATCGGCAGATGTAGTGCCACGTCATCGGCAGATGTAGTGCCACGTCATCGGCAGATGTAGTGCCACGTCATCGGCAGATGTAGTGCCACGTCATCGGCAGATGTAGTGCCACGTCATCGGCAGATGTAGTGCCACGTCATCGGCAGATGTAGTGCCACGTCATCGGCAGATGTAGTGCCACGTCATCGGCAGATGTAGTGCCACGTCATCGGCAGATGTAGTGCCACGTCATCGGCAGATGTAGTGCCACGTCATCGGCAGATGTAGTGCCACGTCATCGGCAGATGTAGTGCCACGTCATCGGCAGATGTAGTGCCACGTCATCGGCAGATGTAGTGCCACGTCATCGGCAGATGTAGTGCCACGTCATCGGCAGATGTAGTGCCACGTCATCGGCAGATGTAGTGCCACGTCATCGGCAGATGTAGTGCCACGTCATCGGCAGATGTAGTGCCACGTCATCGGCAGATGTAGTGCCACGTCATCGGCAGATGTAGTGCCACGTCATCGGCAGATGTAGTGCCACGTCATCGGCAGATGTAGTGCCACGTCATCGGCAGATGTAGTGCCACGTCATCGGCAGATGTAGTGCCACGTCATCGGCAGATGTAGTGCCACGTCATCGGCAGATGTAGTGCCACGTCATCGGCAGATGTAGTGCCACGTCATCGGCAGATGTAGTGCCACGTCATCGGCAGATGTAGTGCCACGTCATCGGCAGATGTAGTGCCACGTCATCGGCAGATGTAGTGCCACGTCATCGGCAGATGTAGTGCCACGTCATCGGCAGATGTAGTGCCACGTCATCGGCAGATGTAGTGCCACGTCATCGGCAGATGTAGTGCCACGTCATCGGCAGATGTAGTGCCACGTCATCGGCAGATGTAGTGCCACGTCATCGGCAGATGTAGTGCCACGTCATCGGCAGATGTAGTGCCACGTCATCGGCAGATGTAGTGCCACGTCATCGGCAGATGTAGTGCCACGTCATCGGCAGATGTAGTGCCACGTCATCGGCAGATGTAGTGCCACGTCATCGGCAGATGTAGTGCCACGTCATCGGCAGATGTAGTGCCACGTCATCGGCAGATGTAGTGCCACGTCATCGGCAGATGTAGTGCCACGTCATCGGCAGATGTAGTGCCACGTCATCGGCAGATGTAGTGCCACGTCATCGGCAGATGTAGTGCCACGTCATCGGCAGATGTAGTGCCACGTCATCGGCAGATGTAGTGCCACGTCATCGGCAGATGTAGTGCCACGTCATCGGCAGATGTAGTGCCACGTCATCGGCAGATGTAGTGCCACGTCATCGGCAGATGTAGTGCCACGTCATCGGCAGATGTAGTGCCACGTCATCGGCAGATGTAGTGCCACGTCATCGGCAGATGTAGTGCCACGTCATCGGCAGATGTAGTGCCACGTCATCGGCAGATGCCGAGAGTAATTGTTTGATGGTGTTTAGTCTTCCGGCTGACGTCATCGGCAGATGTAGTGCCACGTCATCGGCAGATGTAGTGCCACGTCATCGGCAGATGTAGTGCCACGTCATCGGCAGATGTAGTGCCACGTCATCGGCAGATGTAGTGCCACGTCATCGGCAGATGTAGTGCCACGTCATCGGCAGATGTAGTGCCACGTCATCGGCAGATGTAGTGCCACGTCATCGGCAGATGTAGTGCCACGTCATCGGCAGATGTAGTGCCACGTCATCGGCAGATGTAGTGCCACGTCATCGGCAGATGTAGTGCCACGTCATCGGCAGATGTAGTGCCACGTCATCGGCAGATGTAGTGCCACGTCATCGGCAGATGTAGTGCCACGTCATCGGCAGATGTAGTGCCACGTCATCGGCAGATGTAGTGCCACGTCATCGGCAGATGTAGTGCCACGTCATCGGCAGATGTAGTGCCACGTCATCGGCAGATGTAGTGCCACGTCATCGGCAGATGTAGTGCCACGTCATCGGCAGATGTAGTGCCACGTCATCGGCAGATGTAGTGCCACGTCATCGGCAGATGTAGTGCCACGTCATCGGCAGATGTAGTGCCACGTCATCGGCAGATGTAGTGCCACGTCATCGGCAGATGTAGTGCCACGTCATCGGCAGATGTAGTGCCACGTCATCGGCAGATGTAGTGCCACGTCATCGGCAGATGTAGTGCCACGTCATCGGCAGATGTAGTGCCACGTCATCGGCAGATGTAGTGCCACGTCATCGGCAGATGTAGTGCCACGTCATCGGCAGATGTAGTGCCACGTCATCGGCAGATGTAGTGCCACGTCATCGGCAGATGTAGTGCCACGTCATCGGCAGATGTAGTGCCACGTCATCGGCAGATGTAGTGCCACGTCATCGGCAGATGTAGTGCCACGTCATCGGCAGATGTAGTGCCACGTCATCGGCAGATGTAGTGCCACGTCATCGGCAGATGTAGTGCCACGTCATCGGCAGATGTAGTGCCACGTCATCGGCAGATGTAGTGCCACGGCAGATGGATGTGAGTTAATCTACCAGAAGAGTTAGTGCCACGTCATCGGCAGATGATGTGAGTTAATCTATCGGAAGATGTAGTATAAATGTCATCGGCAGATGTTGTGTGTTGCCATCGGCAGATGTAGTGCCACGTCATCGGCAGACGATGTGAGTTAATCTGTCGGAAGATGTAGTTGTCTTAAGCCATCGGCAGATGACGACAATGTCTGTTATCTGGCGATCGGTATGAGTAGTGAGTTAAGTTACCGGAAGATGTGATGCCACGTCATCGGCAGATATAGAGTATTTGCCATCGGCAGATGAGAGCATCGTCTATTGTTCTCTCATCGGCAGATGTAGGTGGCTTCCGTTGTATAATTGAACGGTGCTTTAATTGGTCACACGAGTTGCACGTGACTGTCGGCAGATGCAAATATGTGTGCCTGCCGATAGATGTTTATTGAATCATGTGAGATGCACGTGCTGACCGGTAGAACAACTAGATGTTTGTCGTTTAGCGATCGGCAGGAGTGAAAGCTAAACGCGGTTATTCAGCGAATTTAAGTTAAGATGAGATATGATATAAGTCTGAGAAAAAAAAAAAGTACACTACGATTACAGAGGTATAAAAGTACGGATAAGTTTAAAGGAAAGTCATGACACGTGACGATCCTCCCCGGGTCGTTACAAATATAGTACCTGACACAACAGCAGGCTGCTCATCATCGCCCGACTCCATCATGGAGAATAACCTCGGCTTAATCATAGCTGGGCCATTCTTAGGAGCTGGACAGTCCCTAATGACGTGGCCAACTGTTAGACCCTTAAAGAACTCCATGGCTGGGCATGGCTATAGCCTTGGTCCCTGCCTAGACAAAGGGGCAAAAAGGGGAGGTTAACTCATTTGAACCTCGGGTGGATTAAGGAGCGCAAGTGCTGGGCAAGGCGCGCACAACAGCAGGCCAGCGCGCTGGGCAGGGTGCGCACAGCAGCTGGACAGCAAGTGGGCAGGGAACGCACAACAGCAGGCCAACGTGCTGGGCAGGGCGCGAACAGCAGCTGGGCAGCGCGCTGGGAAAGGCGCGCACAGCAACTGGACAGCGCGCTGGGCAGGGCGCGCACACCAGCTGGGCATGGCGCTCGCAAGTGCTGGGCAGGATGCGCGCAAGTGCTGGACAGGGCGCGCACGGGTGTGCCACGCAGCGCGTGCACAACTATGCTGCGCAGCGCGCACGCCAGACAGGCGCTGGACATGACCGTAGGCGCTCACAACGGCGGGCAGCGGGCTGCGCATGAGCTGGGCTGCAGCGCGCACAAGTGTGCCGCATAGCGCGCGCGCGAGACAGGACCAAGGACAGCGCCGTAGGCACACAGCTGGGGAGGCTTCAAGCTCACAAGGCAGTGAACAGTGAAAAAGTGACTCCTCGAGGGGTACCTATGTCTCTTCCTGCCAGACCGGTAATGGCTCGGATTGCTCTTTGGGGGGGGGGGGGGGGGGGCGACAAAGTGAGGGTGGCACGGCCTGGGCGCACTGTAACGACCCTAACCCGTAACCCTTAATTTACCGTACAATTTTTTTTTTTCTTTTTCGATTACTACTTCACGATTTAAACTTATGAACGTTTAAGCGGAATTAAACTTGTTAAAATCTTTTGGAAAGCCTTTGGATAAAATTAAAACAATTGGATTGACGTTTAAAACAAATAAAACAATATTCAAAAAACCATTAAAAATAACTAAAAATGCATTGGTCATAGGCTATCGAAACAGGGGAGGGACAGAAGGGGCAATTAAGCCCGAAAATGCACAGGTGACCGAACGCATGAAGTTGTGCGTTCGGGCGCCCCTCGCCTAACCGCCCGAACGCCTGCCTTTAAGCGTTCGGGCGCTTCACGTTCTGATTTCAAGAACGTGAAACCCGAACATTAATCGATCGTGCGCCACTCTACCCGCGCCCGAACGCCAAGCTCTCTGGAAAACCAGAGAGTTTTGCGTTCCAACTCCCTTCCTTCCGCGACCAATCGCTTCCTTCATTTTCCTTCCCTTCTCCTTCTTTCCTTTTCTCTTGCGCCAACTACACACATCACACACAACACATCCTCACACTTTTCCTTTTCTCATTTCTTCATCATACATCATTTAATTTCACAAACACACTTCCACGTACATACATCGCACACACCGTCAATTGCCCGTTCACCAACTTGAAACACAATTTTATGAAAACGAACCGCATGGTTCCGTTTAAAAGTGTAACATATCCTCCTGTTTTTGAAATCGGTAAAACATTTACAAAATACATCCAATTTCACAAAATATTTTCTACTACTTAACCAGATTCCAACATCCTATAATATTCTAACAATTTCTATCATATCTAACCCAAAATACCTATGTACGTCCCCACGGGTCAAAATAACGCCCCGACTGCCAACGCACTCCCACGGGCCATCCTCCTTCAACATGTTCATACTTCAGGCGGAGGGACGTTTTCCTCACCTGTCTCAAGGTCACCTACACCATAGAATTTAAACACGTGAGCTAGAGGCTCAGTAAATCTAAGTGAATGCACGTGAATGCTATGCGTATGCTTTTTTTTTAAATCATGTGTCTTTTCATTTCATTCCTTGCATAACATATACGTCACCGGGGCTTCTCTCTCACTAGATAGGAGCGGCACATCCGGCGATTGGATAGCCCCTCGTATCTAACCGGGGGGAAAACATGCTTCATCCGACAGCCATGTCTGAACCACCGCCACCGACGTGACCACCATTCCGTTCATTACCTTTTCGTTCGTTTTGTAAAAATATGCATAGAAATTCATTTCTCATGCCTTTTTAAAATCAATGATGCGTGAGCAGATAACATGCCGTGAATGAATTAGAAACAAGTAGAAAATACAACAACAAACTAACAATTAACAAACTAGCAAAACGTAAAACTAGCTATCCATTCTAATTACCCAAACACTCAAACATCACCAATATCCTTGATCGACTCAATTCGTACGGTGTAGGCCTAGATGGCCAAACAAGTCACAGAGACTTACCTCGCAACCGTTGTTCACCGAGCTTCGTCCACAAATGCTTGTTCACCTATAACATTTCACAACATACGTATTAAATCGAGTCTAAATCACCAAACTCAAAAATTGCTAACTCCTAACTATAGAAAATTCTCCTAAACTCTATTTTAGTTCGTTGAGGCATTTCGTCGAGCAATTCGCGCTCGGCATTTCAAAAACCCCATTAATGGAGATTTTTAAGCTCCAAGTTAACCAATGCTTCAATACACCTCAACAAATCGATGAACTAAGCTCTGATAACTATCAATACGTCTATTAGAGGCATAACTAAGCTCAACCTATCAATCACAAACATCGATTCATATTTCCGACGAAAACCCTAACAAACCCTAATTGTTTTAAACCCTAGAAATCGCTATTTAACGTTCCAAAAGTGTAGAGCCTTACCTAGAGAGTGATGACGGAGTAGAAACGGGAAGACTCGCCGGAGTTTGGAGGGACGTCGGTCGGCGTTTGAAGACAATCGCCGTGAGGGGAGAAAAGTCGCGCCAATAAGGGAGAGAAAGTGGAAGTATCGTGGGTGAGGGGAAAGAAAATGAGATTTTGATTTTTATTAATATTTTGGTTTGACAATTTACCAAATTGCCCTTCTATTTGATTTCAATTTCTCCTTCCAATTGTCTCGTTATTTAACTAACGATTCGATTTACCAAAATTCTCATATTTCATAATAAATTCCAATTAATTGTTACGGCTCCATTAAAACTTTCCGTTCGCGAAACGGACATAATTCGACGTATTTACAAAATTGCCGTATATATTGGAATAAAATTTAAATCCCGAAGACCTGGGTGTTACAATCCATCCACCTTAACTGAAATTTGTCCTCAAAATTCGATTATACAAATAGTTCAGGATACTTTAGCATCATATCCTGCTGCCTCTCCCAAGTAGCCTCCTCTACGTCATGGTTCCTCCACAAAACTTTTACCAGAGGAATCTCCTTATTTCGCAACACTTTGATAGAAGACTCTAGGATTCGTACTGGCCCTTCTTCATAGGTCAGCATTGGTTGCACGACAATCTCCCGTGTTTCGACGATGTGTGCCGGATCACGTACACATTTTCTGAGCATAGACACGTGGAACACATCATGAATACCTTCCATAGATGCCGGGAGTTGTAACCTGTACGCTATAGTTCCAATCCTTTTCAGAATAGGAAAAGGCCCGACAAAACTGAGGATTCAACTTGCCTCGTCTTCCAAATCGCATAACACCTTTGAATGGAGAAATTTTTAGATACACCTCATCGCCTTCCTTAAACTGTAGTTCTCTCCGTCTGGTGTCGGCATAACTCTTTTGGCGGCTTTGTGCAATCTCTATGCGTTGTCTAATAACAGCGATCTTCTCCTGCTGTTTGTTGCAAAATATCTAGGCCAACAATGCTAGCTTCACCTACCTCATCCCAGTATAGTGGAGACCTGCATTTTCGACCATACAGCGCCTCATAAGGAGCCATGCCAATCGTAGCCTGGAAGCTGTTATTGTACGAAAACTCAATCAATGGCAGCTATCGGCTCCACGAGCCCTGAAACTCTAGAACGCAGGCTCTAAGCATATCCTCAAGAATCTGATTTGTTCTTTCTGTCTATCCGTCAGTCTGAGGATGAAATGCCGTGCTAAAATTCAACTGAGTTCCCATTGCCTTATGTAAACTCTTCCAGAACTTCGAAGTAAATCTGGCATCTCTATCTGAAACAATAGAGATAGGCACCCCGTGTAGTCTCACAATCTCCTGTACGTACAGCTCGGCTAGCTGGTCCATCGAATAAGTCATTTTCACTAGCAGGAAGTGGGCCGTCTTTGTCAAACGGTCCACGATCACCCATATACCATCGTGCCCCCTTGTTGTTCTCGGGAGTCCAACTATAAAATCCGTGGATATCTGCTCCCACTTCCACTCTGGAATAGGCAATGGCTGTAGGGTTCCAGCTGGCCTTTGATGTTCTGCCTTAACCTGTTGGCAAATCAGGCAGGTTTCCACGTACCTGGCAATTTCTCTTTTCATGTTAGGCCACCAAAAATGTTGTCTTAGGTCTCTATACATTTTGGTGCTCCCCGGATGCACTGAATACGCCGAGGAATGTGCCTCAGTTAAGATCTCATTTTTCAGTTCATCATCGTTAGGTACGTACCACCTGTGCCTAAATTTCAATACTCCATCATCTGTCAGGTTAAAATCAGACGAGCCTTCAGATGTCATGCTAATTCGATGCCTTTCGTACTCCGAATCGTTTTGTTGAGCCACACGTATCTTATCTAAAATCGTCGGTCTAAGAGAAATATTAGTAAGCATGCTGGACAATTCTGCCACAATTTCCACGTCGAAGTTCTCAATCTCAGACCTCAACATTACCGACATTGACGCAAGCAAAGGCTGGCTCCTTGTAGGCATTCGGCTCAAGGCATCAGCTACTTTATTTGCCTTTCCTGGGTGGTATTTAATTTCAAAATCGTAATCTTTAACGAACTCCAACCACTGTCTTTGTCGCATGTTCAACTCCTTTTGTGTAAATAGATACTTTAAGCTCTTGTGATCTGAGAACACTTCACACTGTTGCCCATACAGGTAATGTCTCCAGATTTTTAAAGCAAAACTGACCGCTGCAAGCTCAAGGTCGTGTGTCGGATAGTTTTGTTCATATGGCTTCAATTGTCTAGAAGCATAAGCGATGACCTTGCCTTCCTGCATTAACACACATCCCAGTCCGAACCCCGAGGCATCACAGTAAATACTGAACTTATCACCCTCGACTGGTAGTGTCAGAACTGGAGCCATAGTCAATATCTGTTTCAGCTTCACAAAACTTTTCTCACAAGCAGGAGACCATAAAAATGTTTCATTCTTTCTCGTCAACCGAGATAGAGGGACGGCTATCTTCGAAAATCCCTCGATGAATTTCCTGTAATATCCAGCTAAACCAAGAAATCCTCGTACCTCTCGTACATTCTTAAGCTGTGGCCATTGTTTGACAACCTCAATTTTTGCTGGATCAACTGAGACTCCCTCCTGAGATATAATATGACCAAGAAAACTTACTTGATCAAGCCAGAATTCACACTTAGAAAATTTTGGATACAATTGATGTTGACACAAGGTCCTTAGAACGATCTGTAAATGATCCCCGTGCTCCTTCTTTGTCTTAGAATAAACCAGGATGTCATCTATAAAAACAACGACGAACCTGTCTAAGTACTCCTTGAAGACGCGATTCATCATATCCATAAATGCTGCAGGAGCATTGGTAAGTCCAAAGGGCATCACAAGAAATTCGTAATGCCCATACCTCGTTCGAAACGCTGTCTTTTCAATATCTTCTTTTCGGACTTTCAACTGATAGTAACCCGAGCGTAGGTCGATCCTTGAAAACACTCGGGCACCCTGCAATTGGTCAAATAAATCGTCAATTCGGGGCAGTGGATACTTATTCTTCATGGTCACTTTATTTAACTCTCGATAATCAATGCACATCCTGAGAGTTCCGTCCTTTTTCTTCACAAATAGGACTGGTGCGCCCCAAGGAGAAAAGCTGGGTCGAATGAACCCCTTGTCTAATAAATCCTCCAACTGAGCCTTCAGTTCCTTCAATTCAGCAGGCGCCAATCTATACGCATTCTTGGATACAGGAGCTGAACTTGGATAGACATCAATTACAAACTCGATCTCCCGATCAGGCGGTAGCCCAGGAAGATCATCGAGAAAAATCTCCGAGAATTCCTTAACAACTGGAAGATCGTCCGGTTTCAATTTATCAAGTAGTCGAGTATCAATCACCGCGGCCACAAAAATTGAGCATTCACCTTTAAATTGTTCTCTGGCCATCATCGAATAAGAAGTAGGCGGTCTGCTTAGCCTATTCATCGATTGGAAAGAGAATTCAACTTTGTTCGGGGGGCGGAAAGTCACCACCCCGGACCCGCAGTCAATTGTGCCGCAATGGCGTGCAAGCCAATCCATCCCCAAAATAAGATCATACACCTCTATTCCCATAACTATCAACCGGGCATAGAGAGTGTTGTTCCCCACAGAGACAACGTTGCCCTGGAAAACCTGATCAGACTGCATATTCGCTCCCGAAGGCAGCATTACTCTATACTCGCACTCTGCTAACTCAGATACTAGCCCCAATCTAATCATGCAAGCAGTTGAAATGAAGGAGTGTGTAGCTCCCGTATCTATCAAAGAAAATACAGGTACACCCATAACTAGAATAGTACCTGCTATGACAGATGGCTGTGCCTCGTCGTCGACATCTCCAGGCTCAATGAATGCAAAGATCCTTGGCATAGCTCTTCGCTGATCTCTGTCCTGTTGATTTCTATCTGGCTTATTTCGGTTCAATAACGGGCAGTTCGTAACATAATGGCCAATCTCTCCGCACCTGAAACAACTATTGGTGCCAAGCCGACACTCGCCAAAGTGTTCTTTCTGGCATTTAGGACAAACAGGCTTCTGTGCAGCCCCTTGAACTTGCTTCCCTTTGCCCTGATCATTTCCTCCTTCATGAGGCCTTTTGACGCCTCGTTGTTGTTGTCCTCTGGGTTGCCAGCCTCGATTCCGTACCTGAGGCTGAATTTCGCGAAAGAAGCCCTTAGGAGGTTCTCTAGGCTTAACGCATGTCAACTCAGCAGCTTCGAACTCCAGGGCTCTCGCTGCAATTTCCTCATAGGGCACATCCAGAACACCAGACACTATGATGTTCTTTCGGATCTCCCTGTTCAGTCCATCCATGAATTGCTGCACCTTTTCTTCATTATCACTGACTAGACGCGGTGCAAACTTGGATAAAGATTCAAATTTTCTGATATACTCTGCCACCGTACTAGTCTGTTTTAATTGCGTAAACTCAGTCCTTTTTGCCGCCCTCACCGTACGGCTGAAATATTTGTCAAAGAACACGGTCTTGAACCGTTCCCACCTCATTAGCGCCACGTCCGTACTAGCCTTAATAGAATCCCACCAAGACCGAGCATCCAGTGCTAGGTGGAATGTGACGCACTCAACTTTCTCGGCATTGTCCACTTTGGCATATGCCAACATATCCTCCATTTTTCGAACCCACTCCTCAGCAATAGAGGGGTCCGTAGATTGCCCATCGAATGTCGGAGGCCTTAGCTTTTGGAATCTCTCCATGCTTTGACCATTAGGAACAACTATCTCTTGAGCCCTCCGATTCTCCCGAACCAAGTCCGCAATTTGTTGGGCTTGTCGATCCATATGTTGGGATTGACGATCGAGTAAGTCTGTTAGCCTATCCACGGCATCGTCTCGGTCGTCTCTACCTCGAACCATTTTATTCTAAAACTCCTATAAAATTAGAACAAGCAATTCTAAGAAATCAAAATAAATAAAACAATTAAACGTACTTACAGTTGATGAAGGATGTCCGCGTAGTGGCAGGGCAGTCATGCAGTCTACAGAACCGTTTTTAAAACCCGGGGGCTCTGATACCATAACTGTAACGACCCTAACCCGTAACCCTTAATTTACCGTACAAATTTTTTTTTTCTTTTTCGATTACTACTTCACGATTTAAACTTATGAACGTTTAAGCGGAATTAAACTTGTTAAAATCTTTTGGAAAGCCTTTGGATAAAATTAAAACAATTGGATTGAAGTTTAAAACAAATAAAACAATATTCAAAAAACCATTAAAAATAACTAAAAATGCATCGGTCATAGGCTATCGAAACAGGGGAGGGACAGAAGGGGCAATTAAGCCCGAAAATGCACAGGCGACCGAACGCATGAAGTTGTGCGTTCGGGCGCCCCTCGCCTAACTGCCCGAATGCCTGCCTTTAAGCGTTCGGGCGCTTCACGTTCTGATTTCAAGAACGTGAAACCCGAACATTAATCGATCGTGCGCCACTCTACCCGCGCCCGATTGCCAAGCTCTCTGGAAAACCAGAGAGTTCTGTGTTCCAACTCCCTTCCTTCCGTGACCAATCGCTTCCTTCATTTTCCTTCCCTTCTCCTTCTTTCCTTTTCTCTTGCGCCAACTACACACATCACACACAACACATCCTCACACTTTTCCTTTTCTCATTTCTTCATCATACATCATTTAATTTCACAAACACACTTCCACGTACATACATCGCACACACCGTCAATTGCCCGTTCACCAACTTGAAACACAATTTTATGAAAACGAACCGCATGGTTCCGTTTAAAAGTGTAACATATCCTCCTGTTTTTGAAATCGGTAAAACATTTACAAAATACATCCAATTTCACAAAATATTTTCTACTACTTAACCAGATTCCAACATCCTATAATATTTTAACAATTTCTATCATATCTAACCCAAAATACCTATGTACGTCCCCACGGGTCAAAATAACGCCCCGACTGCCAACGCACTCCCACGGGCCATCCTCCTTCAACATGTTCATACTTCAGGCGGAGGGACGTTTTCCTCACCTGTCTCAAGGTCACCTACACCATAGAATTTAAACACGTGAGCTAGAGGCTCAGTAAATCTAAGTGAATGCACGTGAATGCTATGCGTATGCTTTTTTTTTAAATCATGTGTCTTTTCATTTCATTCCTTGCATAACATATACGTCACCGGGGCTTCTCTCTCACTAGATAGGAGCGGCACATCCGGTGATTGGATAGCCCCTCGTATCTAACCGGGGGGAAAACATGCTTCATCCGACAGCCATGTCTGAACCACCGCCACCGACGTGACCACCATTCCGTTCATTACCTTTTCGTTCGTTTTGTAAAAATATGCATAGAAATTCATTTCTCATGCCTTTTTAAAATCAATGATGCGTGAGCAGATAACATGCCGTGAATGAATTAGAAACAAGTAGAAAATACAACAACAAACTAACAATTAACAAACTAGGAAAACGTAAAACTAGCTACCCATTCTAATTACCCAAACACTCAAACATCACCAACATCCTCGATCGACTCAATTCGTACGGTGTAGGCCTAGATGGCCAAACAAGTCACAGAGACTTACCTCGCGTCTGTTGTTCACTGAGCTTCGTCCACAAATGCTTGTTCACCTATAACATTTCACAACATACGTATTAAATCGAGTCTAAATCACCAAACTCCAAAAATTGCTAACTCCTAACTATAGAAAATTCTCCTAAATTCTATTTTAGTTCGTTGAGGCATTTCGTCGAGCAATTCGCGCTCGGCATTTCAAAAACCCCATTAATGGAGGTTTTTAAGCTCCAAGTTAACCAATGCTTCAATACACCTCAACAAATCGATGAACTAAGCTCCGATAACTATCAATACGTCTATTAGAGGCATAACTAAGCTCAACCTATCAATCACAAACATCGATTCATATTTCCGACGAAAACCCTAACAAACCCTAATTGTTTTAAACCCTAGAAATCGCTACTTAACGTTCCAAAAGTGTAGAGCCTTACCGAGAGAGTGATGACGGAGTAGAAACGGGAAGACTCGCCGGAGTTTGGAGGGACGTCGGTCGGCGTTTGAAGACAATCGCCGTGAGGGGAGAAAAGTTCGCGCCAATAAGGGAGAGAAAGTGGAAGTATCGTGGGTGAGGGGAAAGAAAATGAGATTTTGATTTTTATTAATATTTTGGTTTGACAATTTACCAAATTGCCCTTCTATTTGATTTCAATTTCTCCTTCCAATTGTCTCGTTATTTAACTAACGATTCGATTTACCAAAATTCTCATATTTCATAATAAATTCTAATTAATTGTTACGGCTCCATTAAAACTTTTCGTTCGCGAAACGGACATAATTCGACGTATTTACAAAATTGTCGTATATATTGAAATAAAATTTAAATCCCGAAGACCGGGTGTTACACGCACCATGGCTCAGGGCTTGACCACCAGGGCTAGCCACCGGCTAGGACCCATTGACCCGGATGGCTCGACCATGGCTCGACGGTGGCTCGACCATGGCTCGACACTTATGACTCAGATGGCTCGACCTTGGCTCGACGGTGGCTCGATCATGGTTCGACGGTTATTAACTAAATGGCTCGATGATGGCTGGATATATATAAACCACATGGCTCGGAGTGGTGACCGAGACATGGCCCGATATTCTCGGAAGGGCGCGCACTACTCGGGTGGCCGAGAGTGGCGCGCACACATCGGACCGAATGTGGCATATGTCGGATTGAGACTAAGGTGCCCTTGGACTAAGGTACGAGATTCCCGGGGTGTCTAGACAAGCTCCGAGATTCACGGACAGGTTGGCTAAGACAAGGTGACCGAGCGGGACGCTACACCACTCGGCATAGTGGGAGTGCTGCACACGATCTGGGCAACCGTGAGCGCACGACCTGGTAACCGTGGCCGCACGACATGGCAGACGTGAGGGCTCACGATTAGCACTACCCGGTGTAGTGCTTGGCAGTTAGCGGCTGGATGGGCGCTGATGGGGCCAGGTGGCGGACACATGGCACCATCAGACTTAACCTAGGCGGTTAGGGTTATTAATCGCATTTTTCAGTAGTCTTTATAAATAGACAGGCTTGTTGGGCATTGAGACCACGAGATGTCTGAGTCCTTTGCTAGTTACAACGTCGGGTTGTAACATTCCTTTTGTGAGTTATAAAAAGGTTGGGATTGGTTCCTGTAAACATTGGTGTTCATTCTCTTTCGTGTCCTCTCTTGTAAAAGTGTATGCTGTGAGATTTTGGCTGAGTTGAGTAGGGGAACTTGACTGCCATCACGAGGTGAAAATTTAGGCGAAAATTTGACCCTGTGACAATTGGTATCAGAGCTATGGCTGTGATGAATGAGATTCGAGAACGACTCACGATCTTGGAGGAACAGCTGGGTTCTCCAAATGAAGAGGAACAAACAGAAGCTCTTTTTATTACAATGGGGCGTCTTGTTGCTGATGTTCCAATGTTGGAGGAGACCCTTCGCACTTCTGTGCAACACATCAACATTCAGATGGGTGAAATGTTGACAAAGTTCCTATCATTGAGCGATTCGACCAAGGTTAGAATGCATGAATTCGATATTTCTGTTAATGGTGTTGTGAACAATGTCCAGACATTGGAGTCAGAAATTTCCTTAGTCAAACGTGCTTTGAGTGGTACATCTGATCATGTGGCAACTCAAAAGGTTAGAGTCCCGGAACCGAAGTGTTTTGATGGTCGTCGGAATGCGAAGGAGTAAGAGAACTTCTTATGGGACATGGAGCAGTACTTCCTAGCTGCTCATATCAAGGAAGCCGAGAAAGTAACAATCACTACCATGTACTTAGCAGGAGATGCAAAGTTATGGTGGAGAACTCGGATTGCTGATGACCTTGCTGCTGATCGACCCAAGATTGATACTTGGGAAAAGATGGCTAAAGAAATGAAGGATCAATTCCTTCCCTTAACACAGCATGGGTGGCAAGGGATTCTCTCAAAAAGTTGAAACATACAGGTACTTTGAGAGAATATGTTAAAGATTTTAGCTCCTTAATGCTTGATATCAGGGATATGTCTGAGGCAGACAAGTTGTTCAATTTCATGTCGGGATTGCAACTTTGGGTGCAAGCTGAATTAAGGAGGCAAGGTGTGAAAGACCTTCCATCAGCCATTTCTTCGGCTGAAAGCTTGGTGGACTTCAAACAATCCTCTGTGGCTCCTAGCACTGGGGATAATAAGAAGAAAAAGGAGAAGCAGAACAAATCTATTCCGAAAGATGGTGACAAGAAGTTTAAAGGTAAAAACTCTAAACCAAAAGTTGCTAACAAAGTTTCTAGTGGTGGATCTAGCAACTTCAATCGGACCAACAAGGGTTGTTTCATTTGCAATGGCCCACACCAAGCAAAAGAATGTCCAAAGAGGGAGAGACTTAATGCTATATCTTTGGAGGAAGATAAAGTCTCAACACACCAATCTGAAGGAGTTACACAGGTAAATCCTCTTCAATTGTTGAATACAATGGAACAACATCAATCAAGAGGATTGATGTATCTGACAGTCAAGTTGAATGGCAAGGAAGTCCAAGCTATGTTAGATACTGGGGCGACTAACAACTTTTTGTCAGAAAAGATGGTGGCTAAACTCGGCATCACGACAAACTCCAGCACATGTAGAATGAAGGCAGTCAATTCTGGAGCGATGCCAGTTCAGGGAATAGCCATGACAGATCTACAGATTGGAAAATGGTCAGGTGATGTTAAGCTAACTATTGTATCACTTGATGATTTTGACCTTATTCTTGGTATAGATTTCTTTATTCGGGCCAAAGAAACTTTGATGCCACATCTATGTGGATTGATGATCAATAATGAAATGATGCCGTGTTTTGCCCAAGCAGTGTACATTGGACAGACAGACCCAAAGAAAGAAGTTTTGTCTACCAATCAACTTAAGATGGGTTTCAAACGGGGCGAGATGACTTATTTGGCAGCATTGATTGAAATGAAAGCGGATCGAGTAGTGGAAATACCCGATGAGGTGGCTGAAGTATTGGGAGAATTTGAAGACATGATGCCTGTTGAATTACCACCATACTTACCACCTAGACGTGCAGTAGATCATCGGATTGAACTTGAGCCAGGGGCTCGTCCACCTGCTCATGCACCTTATCGTTTGGCCCCTTCTGAGTTATTGGAGTTGCGTAAACAACTAGATGAGTTGCTGTCCTCAGGATTCATTCAACCATGTAAAGCGCCGTATGGTGCACCGGTGTTGTTTCAGAAAAAACAAGATGGTACGCTAAGGATATGTGTGGACTATCGAGCTCTAAATAAGGTCACAGTAAAGAATAAATATCCTGTTCCAAATGCTGCAGATTTGTTTGATCGATTGGTAGGTGCACATTACTTCACAAAACTAGATTTGAGGTCTGGTTATTGGCAGGTGCGAATTGCAAGGGGGATGAAGATAAGACTACTTGCGTTACTAGGTATGGTTCTTATCAATTTTTAGTAATGCCCTTTGGACTTACTAATGCCCCAACCACATTCTGTAATCTTATGAATGATGTTCTCTATGAGATGCTAGATAAGTTTGTCGTTGTTTATTTGGATGATATTGTAATTTACTCAGAAAACCTTGCTGATCATGTGAAACATTTGAAGCAAGTATTCTCGAAGTTAAGAGAATATAAGCTCTATGTGAAAAAGGAAAAGTGTGAGTTTTCTAGTCAGGAGATCATGTTTCTTGGTCATCGTGTGAGACACGGAGAAATTCGGATGGATAAACGGAAGGTTGAGGCCATAACCGAGTGGACACCACCGAAAAAGGTACCAGAACTTCGATCTTTTATGGGATTGGCTAACTGTTATCGCAGGTTCATTATGGGGTATTCTAAATGGGCTAGTCCTTTAACTGATTTGTTGAAGAAAGATCAGAAATGGGATTAGTCGGAGACATGCCAGATTGCTTTTGACAAACTGAAGGAAGCAATATCAATAGAACCAGTGTTGAAGCTTCCGAACTTTGAAAGACCCTTCGAAGTTCATACGGATGCCTCACACCGAGCCTTAGGAGGGGTCTTAGTGCAGGATAAACATCCGATAACATATGAGAGTCGAAAATTGCGAGATGCTTAGCAACGATACTCTACCCATGAGAAAGAGATGACTGCCGTAGTACATTGCCTTGATACTTGGAGACATTATTTGCTGGGAACGAAATTTACAGTGGTGACGGATAATGTGGCCAACACTTATTTCAGAACCCAGAAAAAGCTTACTCCGAAGCAGGCCAGATGGCAAGAATTTCTTGCAGAATTTGATTTCGTGTGGGAACACAAGCCGGGAAGGCAGAATCAAGTGGCTGATGCTTTATCACGGAAGGTGGTACAGGAGTATGCGGCTGCATTGTCTCTGGTGCAGTCCACAATGCTAGATCGCATAAGAGAACAAGCTGAGGCAGATCCAACATATGTCAAGCTAGTGCACGATGTCAAAGATGGCACGGTGAAAAGGTACTGGCTTGAAATTGACTTACTTTATGCTAAAGGTGGTAGATTGTTGGTGCCTAATACAGGAGGGCCTAAGGCGTGAGTTACTAAAAGAAACACACGATAGTCAATGGGCAGGCCATCCAGGTGTTGAGCAGATGATGGCCTTGCTAAGCAACTCTTATGTTTGGCCAGAAATGTTGGACGATGTGGAAATGTATGTGAAGACCTGCATTGTGTGCCAACTAGACAAAACAGAGAGGAAGAAGCCAGCAGGTTTGCTACAACCTCTTCCTACTCCTGAGAAACCTTGGGAGTCTATCTCCATGGATTTCATCTCTGGTTTTCCAATGGTGAACGGTAATCGATCGATACTGGTGGTTGTTGATCGTTTTTCTAAGTATGCTGTTTTTATAGTTGCACCACATGCGTGTTCTGCAGATGATGCGGCCCAGCTTTTCTTCAAAAATGTGGTAAAATATTTTGGCTTGCCTAACGACATTATCAGTGACAGGGATGCTCGGTTCACTGGTAAGTTTTGGACCACATTGTTTAACTTGATGGGCACGGAGTTGAAGTTTTCGACAGCAAACCATCCACAGACTGATGGTCAAACTGAACGCATAAATGCCTTGGTGGAGGAATATCTTCGACACTATGTTACAGCCAATCAACGAAATTGGGTGGACTTGTTGGAAGTGGCTCAATTTTGCTACAATATACATCGGTCTTCATCAACGGAGATGAGCCCTGCTGAGATAGTGATGGGTCAGCGACCAACTACTCCACTGGAAGTGGCTTATTCGAAGCAGCAAGGGAGATGTCCTGCTGCTTATAAGTTTGCTCGAGACAAACAAGAGTTGATTGACCAGGCAAGAGATAGTTTGGCAAAGGCAGCTAGAAGAATGAAAAAGTATGCTGACAACAAAAGAAGAGACTTGGAGTTTCAAATTGGTGACAAGGTGTAACTCAAATTGACGCCACAAATCTGGAATAAAATCACAGACAAACGCTATCATAAGGGATTGGTGCAAAGATATGATGGACCCTTTGAAGTAGTAAAGAAAGTGGGCAGAGTTGCGTATAGATTGCAGCTTCCTGAAAGAATGAAGATACATCCCACTTTTCATGTGAGTTTTCTGAAGCCATTCTATGAAGATGAGTTGGCTAGAGACAAGATAAGGCGGGCACCACCAAGTGTAAGAAAGCAATTCACAAAGGAGGCCGAATGTATACTTAATCACCGCACTAGTGGAATGAGTAAGTTGAACAGACGGACAGATTACTTAGTGAAATGGAAGGACAAAGAACTGGCAGAGGCTACATGGGAGAGAGATTCTACATTAGGGCAATTTGAAAAGTTGGTTCTGGATTACTTAGCTTCCCCGTCGATGAGGGCATCGACTTCAGCAGGTGGGGGAGGTTTGTTAGACCCTTAAAGAACTCCATGGCTGGGCATGGGTATAGCCTTGGTCCATGCCTAGACAAAGGGGGAGAAGGACAAGGCAAAAAGGGGAGGTTAACTCATTTGAACCTCGGGTGGATTGAGGCGCACAAGTGCTGGGCAAGGCGCGCACAGCAGCAGGCCAGCGCGCTGGGCAGGGCGCGAACAGCAGCTGGACAGCACACTGGGCAGGGAGCGCACAGCAGCAGGCCAGCGCGCTGGGCAGGGCGCGAACAGCAGCTGGGCAGCGCGCTGGGCAAGGCGCGCACAACAACTGGACAGCGCGCTGGGCAGGGCGCGCACACCAGCTGGGCAGGGCGCGCGCAAGTGCTGGGCAGGATGCGCGTAAGAGCTAGACAGGGCACGCACGGGTGTGCCACGTCAGCGCGCGCACAAGACAGGCGCTGGACATGACCATAGGCGCGCACAGCAGTGGCAGGGCGCGCGTGCACAACTGTGCCGCGCAGCGAGCACGCCAGACAGGCGCTGGACATGACCGTAGGCGCGCACAACGGCGGGTAGCGGGAGCGCATGAGCTGGGCGCGCGCGCATGAGCTGAGCAGCGCGTGCACAAGTGTGCCGCACAGTGCGCGCACGAGACAGGACCAGACAGCGCCATAGGGGCACAGCTGGGGAGGCTTCAGGCTCACAAGGCAGTGAACAGTGAAAAAGTGACTCCTCGAGGGGTACCCATGTCTCTTCCTGCCAGACCGGTAATGGCTCGGATTGCTCTTTAGGGGGGGGCGACCAAGTGAGGGTGGCACGGCCTGGGCACACCATGGTTCATAGCTTGACCACCAGGGCTAGCCACCGGCTAGGAACCCATTGACCCGGATGGCTCGACCATGGCTCGACGGTGGCTCGACCATGGCTCGACACTTATGACTTAGATGGCTCGACCTTGGCTCGACGGTGGCTCGATCATGGTTCGACGATTATAAACTTAATGGCTCGATGATGGCTCGATATATATAAACCACATGGCTCGGAGTGGTGACCGAGACATGGCCCGATATTCTCGGAAGGGCGCGCACTCCTCGGGGTGGCCGAGAGTGGCGACGCACACATTGGACCGAACGTGGCATATGTCGGATTGAGACAAGGCGGCGTTGGACAAGGTCCGAGATTCCCGGGGTGTCTAGACAAGCTTTGAGATTCACGGACAGGTTTGCTAAGACAAGGTGACCGAGCTGGACGCTACACCACTCGGCATAGTGAGAGTACTGCACACGATCTGGGCAACCGTGAGCGCACGACCTGGTAACCGTGGGCGCACGACATGGCAGACGTGAGGGCTCACGATCAGCACTACCCGGTGTAGTGCTTGGCAGTTAGCAGCTGGATGGGCGCTGAGGGGGCCAGGTGGCGGACACATGGCACCATCAGACTTAACCTAGGCGGTTAGGGTTGTTAACCGCATTTTTCAGTAGTCTTTATAAATAGACGGCTTGTTGGGCATTGAGACCATGAGATGTGTGAGTCCTTTGCTAGTTATAACGTCGGGTTGTAACATTCCTTTTGTGAGTTATAAAAAGGTTGGGATTGGTTCCTGTAAACATTGGTGTTCATTCTCTTTCGTTGCCTCTCTTGTAAAAGTGTATGCTGTGAGATTTTGGCTGAGTTGAGTAGGGGAACTTGACTGCCATCACGAGGTGAAAATTTAGGCGAAAATTTGACCCTGTGACACCAACCTTGTTACAGTTGAAGCATCAGGTGACTCTGGGCTTCGGGCAATCCCTGTATGTGTGTCCAATTTCCTCGCAATTGAAACACTTTCCCGAACCAAACCTGCATTCACCCGGGTGACTCTTCGAACATTTCAGGCACAGGGGAAACTTCCTGGCATCCGGCACTTTCTTTCCTGTTCCTTGGCTATGCTGGCCTTCACTAGGCCTCTTTATTCCCCTTTGATGATGTGGCTGGATCGACTTTTGTTGGACCTCTTTTGGTCCAACACACTTCTTTTCAGCTTCTTCCACTTCCAGAGCAGTGGACACAACCTCGCTGAATGTCAAGCCTTTAATACCACAAAATTTAACCCCTCGGTAGATTTCTGGCTTCAGTCCATGCACAAATTTGAATACCTTGTCCTCGTCCCTGTGAGCAAAATGTCCAGCAAACCTTGACAGGGACTCGAACTGCCTACTGTACTCGGCTATAGACCCTGTCTGCTTCAAGTTTAGGAATTCCAACTTCTTTGCAATTTGGACAATACTGTTGAAATACTTCTCGTAGAAAATATCTTTGAATTGCGACCAAGGCATCGCCAAGACATCAGTGGTGGTCTCTATTGTTTCCCACCAGAGTTGAGCTTCACCAGCCAAGTGAAATGTTGCCAACGTGACCTTGTCTCCTTCTCCTATGTTGGCACACATAAACATACTTTCAATCTTCTTAAGCCACCCTTCTGCAATAACTGCATCAGATGACTGTCCATCAAACGTGGGTGGTCTTAGTCTCCGGAATCTATCTCCAGAATGTTCATTGCTAGAACCCGAGTTGGCACTTCCTTGCACCTCTCGGTTCAACAGTACTCCTAGTTGGTCAGACTGTTGGTGCACTAAATCAATTTGCTGACACACTAAGTCTGTCAGCTGCCTAATCACACTAGGCTCCTTTTTACTTCTCACATTTGGCATTTCTCTTGGCACTCTAGGTCTCCCTGGGCATCTGGCCATTATACTAAATTCCTGCATAGGGTTAATTACACTCTTAAATATCTACCAACTAAGGTTAACTTAAACACTTACAGTTGTTGAAGTACTTCCATGCAACGATCGGCACTGATGAGTGATCTTTTGAACGATTTAACTGAATGTCTCAGATACCATACTGTAACGCCCCGAGTTTTCTGAACCCAGTTTGTTACTCATAAACTCGAACTTGACTAAGAAACTTTGGACCAAATTTAAAATTTCGAAAGTCTAAATTTGACATTTTCTAAAACCTCGAAACATTTAGAGACTTGCAGCGGAAATCATTTGAGCTAAATAGAGTTAAACAAAACTATAGAACGATGTTTGAATAATCAGTTGAGATGTTAGGGAACATTCAGCCAAAAAAAATAAAGGTTTAAATCGTGAAATGCTTTGAAAGTTACAAAAGTCAAACTCGTCTGCCGCTGTACAAAGTCAACAAGAGGGCAGAAATAAAACTGAAGGTCTCCACCGGTGACGTCAGCCGGAAGAGTCATTCTTCTAGCTTCAGCTGATCGCAAAACGACAAGTTTTGCTACTGTATCTACCGGTGACGTCAGCCGGATGATTCGTTCATCCCGCCTCAGCCGATCACTAGACGACAAGTCTTTTACTCACGCCTTCCAGTAGGTAAAGTACTCGACATCATCCGGTTACAAACGAAAATTTACATCCTACATCTTCCGATGGATTTAACACATGACATCCACCAGTGACTAAACGACAAAACTTCTACTTCATCATCTGATGGATTTAACACTCGACATCCACCAGTCACTAAACGACAAACTACATTCTACATCATCCGTTGAACTTAACACCCGACATCCACCGGTCACAAAACGACAAATTTTCTACTTATATCTTCCGATAGACAACAGAACAACCACTCAACACCCGCCAATAGACATCGTCTATCAATAGATAACAAAGCGACATTTCAACTACTCCTTGCTATACAAACACAACTCTGACTACGAAAGGAAATTTACTCACTTCACTGTAACAATTCAAAACATTGCATTACTCAAGATCCAGTAAGAACCAACATTAAAACTCAACAAAATACTATTTTCAGAAAGATCTCAAAGGCGTATTCAAAACATTGAAACCACTACTGTCATGAAATCTCAACACGCTTAAATTGAAACATTGTCAACTAAACCTTCACACCAACAGACATCAGTTAAACCGCCTCATCAGGATACCAAAACGTGGCATGAATGTGCTTCAACAACTTTGCCTATTCCTCAGTAAATTCGGAGAACTCTCCAGTTGTTACCTCAACACCTACATCACAAAACTCATCTATTAGCCTAATGCTAAGCAAGTAAAGCAATAATGAAATGATATGCTGAAACATAAAACCTAAACATGCAGTTTCTACTTTCTCATCTCAGTTGTACATTCGTTCGTTTACTGATCTGATCCCGCAGTTCCCTTAGGAGTGGGATCAATTCTTCCAATGTTATACATCCTCTACTCGATTAAGGGGCAGATGAATTCCCTTAATAGCTATTCTGATCCCTCAGTTCCCTTGGGAGTGGGATCAGTTCTCCCAATGTTATACATCCTCTACTCGATTAAGAGGCGAATGAATTCCCTTAATAGCTATTCTGATCCCTCAGTTCCCTTGGGAGTGAGATCAGTTCTCCCAATGTTATACATCCTCTACTCGATTAAGGGGCGGATGAATTCCCTTAATAGCTATTACATTTCAATCTGTACTTGCCTTTCCGTGCCACTACATATAAATTCATTTTCGTATTTTTTCAAAAACATGATGCGTAACACGTTGAAAATACTTAAGCATGCATAAACCTACTTTTTTGTGATGTAGGCCCGAAGGCACACACAATACTTCACTTACCTGGATTCCTGGGGAAATGTTTGGTTGCTAACCACTTCGGGTTGTGCTCAAACCTAAAACCATAGACAGTGTATTAGTTAAACTTCATTCTAAACTATCTAGAAGTCTAAGGAAATTAGTTTGGAAGCTCAGATCTCCGTGCATTCCCGATTCTGCACTTAACCCGAAACTACACTCATTCACAACACTCCCAAAACACGTACATTGCACTCCCTCTTTTATCTAACCGTCAAGTCATAAGGAAAAATGAAGGAACTCACCTAATTCGGAGAAATCGCTGGAGAAATCGAAGGGGGGCCTCCTAGAGCACTTTGCTAAGCTGAGGAGCTGAGAGTCGAAAAGAATTGGGAAAACAGTGGCGGCTACAATGCATTAAATCCAAAAACCTATTCCTTAAATACGTTATCCATTTTAAATTTCCAATTACTTTTATGCCCTTGTCTAGTCATCCATTAACCCCACTTTTACTATTGTCATTAAAGTGTGTCATTAATTTAGAAAGAAATAAGACTTGGTTCTATAGAACCGGGTGTTACACTCTAACAAGAAACAAGTCCGACTGTTAAACGATTTTGTACATTCTGCTGAAATCATTCAAACAACACAAATCTACGATTATTAAAAATCCAGAATAGCAAGCTACAATTGAAATCAAATCATATTTCCAAATGCAGAAAAGAATATCACAGAAGCGTTAAAAGAAACATCAAACTTCTACTGCCATTAAAATTCTCAGAACACTTCATCAGAATACCTAACCACTGAAAACTCTCATTCAGACAGAGGTTAAACCGCGTCATCAGAGCACCAAACCGTAGCATAGAAGTGCTCCTCCAACTTCATCTATTCCTCAGTAAACACAGAGAATTCACCTGTTGAAAGCTCAGCACCTACATCACAAAACTCATCTATTAGCCTAGTGCTAAATAAGTAAAGCAATAATGAAATGAATTGCTGAATTCATAAATCCTAGCCATGCAGTTTCTAATTTCATATCTCAGTTGCATATACGTTCCTTCTCTGATCCTATATTCCACTTGGGAAGCGGATCAATTTTTCCAAAGTTATACATATCCACTTCATAAGTTAAGGGGATGATGAGTTCCCTTAATAGCTGATCTGATCCTATATTCCACTTGGGAAGCGGATCAATTTCCCCAAAGTTATACATGTCCACTTCATAAGTTAAGGGGTGGATGAGTTCCCTTAATAGCTTGGTCTATCATAATCAATTCCTATCTCACCATGATTCCATACATGTAAATTCATTTTCATTCTCATTCAATAAAACATGATGCATGACATACTAACAAAACATTCATATACACACATAAATTCTATTGTTTTTTGATATAGGCCCAAAGGCACATGCATACTCTACTTACTTGTTCCGCTGGGAAAATGCTTTGGGAAAAGGCTACTTCGAGAGCTTACTCAAACCTAAAACCATAGACCGGGTGTTAATTAGATCTTCTCTAAATTTCATTTTAGCTATTCAGAAATCTAAGGAAACTAGTTCGGGAGCTCAGTTCATCGTGCATTCCCGATTCACCATAAAACCCGAAATAGCTCGCACATATAACATTCTCGATACACTCATTCTACTGCAAACAGATCTTCTAATGTATATTCTCTTTCATTATGAATCATCATCAACAAGGAAACTGAGGGAAAAATCACCTAGATAGACGAAGAATCTGGCAGGAAGATCGCAGAGAGAGAGTCTGCGGAGCTGCTGAATGCCGAAAGAGGTAATAAAACAGTGGTGGCTAAAACCCTTAGCTGACCCCTATTATTACACTAATTATTACAAATTACGTCTTTGCCCATAGCAGCCAAGGCTTAACCTATTTAAACAACCAATCATAGACACTTAATTTCACAAGGAATAAAGGTTACTAAAAGAGGTTATTAATTAAGGTGGACAATACTGTTTGTTACACTAATAGTGTACACTTTATGGATGAAATTGGGAGAATTATTGATTAGGTTAATGAGTGACTAAGTAAGGGCATAATAGTAAATAGAGATCTATAGTGGATAACGTATTTAAGGGAGGGTTTAATGAGGTTTAGCTGTCACTATTTTCTCATTTTCCTTTCTCAGCATTCAGCTCAGCTAAGCAGAGTTTCTCTCGGTGATTTTCCTTCCCGCTTTCTCCAAGCTAGGTGAGTTCTACTTCGATTTCTTGTTACATTGTAGCTATCGATGTTAGAGGGGATTTTAAATGTGAGTTTTAAGAATGCTATGAGTGAGAGTTAGTTCGGATTCAGGGCATATCAGGAACGCTTGATTATCTGAGTTCCCAAACTAGTTTCCTTATGAGTTCTGGTAGATTTGAGGATAGTTTAGAATGAAGCTTAACTAATGCTTTGTCTACGGCTATAGGTTTGAGCAAAACCCGAAGTAGTTTGCAACCAAGCTTTTCCAGGAAACCAGGTAAGTGGAGTATGTGTGTGCCTTCGGGTCTACATCACAAAACAGTAGGTTTATGCTTGTTTGAATGTTTTCTGTATGTCATGTATCATGTTTTTTTTGAAAGAACACGAAAATGAATTTACATGTAATGACATGACAAGGTATGAACAGAATGTAATATATCAACTGTTAAGGGAACTAATCCGCCCCTTAATTTATGAAGAGGATGTATGACTTTGGAAAAATTGATCCGTTTCCCAATGGAATTTAGGATCAGATCAGCTGTTAAGGGAATTAATCTGCCCCTTAATTTATTAAGAGGATGTATAACTTTGGAAAAAATAATCCAACTCCCAATAGAACCGAGGGATCAAATCAGAGAAAGAACGTGAATGCAACAGAGATGTGAAAGTAGAAACTGCATGTCTAGGATTTATGTTTCAGCATATCATTTCATTGTTACATTACTTACTTAGCATTAGGCCAATAGATGAGTTCTGTGCAGTAGGTGAAGAAGTTTCAGCAGGTAGGTTCTCTGAGTATGTTGAGGACTAGGCTGGTTGAAGGAGTACATTCACGCATCGACTTGACAATCTGATGAGGCGGTTTAACTAATGTCAGTAGGTGTGAAAGTCTAGTTAACAATGGTTCAGTTTTAGTATGCTAAGAATGTTAATGACAGCAGGAGTTTAATGTTTTTATTAATTTTGGAGCTTTTCTGATTATGAAAAACACGATTTGGTTTTAGTTGTAGATTGTTATTCTGAATTTATAAAGTTGTGGAATTATGTTGTTTTGAATAGCTGCTGTTAAAATTTACATGTTCTTTTAGTAGGCAGAGTTGTCTTTTTGTTTAGAGTGTTACTATTCACCAGTGGATGTAGTCTATCGGTGGATGTAGTCTATCGGTGGATGTTGTCATTTTGTGATTGGTGGATGTGAGTAATAGGTTTTGTCGTTTTGTGATCGGTGGATGTGGGTAATAGGTTTTGTCGTTTTATGATCGGTGGATGTGAGTAATAGGTTTTGTCGTTTTGTGATGGATGGGTGTGAGCGGTAGATGTGGGTAGTAATTTTGTCGTTTTGTGACCAGTGGACGTGTGTAGTCGACGCGTCGTTTGACTAACGTGACCGGTGGACGTGTGTAGTCGACGTGTCGTTCGACTGACGTGAGCGGTGGGTGTTCGTTAGTAGATGACGTATTCTGTCTCTACGTCCACCGCTAAGATTAATTTGTTTCTTCTTCTGCCGCTAACACTGTTTAGCGGTGGATGCCTTTTGTTTCTATTTCTATCGCTGGAACTGTTCAGCGGTGGACGTGTTCTGTTTTGTTTTGTTTTCTTTCAACCAATTGTCTTTAATATTTTAATTAATTAATAAATGTTTTTTTATATAAATGAATTTTCGCTGCAAGTTTTAACATTTTAAGGGTCAAACTTTGACCGTTGAGTGAAATTTTGAAATTTTCTCAGAATGTCATAGTGTGGTTCAGTATTATGTGTAGCGAACCGGGTTTATATAATTCGGGGCGTTACATCGTCACAATCCAACATCGTTTGGGGAAGTATGTGGAAATGAAACATATGTAAAGAGACCCTCCCAAGATAGTAAGACGTGTTTTGGAGCACAATTGGCAACGGATCCCATAAGAACTCCAAAGTTAAAAGTGTTTCGGCGAGAGTAGTACCAAGTTGGGTGACTGACTGAGAAGTCTTCACCAAACAAAGCCGTGAGAGGAGGATATTGGGTTACGGCCCAAAACCCAAAGCGGACAATATCTTGCTGGGAAAAGGGATCGTTACACTACGCAAGTGCACGTATTGAAAGCAAGTAATAAAGATAAATAAGTGTCAAATCCCACAGAGCTAAAATTATCAAACTTTAAATCTAAGTAAAACAAAATAAATTGATGATGAAAATTGGATAACATGAATTAAGTGAAAATTAAAATAATAAAACAGAGCGCAAACAATTTGATAAGAAAGTCAGATAATGAAAATATGGTATAGATTCGATTTCTCTTTTTATATGAGTTATTACTAATGTTGTGAGTATGTTGTAGCAAAAAATTAGATCACATAGAAATTCCAATAAATACAAGTCTCACTAGATTAGGCGAGCCAACTCGCTCGTCAGATCGCTAACTCCTATTCCCCCCGCCCTTCTCGCACAGTCCGGCATGCCCCATCCCCACTCTGACCTCTCGCGGGCCGGTCTGCTTATTTCCACAAACATCCACTTATTGTAACACTCGAAAAATTTCTATTACGTACGTAGCTCTAGGTTAGAAGTATCATGAGAGTTTATTATGGTTAGGGTAGTTAATGTTAAGTGTTAGTGTAAATTAAAGTTAAGTGTTATGGTTGAATTCAAAGTGTTGAAAAGTCAAACTTTTTGAACCAATAGAATGTTAGTTAATTAGGGGAAAACTTGGGAAAAATTAAATGGAAGAGGTGGTTTAGAGAGTGAACCACGTTGGATTAATGAAGGAAAGGAGAAAGGATTGAATGAGGAAGATTTATAAATTAAGAAAGAATTGTGGCAAAAACAAAAAGTGGAAATTGTTATGTTAAAAAGGTAAAATTTTAAACTTTCATTCATCTTCTTCCTCCTTCTCCATCGTGAAAGACCAGCCACCATTAGCGACCTCCTCTCCTTCAATACATCAAGTTTCTTCAAGGATTTTAAGGTAAATTTAGTGGGATTTTTAGTTTTATACATTAAGAGGTTGATTTTTGGTGTTTTGGAAGTGATTTTGAAGAGTTTGGTTAGGGTTTGGAAAACCCTAACCATGGAGTCCGAATTTTTGGTTTCAAATGAGTGTTTTCTTTCCAAATTTGATGTTTTAGTTATTGAATGGATTAGTTTAGGTGGTTTTTAAAGAGAAATGGAAGATTGGAAGTAAGTTGTGAAAAACCAGTTTTTAACTCAAAGTTGTTCTGTTTTTGCATTTTTGGTTCGGCCAAGTTGGTTGTTTGGTTAATTTGAGGATGTAGCGACCCTAACACTGTACCCTTATTTTTCCATATTACTTTTTTTTTATCCTTATAACCTTGCAACAATTAAGCGGAAATTAAATCGGAAACTAAATTGTTAAAAACGTTCGAATCTATTTTGAAAATCACTTAATAAAACTTTAAAACAATTAAAAGAAAACATAATTGATCGCCTGATGAAAAAACATCAGTGGCGATCGTTTTGGCGATCGATCCCCTCCTTAGGCGATCGATCGCCAAGCCCTCTGGAATCCAAATTTTCGGAGGACTTACGCCACCCTTCTTCTTTCCTCCCCTACATATAACATACACTTCATTTCATTTATTCTATATAACTTCAACATCACATACCTTAACATTCTTCACAATTTCATAACACCAACTATACCTACATCACGAACGTACGCTTCATCATAAAATTAACCATTACTCGTGCCTCCTCCGTAATCTCACTCGAAACCGACTCAAGATATATTTAACACGAAATACATTTTCACGAAAACGAACTACGTGGATCCATTTAAAAACTAGACGTTTCCTCCTGTTAAAAATCACCAAGCAGTTCCGTAAATCTTAGATAAAAGCCTTAACAAAATGTTTATACAAACAGTT
>CM039502.1:49248288-49373288 GCA_022432975.1 Begonia masoniana
AATTCAAAAACATGCATTATCAAGATCAGTAAGAACCAACATTAAACTCAACAAAATACTATTTTCAGAAAGATCTCAAAGGCGTATTCAAAACATTGAAAACCACTACTGTCATGAAATCTCAACACGCTAAATTGAAACATTGTCAACTAAACCTTCACACCAACAGACATCAGGTAAACCGCCTCATCAGGATACCAAAACGTGGCATGAATGTGCTTCAACAACTTTGCCTATTCCTCAGTAAATTCGGAGAGCTCTCCAGTTGTTACCTCAACACCTACATCACAAAACTCATCTATTAGCCTAATGCTAAGCAAGTAAAGCAATAATGAAATGATATGCTGAAACATAAAACCTAAACATGCAGTTTCTACTTTCTCATCTCAGTTGTACATTCGTTCGTTTACTGATCTGATCCCTCAGTTCCCTTAGGAGTGGGATCAATTCTTCCAATGTTATACATCCTCTACTCGATTAAGGGGCAGATGAATTCCTTAATAGCTATTCTGATCCCTCAGTTCCCTTGGGAGTGGGATCAGTTTCTCCCAATGTTATACATCCTCTACTCGATTAAGGGGCGAATGAATTCCCTTAATAGCTATTCTAATCCCTCAGTTCCCTTGGGAGTGAGATCAGTTCTCCCAATGTTATACATCCTCTACTCGATTAAGGGGCGGATGAATTCCCTTAATAGCTATTACATTTCAATCTGTACTTGCCTTTCCGTGCCACTACATATAAATTCATTTTCGTATTTTTTCAAAAACATGATGCGTAACACGTTGAAAATACTTAAGCATGCATAAACTACTTTTTTGTGATGTAGGCCCGAAGGCACACACAATACTTCACTTACCTGGATTCCTGGGGAAATGTTTGGTTGCTAACCACTTCGGGTTGTGCTCAAACCTAAAACCATAGACAGTGTATTAGTTAAACTTCATTCTAAACTATCTAGAAGTCTAAGGAAATTAGTTTGGAAGCTCAGATCTCCGTGCATTCCCGATTCTGCACTTAACCCGAAACTACACTCATTCACAACACTCCCAAAACACGTACATTGCACTCCCTCTTTTATCTAACCGTCAAGTCATAAGGAAAAATGAAGGAACTCACCTAATTCAGAGAAATCGCTGGAGAAATCGAAGGGGGGCCTCCTAGAGCACTTTGCTAAGCTGAAGAGCTGAGAGTCGAAAAGAATTGGGAAAACAGTGGCGGCTACAATGCATTAAATCCAAAAACCTATTCCTTAAATACGTTATCCATTTTAAATTTCCAATTACTCTTATGCCCTTGTCTAGTCATCCATTAACCCCACTTTTACTATTGTCATTAAAGTGTGTCATTAATTTAGAAAGAAATAAGACTTGGTTCTATAGAACCGGGTGTTACACTCTAACAAGAAACAAGTCCGACTGTTAAACGATTTTGTACATTCTGCTGAAATCATTCAAACAACACAAATCTACGATTATTAAAAATCCAGAATAGCAAGCTGCAATCGAAATCAAATCATATTTCCAAATGCAGAAAAGAAGATCACAGAAGCGTTAAAAGAAACATCAAACTTCTACTGCCATTAAAATTCTCAGAACACTTCATCAGAATACCTAACCACTGAAAACTCTCATTCAGACAGAGGTTAAACCGCGTCATCAGAGCACCAAACCGTAGCATAGAAGTGCTCCTCCAACTTCATCTATTCCTCAGTAAACACAGAGAATTCACCTGTTGAAAGCTCAGCACCTACATCACAAAACTCATCTATTAGCCTAGTGCTAAATAAGTAAAGCAATAATGAAATGAATTGCTGAATTCATAAATCCTAGCCATGCAGTTTCTAATTTCACATCTCAGTTGCATATACGTTCCTTCTCTGATCCTATATTCCACTTGGGAAGCGGATCAATTTTTCCAAAGTTATACATATCTACTTCATAAGTTAAGGGGATGATGAGTTCCCTTAATAGCTGATCTGATCCTATATTCCACTTGGGAAGCGGATCAATTTCCCCAAAGTTATACATGTCCACTTCATAAGTTAAGGGGTGGATGAGTTCCCTTAATAGCTTGGTCTATCATAATCAATTCCTATCTCACCATGATTCCATACATGTAAATTCATTTTCATTCTCATTCAATAAAACATGATGCATGACATACTAACAAAACATTCATATACACACATAAATTCTATTGTTTTTTGATATAGGCCCGAAGGCACATGCATACTCTACTTACCTGTTCCGCTGGGAAAATGCTTTGGGAAAAGGCTACTTCGAGAGCTTACTCAAACCTAAAACCATAGACCGGGTGTTAATTAGATCTTCTCTAAATTTCATTTTAGCTATTCAGAAATCTAAGGAAACTAGTTCGGGAGCTCAGTTCATCGTGCATTCCCGATTCACCATAAAACCCGAAATAGCTCGCACATACAGCATTCTCGATACACTCATTCTACTGCAAACAGATCTTCTAATGTATATTCTCTTTCATTATGAATCATCATCAACAAGGAAACTGAAGGAAAAATCACCTAGATAGACGAAGAATCTGGCAGGAAGATCGCAGAGAGAGAGTCTGCGGAGCTGCTGAATGCCGAAAGAGGTAATAAAACAGTGGTGGCTAAAACCCTTAGCTGACCCCTATTATTACACTAATTATTACAAATTACATCTTTGCCCATAGCAGCCAAGGCTTAACCTATTTAAACAACCAATCATAGACACTTAATTTCACAAGGAATAAAGGTTACTAAAAGAGGTTATTAATTAAGGTGGACAATACCGTTTGTTACACTAATAGTGTACACTTTATGGATGAAATTGGGAGAATTATTGATTAGGTTAATGAGTGACTAAGTAAGGGTATAATAGTAAATAGAGATCTATAGTGGATAACGTATTTAAGGGAGGGTTTAATGAGGTTTAGCTGTCACTATTTTCTCATTTTCCTTTCTCAGCATTCAGCTCAGCTAAGCAGAGTTTCTCTCGGTGATTTTCCTTCCCGCTTTCTCCAAGCTAGGTGAGTTCTACTTCGATTTCTTGTTACATTGTAGCTATCGATGTTAGAGGGGATTTTAAATGTGAGTTTTAAGAATGCTATGAGTGAGAGTTAGTTTGGATTCGGGGCATATCAGGAACGCTTGATTATCTGAGTTCCCAAACTAGTTTCCTTATGAGTTCTGGTAGATTTGAGGATAGTTTAGAATGAAGCTTAACTAATGCTTTGTCTATGGCTATAGGTTTGAGCAAAACCCGAAGTAGTTTGCAACCAAGCTTTTCCAGGAAACCAGGTAAGTGGAGTATGTGTGTGCCTTCGGGTCTACATCACAAAACAGTAGGTTTATGCTTGTTTGAATGTTTTCTGTATGTCATGTATCATGTTTTTTTTGAAAGAACACGAAAATGAATTTACATGTAATGACATGACAAGGTATGAACAGAATGTAATATATCAACTGTTAAGGGAACTAATCCGCCCCTTAATTTATGAAGAGGATGTATGACTTTGGGAAAATTGATCCGTTTCCCAATGGAATTTAGGATCAGATCAGCTGTTAAGGGAATTAATCTGCCCCTTAATTTATTAAGAGGATGTATGACTTTGGAAAAAATAATCCAACTCCCAATAGAACCGAGGGATCAAATCAGAGAAAGAACGTGAATGCAACAGAGATGTGAAAGTAGAAATTGCATGTCTAGGATTTATGTTTCAGCATATCATTTCATTGTTACATTACTTACTTAGCATTAGGCCAATAGATGAGTTTTGTGCAGTAGGTGAAGAAGTTTCAGCAGGTAGGTTCTCTGAGTATGTTGAGGACTAGGCTGGTTGAAGGAGTACATTCACGCATCGACTTGACAATCTGATGAGGCGGTTTAACTAATGTCAGTAGGTGTGAAAGTCTAGTTAACAATGGTTCAGTTTTAGTATGCTAAGAATGTTAATGACAGCAGGAGTTTAATGTTTTTATTAATTTTGGAGCTTTTCTGATTATGAAAAACACGATTTGGTTTTAGTTGTAGATTGTTATTCTGAATTTATAAAGTTGTGGAATTATGTTGTTTTGAATAGCTGCTGTTAAAATTTACAGGTTCTTTTAGTAGGCAGAGTTGTCTTTTTGTTTAGAGTGTTACTATTCACCAGTGGATGTAGTCTATCGGTGGATGTAGTCTATCGGTGGATGTTGTCATTTTGTGATTGGTGGATGTGAGTAATAGGTTTTGTCATTTTGTGATCGGTGGATGTGGGTAATAGGTTTTGTCGTTTTATGATCGGTGGATGTGAGTAATAGGTTTTGTCGTTTTGTGATGGATGGGTGTGAGCGGTAGATGTGGGTAGTAATTTTGTCGTTTTGTGACCAGTGGACGTGTGTAGTCGACGCGTCGTTTGACTAACGTGACCGGTGGACGTGTGTAGTCGACGTGTCGTTCGACTGACGTGAGCGGTGGGTGTTCGTTAGTAGATGATGTAACACCCCTAAGTCCGTACCCATTTACCCGTATAGATTTTTCATTTCTATTTTACATTTTTAAAATAGAACTTTAAAACCTAACGTTAAAGCGGAATTGAAATCGAAATCGAAACCGGAATCGAAATCGAACTTCGTTTGGTAAATCGTTTCAAATATAAACTAAAACTATTAATAAATAAAACTTAAAACATTTAAATATTTAATAAAAACTAAAGGAGGGGCAGAATCGGAAATGGGGCTGCCAAAAGGAGGCAGCGATCGATCTCTGTAAAATACAGAGATCGATCGCTGCATGCCATGCAGCGATCCTCCTTCAAACTTCAACACTTATCATTTTACAGCATTTAACATATCTGTTTGCTCTCTGGAATCCGATTTCCAGAGAGCAAACCTCCTTTTCTTTACACCAAATTTCCATATAACTCACAACTTAAATCTACTTAAATCCAATTTAAACGTATTCTAAACTCAATCGACTCGAGTCGGACTTTGCGAAGTCCAACTGCGTGGATAGCTCTAAACATCGAGCATAACCGTATCAACCTAACACCAATCAAAACATTTCCAAAACATTCATTAAACAGTTTAAACCAAAACGTTTTACATACAATTACCAAAACGTTATCTAATCCCTATCCAGATCCAAACAACCTAAGTATACTATACAATTATCAACTCAAAACATCCCAAAATAAACCCAGAGTTCAGACATACATCCCCACGGGTCATATTGCGCCTCGACTACTCAGCGCACTCCCACGAGCATCATCCATCAACTGCCTCCGACATCAGGAGGAGGAACATCGTCCTCACCTGGATCTACGTCACCTAGCAGATCACCTACACTATACAGACACATATGAGATATTGAAATCTCAGTAAGCTACGTAAATGCAGATGCATGCGTGCGTATGCCATTAAGAAATCATGCTCAGATTCAGATTACAGATACAGAATTACAGATTACAGATTCATTACGTCACAGACAGACAGAATTGTCACCGAAACCTCTACCCACTAAGCGGAGAGGGCCCATCCAGCGGTCGGACTACCCTTTCCACCTAGAGAGGGGGGTACACGCTTGCAACACGCACAGCCGTGCCTGAGCCCCATCCCGCGTGACCAGAAACAGACAGATTACGTTTATTCATTCAGATTTTGTTACAGATTTCATTTCAGATATACGTTCCTTTTCTCAAAAACACGTGCAGAAATTCCTTTTCATGACTTTCGAAAACCGTGATGCATGAACAGTTCATATCAGCGGAAAGTAAACAAACAGTTCATATCAGCAGACAATATAACATAACCTATAAACAATTAACCTAACTACCCAACCTAAACAACGTAAAACAAGGAACCCTCAAGGATCCTTGATACGACGACGAAGTATGGTGTAGACCTTTCGGTGTAGCAAGTCACGAGAACTTACCTTGAGTGCGCTGGATCTCAAGCTTCGTCCACTAGAGTCGTTACCTAAGGAAATTTCACCAATTGACGTTAATACGAGCTTAAACTCCTAAATGTCCGAAACTAATAAAATCCTTATCTTAGCTAATCGATGTTTTTACATAACGATTTAACGCTCGGAAATCTCGAAATTCATATTACAAGTTATTTCCGAAAACTCGAAAATTTAACAATTTATAACTTTTTCGCAAATTGATTTCTCTTCGTCCAATAACGTCCAATACGTTCAATTTATACTTAATCACGGCTAAACTATTAATTACGAAGCCTAAATCGCGTTTTTAACGGAAAAGCTAATTTAAACCCTAACCCTAAATCGAACCAAAACTCGAAATAAACGACCGAAGACTAAAGCTACATACCGAGGGTAGCGAGAGAGGAAGAAAACGTGAAGGACGGAGGAGAAACGGAAGAGAAACGGAGGTCGGAAGTCGAAGGATCGTCGGCGGCCGCGAGGGAGAGAATGCTCTCTGTTCGTGAACGCCAGAGGAGAAAAGAGAGAAAGTGAGGGAGAGAAAGAATTTGTGATGTTTTATAAAATTGATTTTACAAATTACCGTTTTGCCCTTCTTTGATTTTTATATTGATTTCGTCGTTCGTTTCGTTAATCGTCCAACGATTCGGATTCTCGAAAGTTCCATATTTTGCCAATAACTTCTATTCATTGCCAGGAATTTATTAAAACTGTCCGTTCGCAATTTGGACCTCGTTTACTATTTTTACGAAAACGTCTCTTACATTACGAAAAGTGTATTTACTCGGAATATAGCGTTTGATCTCTGAAAATTCCCGCAAATTCCTTAAAATTCTTATTATTCGTTAGAATCGTAATGACGCTTTCTTTTTGTAAAATGGACCTGATTTGACATAAATACAAAAACGCCAATAATAATAATAATAATATAATAAAAGGTCCGTACAAACCGGATATTACATTCTACCCTCCTTATTCAGAATTTTGTCCACAAAATTAAATTACACAAACAGATCAGGATACTTAGTCATCATATCCTGCTGTCGTTCCCACGTCGCCTCTTCCACCTCGTGATTCCGCCATAGAACTTTGACTAGCGGAATTTCTTTGTTGCGTAGAACCTTGATGGAATGCTCCAAAATACGTACCGGCCTCACCTCATAGCTCAAGGTAGGCTGTATCTCGATCTCTGTAGCCTCCACAATATGCGATGGGTCACGTAGACATCTCCGAAGCATAGATACGTGGAATACGTCGTGGATACCCTCCATAGAAGCCGGAAGCTGCAATCTGTACGCCAACTTCCCGATCCTCTTCAGAATAGGAAAGGGCCCCACATATCGAGGGTTTAGCTTACCCCTCCTTCCAAATCTCGCAACGCCTTTGAACGGCGAAACTTTAAGATAGACCTCATCGCCTTCTTCAAACTCTAGCTCTCGCCGTCTCGTGTCAGCATAGCTCTTCTGTCTGCTCTGAGCTACCTCGATGCGCTGTCGAATAATGGCAATCTTCTCTGCCGTTTGCTGCAGAATCTCAGGTCCAACGACGCTGGCCTCGCCAACCTCGTCTCAATACAGCGGAGATCTGCACTTTCGACCATATAAGGCTTCATACGGAGCCATACCGATAGTAGCCTGGAAGCTGTTGTTGTAGGAGAACTCGATCAGAGGCAAATATCGGCTCCACGAGCCCTGAAACTCCAACACACACGCTCTGAGCATATCCTCAAGAATCTGGTTCGTCCTCTCTGTCTGACCATCAGTCTGAGGATGGAACGCTGTGCTGAAATTAAGCTGAGTCCCCATCGCTTTGTGTAAGCTCTTCCAGAACTTTGACGTGAATCTCGGATCTCGATCCGAGACAATAGAAACCGGCACTCCGTGCAACTTCACAATCTCCTGTACATAGAGCTCTGCGAGCTGATCCATAGAAGACGTCATCTTCACAGGCAAAAAGTGAGCCGACTTTGTCAATCGGTCCACAATAACCCAAATGCCGTCATGGCCTCGCGTAGTCCTCGGGAGCCCCACAATGAAATCCATGGAGATCTGCTCCCACTTCCACTCCGGAATCGGCAGTGGTAACAGTGTTCCAGCGGGTCTCTGGTGCTCAGCCTTTACCTGCTGACATACTAGGCAGGTCTCAACGTACTTGGCAACCTCCCTCTTCATGTTCGGCCACCAGAAATGCTGTTTCAAATCCCGGTACATCTTGGTACTCCCCGGGTGCACAGAATATGCCGAAGAATGTGCCTCGGCCAATATCTCCTTCTTCAGATCCTCGTCGCTAGGCACGTACCACCTATGCCTGAACTTCAGAATACCATCCTCCGATAAATGGAAATCCGACGAGTCTCCCAATGTCATACTAGATAGAAGCTCCATACACTCCGAATCACTCTGCTGAGCCTCGCGTATACGATCAAGAATGGTTGGCCTGAGAGAAATGTTGGCAAGCATATAGGACAACTCTGCTACTATCTCCACGTCGAATCTCTCAATCTCAGACCGCAGCGTAACTGACATCGCTGCTAATGATGGCTGACTCGCAGGAGGCACTTTACTCAATGCATCGGCCACCTTGTTCGCCTTTCCTGGGTGGTACTTGATATCAAAATCGTAATCATTGACGAACTCAAGCCATCGCCTCTGTCGCATGTTCAGCTCCTTATGCGTAAATAAGTACTTCAAACTCTTGTGGTCGGAGAATATCTCGCACTGCTGCCCATATAAGTAATGTCTCCATATCTTCAGTGCGAAAACCACAGCTGCTAGCTCAAGGTCGTGTGTGGGGTAGTTTTGCTCATACGGCTTCAGCTGCCGAGATGCATAAGAAATAACCTTCCCCTCCTGCATCAATACACAACCGAGTCCCACTCCCGATGCATCACAATAAACACTGTATCTGACACCTTCATCAGGTAGCGCCAGTACTGGGGCAGTGGTCAATCTCTGCTTTAACTCCCTAAAGCTGTCATCACAAGCAGACGACCATACAAACTACTCGTTCTTCCGAGTCAATCGTGTAAGAGGAAGTGCGATCTTCGAGAATCCCTCTATAAACTTCCGATAATAACCGGCCAATCCGAGAAATCCACGCACCTCACGTACGTTCTTCGGCTGTGGCCAATCTCTGACCACCTGAATCTTGCTCGGATCCACAGAAACTCCGTCCTGTGATATAATATGGCCCAGAAAACTCACTCTGTCAAGCCAGAACTCGCACTTAGAAAACTTCGGATATAGATGATGCTGACATAACGTGCTCAGTACTATCCTCAGATGGTCCTCGTGCTCTTCCTTCGTCTTAGAGTAAACCAAGATGTCGTCGATAAACACCACAACGAACTTATCCAGGTACTCTCTGAAGACACGGTTCATCAAGTCCATAAACGCTGCAGAAGCATTAGTGAGTCCAAAAGACATAACGAGGAACTCATAATGCCCATACCTCGTTCGGAACGCCGTCTTCGGTATATCCTCCATCCGGACCTTCAGCTGATTGTAACCCGAGCGTAGATCGATCCTGGAAAATACTCGGGCACCCTGCAGCTGATCAAATAAGTCATCAATCCGGGGCAGTGGATACTTATTCTTCACTGTGAGCTTATTCAGCTCCCTGTAGTCGATACACATCCTGAGGGTCCCGTCTTTCTTTTTAACAAACAGAACGGGCGCACCCCAGGGTGATACGCTAGGTCGGATGAAACCCTTCTCTAACAATTCGTCGAGCTGAGTCCTCAACTCTTTCAACTCGGCTGGTGCCAATCGATAAGGGTTCTTAAACCTCGGTGCAGAGTTAGGATAGACGTCAATAGTGAACTCAATCTCCCGGTCCGGTGGTAATCCGGGAAGATCATCAAGGAAGATGCCAGAAAACTCTCTGACAATAGGAATATCGCTCGGCTTCAATCCGCTGAGCAACTGACAATCAAAGACAGAGGCCAAATAAATAGAGCACGCACCTTTGAACTGCTCGTTGACCTCCATGGAATAAGAAATAGGCGAGCTACTCAATCTGCTCATCGCCTGATAAGAAAACTCAGCTTTACTCGGAGGTCGAAAGGTGACAATCCCGGATCGACAGTCGATGGTGGCGTAGTGCTGTGCAAGCCAGTCCATCCCCAAGATAAGATCATAGTGCTCGATGCCCATAACAATAAGGCGAGCATAGAGGGTGCGATCCCCAACCGAGATAATATTGCCCTGGACAATACGACCTGACTGCATACGCTCTCCTGAAGGTAGCATCACACTATACTCGCATTCTGCTATCTCAGGCGCAAGCCTCAATCTTGACACACAAGTGGTGGAAATAAAAGAATGTGTAGCCCCCGTGTCTAGTAAAGAAAATACAGGAGCACCAGTAACCAGTATAGTACCTGCTATCACGGCTGGCTGATCCTCGTTGTCAACATCTCCAGGCTCAATAAGTGCGAAGATCCTCGGCGTAACTCTCCTCTGATCTCCGCCTAACTGATTACGGCCCTGCAGCGGACAATCTCTGACAAAGTGGCCAATATCTCCACATCTATAACACTTGTTCGTGCCAACTCGGCACTCGCCACCATGCTCCTTCTGGCACCTGGGGCACCATGGCATCGGAGGAGCCCCCTGAACTTGCTTTCCCTTGCCTCTATCGTTACCTCCCTCAAGAGGTCTCTTCACACCCCTAGGCTGTGGCTGAGGTGGCTGTGCTCTAGGCTGCCATCCCTGATTCCGAGACTGAGGACGGATCTCTCGGAAGAAGCCCTTCGCTGGCTCCCTCGGTCTAACACAAGTGGCCCTGGCAGCCTCTATGTCCAGAGCTCTAGCTGTGATGTCAGAAAAGGGTACGTCGATAATACCTGAGACCACAACATGCATCCGTATCTCCGGATTCAATCCCTCCATAAACTGGTGCACCTTCTCCTCGTTATCGCTGACAAGACAAGGTGCAAACCTGGACAATGCCTCAAACCTCCGAATATACTCCGCAACTGAACCAGTCTGCTTCAACTGTGTAAACTCGTTCCTTTTGGCCACTCTCACTGTGCGGCTGAAATACTTGTCGAAGAATAAGAACTTGAATCGATCCCAAGTCATAATTGATACGTCCGTCGTTGCCTTGATGGAATCCCACCAGAAACGGGCATCCATCGCTAAGTGAAAGGTAGCATACGCCACCTTGCTCCCGTTCCCAACCTCGGCATAAGCCAACATGTCCTCCATCACCCGGATCCATTCCTCGGCACGCGTCGGATCCGATGACTGGCCTTCGAATACTGGAGGCCGTAGGCCTTGAAACCTCTGCATGCCCAGATTACTGGGGACTACCAGCTCCTGAGCCCTCTGATTCTCTCGCTGTTGCTCTCGATTTACTAAGTCCGTAATTTGCTGCCCTTGCCGGTCCATATGCTGGGACTGGCGGTCTAATAACTCCGTAAGACGATCCATCGCGTCGTCTCTAGGATCCCTTCCTCGAACCATATTTATAAAAATCCTATAAAATTTAAAACAAGTAATCTCTAAGAAACAAAATCAAATAAAGCTATAAACAGACTTACAGTTGATGAAGGATGTCCGCGTAGTGGCTGTGCAGTCGAGCAGTCTACAGAATCGATTTTAAAACCCGGGGGCTCTGATACAATAAATGTAACACCCCTAAGTCCGTACCCATTTACCCGTATAGATTTTTCATTTCTATTTTACATTTTTAAAATAGAACTTTAAAACCTAACGTTAAAGCGGAATTGAAATCGAAACCGAAACCGGAATCGAAATCGAACTTCGTTTGGTAAATCGTTTCAAATATAAACTAAAACTATTAATAAATAAAACTTAAAACATTTAAATATTTAATAAAAACTAAAGGAGGGGCAGAATCGGAAATGGGGCTGCCAAAAGGAGGCAGCGATCGATCTCTGTAAAATACAGAGATCGATCGCTGCTGCTTGCTTGCATGCAAGCGATCGATTTCTGCTTTTCAGCAGAAATCGATCGCTGCATGCCATGCAGCGATCCTCCTTCAAACTTCAACACTTATCATTTTACAGCATTTAACATATCTGTTTGCTCTCTGGAATCCGATTTCCAGAGAGCAAACCTTCTTTTCTTTACACCAAATTTCCATATAACTCACAACTTAAATCTACTTAAATCCAATTTAAACGTATTCTAAACTCAATCGACTCGAGTCGGACTTTGCAAAGTCCAACTGCGTGGATAGCTCTAAACATCGAGCATAACCGTATCAACCTAACACCAATCAAAACATTTCCAAAACATTCATTAAACAGTTTAAACCAAAACGTTTTACATACAATTACCAAAACGTTATCTAATCCCTATCCAGATCCAACAACCTAAGTATACTATACAATTATCAACTCAAAACATCCCAAAATAAACCCAGAGTTCAGACATACATCCCCACGGGTCATATTGCGCCTCGACTACTCAGCGCACTCCCACGAGCATCATCCATCAACTGCCTCCGACATCAGGAGGAGGAACGTCGTCCTCACCTGGATCTACGTCACCTAGCAGATCACCTACACCATACAGACACATATGAGATATTGAAATCTCAGTAAGCTACGTAAATGCAGATGCATGCGTGCGTATGCCATTCAGAAATCATGCTCAGATTCAGATTACAGATACAGAATTACAGATTACAGATTCATTACGTCACAGACAGACAGAATTGTCACCGAAACCTCTACCCACTAAGCGGAGAGGGCCCATCCAGCGGTCGGACTACCCTTTCCACCTAGAGAGGGGGGGGTACACGCTTGCAACACGCACAGCCGTGCCTGAGCCCCATCCCGCGTGACCAGAAACAGACAGATTACGTTTATTCATTCAGATTTCGTTACAGATTTCATTTCAGATATACGTTCCTTTTCTCAAAAACACGTGCAGAAATTCCTTTTCATGACTTTCGAAAACCGTGATGCATGAACAGTTCATATCAGCGGAAAGTAAACAAACAGTTCATATCAGCAGACAATATAACATAACCTATAAACAATTAACCTAACTACCCAACCTAAACAACGTAAAACAAGGAACCCTCAAGGATCCTTGATACGACGACGAAGTATGGTGTAGACCTTTCGGTCAAGCAAGTCACGAGAACTTACCTTGAGTGCGCTGGATCTCAAGCTTCGTCCACTGGAGTCGTTACCTAAGGAAATTTCACCAATTGACGTTAATACGAGCTTAAACTCCTAAATGTCCGAAACTAATAAAATCCTTATCTTAGCTAATCGATGTTTTTACATAACGATTTAACGCTCGGAAATCTCGAAATTCATATTACAAGTTATTTCCGAAAACTCGAAAATTTAACAATTTATAACTTTTTCGCAAATTGATTTCTCTTCGTCCAATAACGTCCAATACGTTCAATTTATACTTAATCACGGCTAAACTATTAATTACGAAGCCTAAATCGCGTTTTTAACGGAAAAGCTAATTTAAACCCTAACCCTAAATCGAACCAAAACTCGAAATAAACGACCAAAGACTAAAGCTACATACCGAGGGTAGCGAGAGAGGAAGAAAACGTGAAGGACGGAGGAGAAACGGAAGAGAAACGGAGGTCGGAAGTCGAAGGATCGTCGGCGGCCGCGAGGGAGAGAATGCTCTCTGTTCGTGAACGCCAGAGGAGAAAAGAGAGAAAGTGAGGGAGAGAAAGAATTTTTGATGTTTTATAAAATTGATTTTACAAATTACCGTTTTGCCCTTCTTTGATTTTTATATTGATTTCGTCGTTCGTTTCGTTAATCGTCCAACGATTCGGATTCTCGAAAGTTCCATATTTTGCCAATAACTTCTATTCATTGCCAGGAATTTATTAAAACTGTCCGTTCGCAATTCGGACCTCGTTTACTATTTTTACGAAAACGTCTCTTACATTACGAAAAGTGTATTTACTCGGAATATAGCGTTTGATCTCTGAAAATTCCCGCAAATTCCTTAAAATTCTTATTATTCGTTAGAATCGTAATGACGCTTTCTTTTTGTAAAACGGACCTGATTTGACATAAATACAAAAACGCCAATAATAATAATAATAATATAATAAAAGGTCCGTACAAACCGGATATTACAGATGACGTATTCTGTCTCTACGTCCACCGCTAAGATTAATTTGTTTCTTCTTTTGCCGCTAACACTGTTTAGCGGTGGATGCCTTTTGTTTCTATTTCTATCGCTGGAACTGTTCAGCGGTGGACGTGTTCTGTTTTGTTTTGTTTTCTTTCAACCAATCGTCTTTAATATTTTAATTAATTAATAAATGTTTTTTTATATAAATGAATTTTCGCTGCAAGTTTTAACATTTTAAGGGTCAAACTTTGACCGTTCAGTGAAATTTTGAAATTTTCTCAGAATGTCATAGTGTGGTTCAGTATTATGTGTAGCGAACCGGGTTTATATAATTCGGGGCGTTACATCGTCACAATCCAACATCGTTTGGGGAAGTATGTGGAAATGAAACATATGTAAAGAGACCCTCCCAAGATAGTAAGACGTGTTTTGGAGCACAATTGGCAACGGATCCCATAAGAACTCCAAAGTTAAAAGTGTTTCGGCGAGAGTAGTACCAAGTTGGGTGACTGACTGAGAAGTCTTCACCAAACAAAGCCGTGAGAAAAGGATATTGGGTTACGGCCCAAAACCCAAAGCGGACAATATCTTGCTGGGAAAAGGGATCGTTACACTACGCAAGTGCACGTATTGAAAGCAAGTAATAAAGATAAATAAGTGTCAAATCCCACAGAGCTAAAATTATCAAACTTTAAATCTAAGTAAAACAAAATAAATTGATGATGAAAATTGGATAACATGAATTAAGTGAAAATTAAAATAATAAAACAGAGCGCAAACAATTTGATAAGAAAGTCAGATAATGAAAATATGGTATAGATTCGATTTCTCTTTTTATATGAGTTATTACTAATGTTGTGAGTATGTTGTAGCAAAAAATTAGATCACATAGAAATTCCAATAAATACAAGTCTCACTAGATTAGGCGAGCCAACTCGCTCGTCAGATCGCTAACTCCTATTCCCCCCGCCCTTCTCGCACAGTCCGGCATGCCCCATCCCCACTCCGACCTCTCGCGGGCCAGTCTGCTTATTTCCACAAACATCCACTTATTGTAACACTCGAAAAATTTCTATTACGTACGTAGCTCTAGGTTAGAAATATCATGAGAGTTTATTATGGTTAGGGTAGTTAATGTTAAGTGTTAGTGTAAATTAAAGTTAAGTGTTATGGTTGAATTCAAAGTGTTGAAAAGTCAAACTTTTTGAACCAATAGAATGTTAGTTAATTAGGGGAAAACTTGGGAAAAATTAAATGGAAGAGGTGGTTTAGAGAGTGAACCACGTTGGATTAATGAAGGAAAGGAGAAAGGATTGAATGAGGAAGATTTATAAATTAAGAAAGAATTGTGGCAAAAACAAAAAGTGGAAATTGTTATGTTAAAAAGGTAAAATTTTAAACTTTCATTCATCTTCTTCCTCCTTCTCCATCGTGAAAGACCAGCCACCATTAGCGACCTCCTCTCCTTCAATACATCAAGTTTCTTCAAGGATTTTAAGGTAAATTTAGTGGGATTTTTAGTTTTATACATTAAGAGGTTGATTTTTGGTGTTTTGGAAGTGATTTTGAAGAGTTTGGTTAGGGTTTGGAAAACCCTAACCATGGAGTCCGAATTTTTGGTTTCAAATGAGTGTTTTCTTTCCAAATTTGATGTTTTAGTTATTGAATGGATTAGTTTAGGTGGTTTTTAAAGAGAAATGGAAGATTGGAAGTAAGTTGTGAAAAACCAGTTTTTAACTCAAAGTGGTTCTGTTTTTGCATTTTTGGTTCGGCCAAGTTGGTTGTTTGGTTAATTTGAGGATGTAGCGACCCTAACACTGTACCCTTATTTTTCCGTATTACTTTTTTTTTATCCTTATAACCTTGCAACAATTAAGCGGAAATTAAATCGGAAACTAAATTGTTAAAAACGTTCGAATCTATTTTGAAAACCACTTAATAAAACTTTAAAACAATTAAAAGAAAACATAATTGATCGCCTGATGAAAAAACATCAGTGGCGATCGTTTTGGCGATCGATCCCCTCCTTAGGCGATCGATCGCCAAGCCCTCTGGAATCCAAATTTTCGGAGGACTTACGCCACCCTTCTTCTTTCCTCCCCTACATATAACATACACTTCATTTCATTTATTCTATATAACTTCAACATCACATACCTTAACATTCTTCACAATTTCATAACACCAACTATACCTACATCACGAACGTACGCTTCATCATAAAATTAACCATTACTCGTGCCTCCTCCGTAATCTCACTCGAAACCGACTCAAGATATATTTAACACGAAATACATTTTCACGAAAACGAACTGCGTGGATCCATTTAAAAACTAGACGTTTCCTCCTGTTAAAAATCACCAAGCAGTTCCGTAAATCTTAGATAAAAGCCTTAACAAAATGTTTTATAAAAACAGTTTACCAAAACATCTATACGGCGTTCTATCAGCTAACCAGAACCAAACATCCTAAAATGTTCTAACTGTACAATTATTCTTTCTAGTCTACTATCAGCCCAAAACATCCCAATACCCTCAAAACACATACGTACATCCCAACGGGTGAGGTTAAGCATTAAATGCGCCAGCACACCCCCGCGAGCCATTCTCCATCAACTGCATCACTCCTCGGGTGGAGGGATCTCGTCATCACCTATGTCAAGATCACCTACACCATACAGACAATCTATGAGCAAAAGGCTCAGCAAGTTTCGTAAATGCAGATGCATGTTATGTATATGAGTTTCATAAATCATGCAATATTTTCTTATAAACTGTAGCGACCCCTAAAACTGTACCCGTTTTTCCCCAATATATATATATTTTTTAATCCTAATAAATTTAATTAAACTTTAAGTGGAAGCTAAACCGAAATCGAAACCGGAATCGAAATCGGAATTGAAATCTAACTTTAAAATCATTTAAAACAATTAAATAAAAACTATATTTAATATAAATTATAATTAAAATAAAGGGAGGGCAGAATCGGAATTCTGCCCTCGAAAAGCAGCTGTAATACCCGGCTTGTACGGACTTGAATATATATTATTATTATATTATTGGTTGACATTTTTGGAAATATGTCAAATCATGTCCGATTTACGAAAAGAAAGCGTCATTACGATTCTAACGATTAATAAGAATTTTAAGGAAGTTTTGGGAATTTTCGGAATAGTAACGCTATATTCCGAGAAATTACCACTATCGTAAATTAAATGACGTTTTAGTAAAAATAGTAAACGTGGTCCGTTTTGCGAACGGACAGTTTTAATAAAGCCATGATAAAGAATAAGAGCTATTGGCAGAATATGGAATTTTAGAGAATCTAAATCGTTGGACGATTTACGAAACGAAGGACAAAACAAATAGAATTTAGTAAGAAGGGCAAAATGGTAATTTGCAAAATCAAATTATAAATTAACACAAATAACTCTTTTCCTTACTTCTCTCCCTCTTTTTCTTCTTCTCTCTGGATCGCACGACAGAGAAGGAAAACTTCTCTCGGCCGCCGACGCCGATCAACGTTCCGACTCCGTCCGACCTCCGTTCGTCCCGAGTTCTTCACGTTTTCTTCCTCTCTCGCTACCCTCGGTATGTAGCTTTAGTCTTGGGCCGTTTATTTCGAGTTTTGGTTTGATTTAGGGTTAGGGTTTAAATTAGGTTTTCCGTTAAAAACGTAATTTAGGCTTCGTAATTAATAGGTTAGCTATAATTACGTATATATTGAACGTATTGAACGTTATTGGACGAAGAAAAGTCGAATTGCGAAAAAGTTATAAATTGGTAAAATTTCGGGTTTTAGGGAAAAACTCGTTATTTGAGAATTTGGATAATCGAGCTTTAATTAACGTTCGAAATGCTCTAATTAGCTAAGTGGAGAATTTAGGAGAATTCGTTAGTTAAGGATTTTGTAATTTGGACGTTAATTGTTTAAATTGGTTTTAACGGTGACTATCGTGTTTTTCCTCAGACTCACGACTCCCGTGGACGAAGCTAGCAATTCAGTGCGCTCCAGGTAAGTTCTCGTGACTTGCTTGACCCAAAGGTCTACACCATACCTCGTCGTCGTATCAAGGATCCTTGAGGGTTCCTTGTTTTACGTTGTTTAGGTTGGGTAGTTAGGTTAGTTGTTTATAGATTATGTTATATTGTCTGCTGATATGAACTGTTTGTTTACTTTCCGCTGATATGAACTGTTCATGCATCACGTGTTTCAAAATGGCATAAAAAATGGGTTTCTGCACGAGTTTTCAATGAAATGAATAATGAACGAAAATATGTAATCTGTATCTGAAAGATCACGCGGGATGGGGCTCAGGCATGGCTGTAGGGTTTGTGAGCATGTACCCCCCCCATCTAAGTGGAAAGTGGTAGTTCGACCGCGGAATGTATCCTTTCCATTTAGTGGGCTGATATCTCGGTGGCAATATGTATGAAATGACCTGATATGTCTGATGAGCATGTTTTCTGAACTTCATATGCACGACACGCATGCATCTGCATTTACGTAGCTTACTGAGATTTCCATATCTCATATGTGTCTGTATGGTGTAGGTGATCTGCTAGGTGACGTAGATCCAGGTGAGGACGACGTTCCTCCTCCTGATGTCGGAGGCAGTTGATGGATGATGCTCGTGGGAGTGCGCTGAGTAGTCGAGGCGCGATACGACCCGTGGGGATGTATGTCTAGACTCTGAGTTTATTTTGGGATGTTTTGAATTGATTAATGTATAGTATATTTAGGTTGTTTGGACCTGGACAGGGGTTAGATAACGTTTTGGTAAGTGTATGTAAAATGTTTTGGTTTAAACTGTTTACTGAATGTTTTGAAAACGTTTTAATTGGTTTTAGGTTGATACGGTTATGTTTGATGTTAGATACATCCACGCAGTTGGACTTCGCAAAGTCCGACGCGATTCGATTGAGTCTAGGATACGTTTTAATTGGTTAAGTAGATTTTAGTGGTAAGTTATGGTGACTGTTGGTTTAATGAATTAGGAAGTTCTGCTCTCTGGAAATCAGATTCCAGAGAGCAAATATGATGAATTGAAGTTGAAGTGCAAAAGGTGAAGTGTTGGTGAAGTGTTGAAGGTTTGAAGTCTGAAGGAGAAGGAAGGAATCGCTGCATGCTTGCAGCGATCGATCTCTGCTGCAGAGCAGAGATCGATCGCTGCCATAGCTAGCAGCGATCGAGATCGCTGCCATGACTAGCAGCGATCGATCTCTGCTCTGCAGCAGAGATCGATCGCTGATGCTGAAAAGCAATGCAGCGATCGATCTCTGCTGCAGCGCAGAGATCGGTCGCTGCTGCATTGCTGAGGGCAGAATTCCGATTCTGCCCTCCCCTTTTCTGAATGCTTTTAAATGTTTTTTAATTAATGTTTTTAAGTTTTTATTAATTGTTTTATAGTTTGTTTTAAATGCTTTTAAGATTCAAATTTAATTCCGATTTTAATTCTGTTTTCAACTTCAGTTTTTATTCCGCACAAAGTTTTATTTAAATAAAGAAAAGTAATAAGTATAAAATGAAAAATTTATACGGAGAAAATGGGGTACAGTATTAGGGGTGTTACATTTATGGTATCAGAGTCCCCGGGTTTTAAAACCGATTCTGTAGACTGCTCGACTGCACAGCCACTACGCGGACATCCTTCATCAACTGTAAGTCTGTTTATAGCTTTATTTGATTTTATTTCTTAGAGATTATTTGTTTTAAATTTTATAGGAGTTATACACTATGACTCGAGGAAGGGATCCTAGAGACGACGCGATGGATCGTCTTACAGACTTGATAGACCGCCAGTCCCAGCATATGGACCGGCAAGCGCAACAAATTTCGGACTTAGTGAACCGAGAGAACCAGCGAGAGAATCAGAGGACTCAGGAGTTGGTAGTCCCCAGTAATCAAGGTATGCGGAGGTTCCGAAGCCTGCGGCCTCCAGTATTTGATGGACGATCATCGGATCCAACTATTGCGGTGGAATGGATTCGAGTGATGGAGGATATGCTAGAATGTGCAGAGGTAGGGAATGAGAGTAAAGTGGCGTATGTCACTTTTCATTTGGTGTTAGATGCCCGTTTTTGGTGGGATCTGATTACAGCTACTACAGACGTGACGGTTATGACGTGGGATCGGTTTAAGATCATGTTCTTCGACAAGTACTTCAGCCGCACTGCGAGGGCGACTTGTGTTAGGACGAGGGAGCCAGCTATGGGCTTCTTTCGTGAGCTCCGTCCTCAGACCCAGAATCAAGGCTGGCAACTGAAGGGACAACAGCAAACACAGCCACGGGGAGCGAAGAGGCCCTATGACGGAGCAGGCGACCAAGAAAAGAGAAAGCAAGTCCAAGAATCTACTCAGAAGTCTATATGCCCGAAGTGCTCGAAACCTCATTTTGGTGCATGTAGATTGGGTACAGACAAGTGCTACAGATGCGGAGTGGTGGGCCACTATGCCCTGCATTGTCCGAGGACTGCTACTGACCAGAAGAAAGTTGCCTCAAGAATAATTGCTTTTATCGAGCCCGGTGACGTCAACGATGGGGCCCAGCCTTCTACAATTGCAGGTATTGTTTTAATTACCTGTATGACAATATGCATATGATAGACAAATATTTAGATATGAAATTAGTGGGGAAGAAAGTAATAGATGGGTAGGAAGGATTACTAGGCGAACCTCGGAGAGGAGATAATAGGATACACATATAACAATAAACACCATATAGAAATATAGTTATACATTAGTAAGATTAGATCGATTTAATCAACGGAGTGTGTTTAAGTAGACGAAAGAGTACCGTAGAACTCTTATATTGGGGATTCGCGTAAAGCTAGGAGTATCCAGATTTAGATATGATTCAAGAGTTGAACTTAGAATGAATGTCGAGTAGAATGGTTGAGACTTGACTAGAAGGAGCGAACGAAAGTAGATTAATCGGCGAACTCAAAATAGTCTCGAGGAAGTTAGAGAAAAGTGGCGTAGGATAAAAAAAAAAAAAAAAAAAAAAAAAAAAAAAAAAAAAAAAAAAAAAAAGTTTAAATTGCAACCTGGGCGTTGTTTGAAATCTTTGAATGATAGTCAACCCAAATGACGTTGGGAAGTAAAAGTTGTAGCGAGGATTTAAGATAAGGGACAATTTTAGTAGAGGTCAATTAATTAATTTGAGAGTTTAACGTTTTGGGTGACTGAACGCAAACCAACATGTGCTCGAGACGTTAAGTGTCGAGTACCCTGTTGGTGATCGCTTGATTAAGGACTTAGGAAATTTTGTAAGACATGATGCGTAAGCAAGGACACGTGTAGGCCAGTTAAAAGTAAGGAATACGATTACAAAGTTAATATAGAAATTAAGTTGGTGTGCGTCCCGACTGGAAATAGGGTTGAAGAAACTATGTTTAAGTTTAGATTACAGCCTAAGAGGGCTTGAGTTAGGAAACTATATACACGCAATGCTAATTTGGGGCGTAATGAGCTAAGTTGAGGGTAGCCGATAAGGTTAACGCTGTAACACCCGACATTTCGGCCAGGTGATTTTCTGACCATTTTATTTATCACCCTTTTATTTAACCTTTATGATTTAAATTTGATGTTAAGACAAATTTATTACAAGTTGAGTAAAACTAGGTTGGGTGGCAGAATTGTAATTAAGATTGATGGATTAAGTATAAATAGAAAAAGGAAACCTTAAATCTCATTTAAACCTCACTGTAGCCGACACCCCTTCTCTCGGCGATTTCTTCTCTCCCGAGCTCCTGCTCTCTGTTACCGGCGTTCTCCCTCACTGACGACTATTTTCAGCCTGCATTTTCTCTGCAAGTTTGTACCCGAGGTATGCAATAGACAATGTAGCTATCTGTTAGTTTATCAGCTCTGTTTTCAGCTCAGCATCTGAACTTGGAGTTTATCAATGGCCATGCCGTTTTAGAACATTTTAGAATCCGAGAGTAGTAATGTCAACCCGAATAGATTCTGGTCATTTTAAGTAACCTAACTCAGATTTAATCAATAGTAGAACCTCTTTGTTCTATTTTGGATTTCAGATTCTGCACAGAGCTTTAGACTAAGGATTCGGAGATGACTCTAGCTATTAGATTCTAGGATGACCTATGATTAGAACTTTTAGGATTTTATTTAACTACTGTAATGTGAAATGTGTTAGGTGAAGAAGTTGAAGAGGAAGTGATCCAAGTTGCTAAGGAATCCAGGTAAGTGAATGTATTAAGCTTCCGGCCAATAGGGCCCTACATCAAAGGATTAAGTTAGATTTAGTGAACATTGTCTGCTATATGTTTGATGAAATGTCGATGGATATGGTTCTGTTATTCTCATGTACTCCCCTGTCTTAGTTCGATGATTAAGTGCATTTATGTTATGCATCATGTTTTACTTCTCAAGCATATGAAAATGTTTTGAAATATGTTTTCTCATGAATAAGGTAAGAAGATAAAACTGATGCAACGTGGTTAAGTGAGGGTTGGGGGGTGGTTCGGCGTATGTCACAGTCCGCAGTAGGACATATGAATACGACCCGCAGTAGGGACCATGATCAAACTCACTGTCGAACCCCCTTTACCGGCACAAATCCTCCCTTAAACCACATAATATAATGAAGAATATGAATGATGAAAGGAATGATGAATATGAGCATGTCTACGAATGATGATTATGAACAATGAATACGAGATACGATTATGAATGATGATTAAGATAAGTACATGAAAAGAAAAGACTTATGAGCATGTTTTTCTCCAAGTTATGCATTCATGAACTCATAATAGTTGCATTCCTTACTAAGCCTTAGGCTTACAGTTACACCTTATGATGTAGGTGAAGAAATATCAGGTGAGGAATTCAAAGTTGATGAAAATGTCTGAGCTAGGTTGCTGGAGGTGATCAGTGTGAAATCTGTGGCTGGATGGCAAATGAGTAACCCTGGTTAACGTTTTATGATTTAAGGATGTTTATAAGTTCTGAAGTTTAAGTAGTAATGTTTATGATTATGGAAGTCTAAGTATGATGACTTTACTTTCGAATTATTGAGTTCTGAGTTTGCCTGGTATGAGTACTGAATCTGAGGATATTTATGAGGATATGAAATGAATTATTAAGTCTTTCGCTGTATGAGTTCTAGTAAGTTTATGGTTCATTCCGCTTGAGTCCTGGTTATTAAGATTGAGGCTATGAAGTTTATGTTATCTAAAATCTAAGTCTGAGAAAAGCCAGGATGTCTTCTGCCGAGGGACGCTGGAGGAAAAATTGTTGTCTTCCGGCTGACGTCATCGGCAGGAGAAGTGTGATAGAAGTTGTATGAGTTTGCCTTCCGGCTGACGTCATCGAAGGGGAAAGATGTTGTCTTCCGGCTGACGTCATCGGAAGAGGAGAATTGTTGTCTTCCGGCTGACGTCATCGGCAGGAGAAGTGTGATAGAAGTTGTATGAGTTTGCCTTCCGGCTGACGTCATCGGAAGAGGAGAATTGTTGTCTCCCGGCTGACGTCATCGGAAGAGGAGAATTGTTGTCTTCCGGCTGACGTCATCGGCAGGAGAAGTGTGATAGAAGTTGTATGAGTTTGCCTTCCGGCTGACGTCATCGGAAGAGGAGAATTGTTGTCTTCCGGCTGACGTCATCGGAAGAGGAGAATTGTTGTCTTCCGGCTGACGTCATCGGCAGGAGAAGTGTGATAGAAGTTGTATGAGTTTGCCTTCCGCTGACGTCATCGGAAGAGGAGAATTGTTGTCTTCCGGCTGACGTCATCGGAAGAGGAGAATTGTTGTCTTCCGGCTGACGTCATCGGAAGAGGAGAATTGTTGTCTTCCGGCTGACGTCATCGGAAGAGGAGAATTGTTGTCTTCCGGCTGACGTCATCGGAAGAGGAGAATTGTTGTCTTCCGGCTGACGTCATCGGAAGAGGAGAATTGTTGTCTTCCGGCTGACGTCATCGGAAGAGGAGAATTGTTGTCTTCCGGCTGACGTCATCGGAAGAGGAGAATTGTTGTCTTCCGGCTGACGTCATCGGAAGAGGAGAATTGTTGTCTTCCGGCTGACGTCATCGGAAGAGGAGAATTGTTGTCTTCCGGCTGACGTCATCGGCAGGAGAAGTGTGATAGAAGTTGTATGAGTTTGCCTTCCGGCTGACGTCATCGGAAGAGGAGAATTGTTGTCTTCCGGCTGACGTCATCGGCAGGAGAAGTGTGATAGAAGTTGTATGAGTTTGCCTTCCGGCTGACGTCATCGGAAGAGGAGAATTGTTGTCTTCCGGCTGACGTCATCGGAAGAGGAGAATTGTTGTCTTCCGGCTGACGTCATCGGAAGAGGAGAATTGTTGTCTTCCGGCTGACGTCATCGGAAGAGGAGAATTGTTGTCTTCCGGCTGACGTCATCGGAAGAGGAGAATTGTTGTCTTCCGGCTGACGTCATCGGAAGAGGAGAATTGTTGTCTTCCGGCTGACGTCATCGGCAGGAGAAGTGTGATAGAAGTTGTATGAGTTTGCCTTCCGGCTGACGTCATCGGCAGGAGAAGTGTGATAGAAGTTGTATGAGTTTGCCTTCCGGCTGACGTCATCGGAAGAGGAGAATTGTTGTCTTCCGGCTGACGTCATCGGCAGGAGAAGTGTGATAGAAGTTGTATGAGTTTGCCTTCCGCTGACGTCATCGGAAGAGGAGAATTGTTGTCTTCCGGCTGACGTCATCGGCAGGAGAAGTGTGATAGAAGTTGTATGAGTTTGCCTTCCGGCAGAGTCACGTGTCCACCAGTAGATGTCCCCTACGGATGAGGTTTTAATGAACACGAGAGTGCACGTGTTCATCGGTAGATGTCCATCACCGAGCGAGTTTTAATGGGTCACGTGTTAAGCTCATGCTCACCGGAAGATGTGAACTCTAAGCTTGTCGTTTAGCGATTGGCTGAAGTGCTTGCATGGCTCGCCGGCAGATGCTATGCACTTCATTAAAGTTACGTTTTCAAAAAAAAAAAAAGAGTACAAAAATGAATTTAAGTTTAAGTAAGGTCAAGAATTTCGTGACGGTCCTCCTCGGGTCGTTACAAACGCAATGCTAATTTGGGGCGTAATGAGCTAAGTTGAGGGTAGCCGATAAGGTTAACGGCTAGGGTTGCACCATAGGGTTTCAGAATCTATTAAATAGGGATCTAAGATAGACAAAGGAGTGCAACGTAAGTAGTGTGAGACTTTTAGTTAAGAATATAGAAATAGAATTCAAGGACCAAGTTTATAATGAAAGCGATATATTTGTGAGAAATTCTGGTGACGTAGTTTGAGGAGAAATAACAGTATGAATTTAGTTGCGAAATCGACCCTGAAATGGCTGGCGGGATTGGTAAGTTACCCAGGAAAGTATGTGACTTGGGAGAATTGGTAAGACTTAAGGTTTAAGTAAGGATAAATACAGTCCAATTGGGAATGGAGATTTTGAATTTAAGGCTAAGGTTGAAAGATATAGCTGAGGTTTTGGTTTAAAATCATAGAGATTAACCATAGGGATGATGGGATCAGAGTTAACAAGGGAAGTTTGAACTTTGCTAGAGATAGGGTCCTAAGTAAGTACTGACTGTAACTCATAGTTTGACTCACATAGACCAAGTAGTGTTATAATTGTCTAATTCCAAAACATAACAATGAGAGCTTAATTAGGAAACCCACACCGAAATGTTCTCCAAAGGTCAAAGGGTTACCCAAGAAGTTAGGTGACCAGGAAATTCTTCGGGCGATACAATTACGAGGAATCGTTACCCAAGCGAATATGGAAATTTGGGTCGATATAAGTTTCGACTACGGACGAATCCAAAGAAGTTATGGAGAAGTTTAGACGAATCGATTGGAAATCTAAGAACTTAACTAAGCTCAGTACTTTAGTAAGGAAGTGTACGATCAGATCGAAGGTAAAAAATACAAGTTTAAGGCCTACATTGGAGGGTACAGTGGACAGTTTCGGTTAACCACGAGGAATGACAGTAAGTACAAGCGATAATCGAAGCGTAAGACCGCGTGATATTAGACATTAACATCAAGGGATATAAGCTAAGTCAAATTTTGTGGACAAAATTCTGAATAAGGGGGGTAGAATGTAATACCCGGCTTGTACGGACTTGAATATATATTATTATTATATTATTGGTTGACATTTTTGGAAATATGTCAAATCATGTCCGATTTACGAAAAGAAAGCGTCATTACGATTCTAACGATTAATAAGAATTTTAAGGAAGTTTTGGGAATTTTCGGAATAGTAACGCTATATTCCGAGAAATTACCACTATCGTAAATTAAATGACGTTTTAGTAAAAATAGTAAACGTGGTCCGTTTTGCGAACGGACAGTTTTAATAAAGCCATGATAAAGAATAAGAGCTATTGGCAGAATATGGAATTTTAGAGAATCTAAATCGTTGGACGATTTACGAAACGAAGGACAAAACAAATAGAATTTAGTAAGAAGGGCAAAATGGTAATTTGCAAAATCAAATTATAAATTAACACAAATAACTCTTTTCCTTACTTCTCTCCCTCTTTTTCTTCTTCTCTCTGGATCGCACGACAGAGAAGGAAAACTTCTCTCGGCCGCCGACGCCGATCAACGTTCCGACTCCGTCCGACCTCCGTTCGTCCCGAGTTCTTCACGTTTTCTTCCTCTCTCGCTACCCTCGGTATGTAGCTTTAGTCTTGGGCCATTTATTTCGAGTTTTGGTTTGATTTAGGGTTAGGGTTTAAATTAGGTTTTCCGTTAAAAACGTAATTTAGGCTTCGTAATTAATAGGTTAGCTATAATTACGTATATATTGAACGTATTGAACGTTATTGGACGAAGAAAAGTCGAATTGCGAAAAAGTTATAAATTGGTAAAATTTCGGGTTTTAGGGAAAAACTCGTTATTTGAGAATTTGGATAATCGAGCTTTAATTAACGTTCGAAATGCTCTAATTAGCTAAGTGGAGAATTTAGGAGAATTCGTTAGTTAAGGATTTTGTAATTTGGACGTTAATTGTTTAAATTGGTTTTAACGGTGACTATCGTGTTTTTCCTCAGACTCACGACTCCCGTGGACGAAGCTAGCAATTCAGTGCGCTCCAGGTAAGTTCTCGTGACTTGCTTGACCCAAAGGTCTACACCATACCTCGTCGTCGTATCAAGGATCCTTGAGGGTTCCTTGTTTTACGTTGTTTAGGTTGGGTAGTTAGGTTAGTTGTTTATAGATTATGTTATATTGTCTGCTGATATGAACTGTTTGTTTACTTTCCGCTGATATGAACTGTTCATGCATCACGTGTTTCAAAATGGCATAAAAAATGGGTTTCTGCACGAGTTTTCAATGAAATGAATAATGAACGAAAATATGTAATCTGTATCTGAAAGATCACGCGGGATGAGGCTCAGGCATGGCTGTAGGGTTTGTGAGCATATACCCCCCCCATCTAAGTGGAAAGTGGTAGTTCGACCGCGGAATGTATCCTTTCCATTTAGTGGGCTGATATCTCGGTGGCAATATGTATGAAATGACCTGATATGTCTGATGAGCATGTTTTCTGAACTTCATATGCACGACACGCATGCATCTGCATTTACGTAGCTTACTGAGATTTCCATATCTCATATGTGTCTGTATGGTGTAGGTGATCTGCTAGGTGACGTAGATCCAGGTGAGGACGACGTTCCTCCTCCTGATGTCGGAGGCAGTTGATGGATGATGCTCGTGGGAGTGCGCTGAGTAGTCGAGGCGCGATACGACCCGTGGGGATGTATGTCTGGACTCTGAGTTTATTTTGGGATGTTTTGAATTGATTAATGTATAGTATATTTAGGTTGTTTGGACCTGGACATGGGTTAGATAACGTTTTGGTAAGTGTATGTAAAATGTTTTGGTTTAAACTGTTTACTGAATGTTTTGAAAACGTTTTAATTGGTTTTAGGTTGATACGGTTATGTTTGATGTTTAGATACATCCACGCAGTTGGACTTCGCAAAGTCCGACGCGATTCGATTGAGTCTAGGATACGTTTTAATTGGTTAAGTAGATTTTAGTGGTAAGTTATGGTGACTGTTGGTTTAATGAATTAGGAAGTTCTGCTCTCTGGAAATCAGATTCCAGAGAGCAAATATGATGAATTGAAGTTGAAGTGCAAAAGGTGAAGTGTTGGTGAAGTGTTGAAGGTTTGAAGTCTGAAGGAGAAGGAAGGAATCGCTGCATGCTTGCAGCGATCGATCTCTGCTGCAGAGCAGAGATCGATCGCTGCCATAGCTAGCAGCGATCGAGATCGCTGCCATGACTAGCAGCGATCGATCTCTGCTCTGCAGCAGAGATCGATCGCTGATGCTGAAAAGCAATGCAGCGATCGATCTCTGCTACAGCGCAGAGATCGGTCGCTGCTGCATTGCTGAGGGCAGAATTCCGATTCTGCCCTCCCCTTTTCTGAATGCTTTTAAATGTTTTTTAATTAATGTTTTTAAGTTTTTATTAATTGTTTTATAGTTTGTTTTAAATGCTTTTAAGATTCAAATTTAATTCCGATTTTAATTCTGTTTTCAACTTCAGTTTTTATTCCGCACAAAGTTTTATTTAAATAAAGAAAAGTAATAAGTATAAAATGAAAAATTTATACGGAGAAAATGGGGTACAGTATTAGGGGTGTTACAGCAGCAGCGACCGGGCGCTGCTATTTGCAGCGCACGGTCGCCGTGTGCGCTGCACTATGCAGCGACCCACTCCCTCCCCCCTTCTGTATTTTTGCCTTCTCTTTTCTCACAACAGAGAGCAAAACATATAAACAGCTCTCTGGAATCCGATTCCAGAGAGCAACTCCCTCCTTCTCCTTCACATTCTAGCACCCTAAACACTTCAATATTCTTTCGATTTCATTCCCAATCATCACTAAACATACTATTCACTATTCCAATACGTGATAAAACTTCCTAAAAACAAATGGCGTGGATAGCTCTAAAACCGAGCATATCCATGACATTTTCAAAACATTTCTATAAACAGTTTACCCAAACAGTTCCAGAATTTCAAAACAAATATCATTACCTAAACATCCTATACATATTCTATCAATTATCCCAAAACGTTTCCAAAATCTATACATACTGTCCCCACGGGTCGGTAAAGCATCGACTGCGCAACACATCACCGCAATCCATCTTCCGTCAACTGCCTCATGTCTCAGGAGGGGGAAGCTCGTCCTCACCTGTTTCCTCGTAAACACCTACACCATACAGACATCTATGAGATAAAAATCTCAGTAAGCTCTAGTAAATGCAAATGCGTGCTGTGGATATGAATCTGTAAATCATGCATTGTTTTCTTTACTTTACTTTACTTTACTTTACTTTGCTTTGCTTTGCTTTGCTTTGCTTTGCTTTGCTATAAACTATATACCGATTTCTTTACTTTGCTTTGCTATAAACTGTATACCGATTTCTTTGCTTTACTTTGCTATAAACTGTATACCGATGGGCCATTTAACTATATACCGAAGGGTCATGTAAACGTTTCTTTACTTTGCTTTGCTTTGCTTTGCTATAAACTGTATACCGACGGGCCATTTAAACTATATACCGAAGGGTCATTTAAACTTTTCTTTACTTTGCTTTGCTTTGCTTTGCTATAAACTGTATACCGACGGGCCATTTAAACTATATACCGAAGGGTCATTCTTTCTTTGCATTTACTTTAAAACATCGTGCAGAAATTCATTTTTCATGATCTTTAAAAACACGTGATGCATGAGCAGATATGAACATAAACTAAACAACCAACATGCATACCATCAAGACCAAATTAGAATAACCTATAACAATTATAAACCTATCTACCCAACCAAAGCAATTTAAAACAAACAATCCATTGAGATCCTCGACGCTACATCGAAGTACGGTGTAGGCCAATCGGCCAGAGAAGATCACGAGAACTTACCTCGCGTCCGTTGCAGCTCAAGCTCCGTCCACGAGCATTGTTTGTCTGAGGCAAAACACAACGATCATCAATATCACGCGCTTAAACTTCTAATCGTCCGAATTCAACAAAACCTTAACTAAGGAAACTTCCTAAAGCTCTAATCAAATTCATTGAGCTATTTACTCGAGCAATTTACGCTCGGCACCACAATTCACAATTTACGAGTTTTTCTCTAAAACCCCGAAAATCCCCAATTTTCAACTTTTCCACAAATCGGTTTAAATTCGTCAAATAACGTTCCATACGTTCAATACATTCATAAACTTAGCAAACCTATCGATTTTAAACCCTAACTCGCGTTTTTTACGAAAACCTAATCGAAACCCAAATTGTTCAAACTCCGTAAAACTCGAAATAAACGCTCTAACAACGTAGATTCATACCTAGGGTAGCGGGAGGAGGAGAGATCGTGAAGAACGGAAGTCGAATCGGAGGTTGGATCGTCGAATTGTCGTCGACGACAGAGAGGGAAATCGCCAAAGCTCTCTGGCGATTTACGAAGCAGAGAAGAAATGAAACATAAAAGAGTTTTATGTTATTTTATATTTTGATTTGGCAATTTACCATTTTGCCCTTCTTTAGATTTTATATTAGTTTCGTCCTTCGGTTCGTTAATCGTCCAGCTGTTTGGTTTCACTAAACCTCCTTATTTCACCAACAAGTCCAACCTAATATTTCGGATTTAATAAAACTGTCCGTTCGCAAATCGGACCTCATTTACTATTTTTACTAAAACGTTCATTACACTACGACAGGCGTATTTACTCGGAATATAGCGTTCAATCTCCGAAAATTCCCGTAAATTCCTTAAAATTCCTATTAATCGTTAGGATCTCAACGAAACCTTCTGTTAGTAAAACGGACTTGATTTGACATATTTACCAAAATGCCATATATACTAACTGAGTTTTCATTCACTCCAAATTGGCAACTCTCTACCATTCTAAATTGGGTCATTCTAAACTATACACCCCAAACTATACACCACAACGCTCAATAATCCCTACAATTATTGACTTCACTACACTTTTCTACATCTTCCAATGTTTTCATTTTCTTAACTTTGCTCACTATAGCTTGAGTATTTATACTTCCATTAACTTCAATTATCACCTATATTTTCAAACTTTTCCAACTTAATACCGTAACACTAAGAACTCAGTACATAAACGTCTTGCCCTAAATCCATAAGTTTTAACTTTCTTTCTACTCTACCATCTCACTTCTAACTGATCGCTTCTATCTCTTACACTTACTTATATCAGCCAATCAAGACAATTTATACCTCGAACAAGCATGACATTTCATTAGTTATTCCAACACAACCCTCATACTCAAAGCTCTCATCTCTTAAACCTATCACTATTTCTCAAAACTCTCATCTCTTACATTCACTATGCTCAATTTGTCTAACTCCTAATTTCAGTCATTACCAAACACTCAAATTCTTAGGTCTAAATAAACTTATTCCCAACTTTACACTCAACACTCATCACCCAAATACCTTAAATGATCTATACCCACATTGACTTCAACCTCATTAATTTCAAAATTGAAACTTCCCTAGATTCACAGCCTTCCTGAATTACCCTTACTCCTACATTTAGTTGTAAACTTTCTGTGTGAACTTTCTTTCCTTCTATCTGATATTCTCTAAATACCGCAGTTTCACACGGACCTCTAAATAATCAATGGCTAACCCTTTTATCTAACCTTCCATTAAAATTTACTAATCTCCTCACTTACCTCACTCTTCACCCACTAACATAGTTCAAACGTATAACTTAGTCTAACTTTCATAACTATGTATTCTTACAGATTTTATTAATTTCAACTTAATCACTCCTCACCTATCTTTTCAAACTTTTACAATTTAATTCTCAATATCCTCTAAGTTCTTCAACTTCATATGAGGGCTAATTCTCTTATTCTAACTCTCTCTCATATATCCGTCCCGAATCTAGAATTTAATCTCATCATTCTTCTAGCTTACATCTCCCAACCTCTACTAATACTCGAGTTCATATTCACATCTCACGCTTAAGTTCGCCAAATCTAGCCTAATATATTTACGACATCAGCAGTTTCAACTTCGTTACATACGAGTCGAACCCTCGAAACTTTCTAACTTAAACTTTATCCATAAGGCATGCTAAAGTTTTTCGACGAATTCTCATTATTCTCATTCAACAACTTTTATATCTCTTTAGATTGTATTCCACTCAACAGGTATGATCTAAATCTCAAATCTTTCTATCTAATACTATTACTATTTTCTTTTCCAAAGCTTTCTACCTTTATACACATACTTAATTTTCCTCCGCCTTTAGACAAATATTTAATTTTTCCTCCAGATTCATTCCAAAAATTTATAATTAATCTACTCTCTTTTACTTTTCCAACTCGGTTTCTCGATATTATCCTAAATTTCTTTACCACAAGTCACCCAACAACCTAAACTTGTTGTAGCTAACGTAACACCCTTACTCCCAATATCCTACTTATTCTCACTGATTCACCATACATCCCAACAATGCGTACCTTAGTCTACATCCCAAAACATCATCTTAATTCAAGAGATTCTACTTAATCAAGGCATCTAAATTTCTAATCCTTCTAATCACGTACTCTCACACTCAACCACTCACGTACCTCATAATTTCATAGTAATGGCATTACGACGGTCTAAGGTGTCTCCCAACAATTTCATTTTCAAGTTCAAACTTCTATCGAGTTCATCTTATCCTAATACTTTCTAGTACTCCCAAGGGTTTGCTAACTAGGGTCAAATGTCTATCTATGCTAATCCTAGGCGTACCATTCTTACAAACACCTAGGTTAGTTATGTTCATGCATATCGCCTTACATTCAACCCAACATGTTCGCATCCTTTTAACACTAAGATATAATTTATAACTTTCCTAACGACTATCACTTCTACCTGAACTAACATTTACATTTAACTCGGATCGACCTTACCCTTTTTGCCACATTCTTAGGGTATCAGACTTACTCTTATCCTAAGATTCTCTAATATCTGTTTCACTTTCTCCAATAAAATTCCTAGCTATTCAACTATCGATTTATACGTCTATGAATTGGCTTAAGAGATCCACCAAGGTTGTCTCGGTACACTCAGAATTTTCTAGTCCACTACAATCACAAAACAAACAGGGGTTAAACCAAACAAACAGGGGTTAAACCAATCTAATCTTAGATATAAACTAACTAAAAATAAACTAACTAAAAGTAAAGAAATACTTACAGTCGGTGAAGCACGTTGCATGGCAGCCGGCATTGTCGGGTAATCCTTTGAACGACTCGACCATTTATGCTCTGATACCATCTTGTAACGCCCCCCGAACCCACCCTGGTTCGGTGCGCTACTTTGCTAACCAATCCCTTGTTAAAACATAATTTTCAAAAACCCCAAAACATAAAACTAAACTGACACACCTGAATTTAAAGCTAAATCTACCGAAGCTCTCTTATGTCATACCTAGTTGCCAAGACTCACTAATTCCCTTACTCATAACCTTTAAGCACCACGGCGTCCTTCCTGAAAATTTTGGCAAAGTAACGCCTAAAAATGACACCTCCAAAATGCTAGGTACCTGCAACTAAATAAATTCTCAATCAGATCCAGAATACTCTTACTTAACTAACCAACATATGAAATCTCCAAATAGCAGTAAAGAGGGAAACTAAAATACGAACATCCCTAAGTGAAGAAAGTCCACAGTATAGGGCGACACATCACCCTTAACTATGACTATATACAACAAATGCAAATAGTTATACCATAACTGTTAAAACATCAACCAAAAAGAGTAACACATTCCCATCATTTCTACAAACAGACATTTACAATAAACTACCAAAATACAAAGCCCCACATCCTCTGAAGACCATGGTCGAGGCGCCCCGACAATAGCCCGCACCGCCATACTGCATGCATCACCTACTGCTGCCTAGTCCTGGGCTATTTCATCCACCTCACCAGAGTAAATCTCGTCACCTACACCATAGAACACAAAACATAAGCCTAATGCTTAGCAAGTAGGGAAATAATGCACAGCACATCAACACATGCTCGACTCAACCCTAACATGCAGTTTCTACACACTCTGTTGTTTTCTTTTCATTCAGGTTGCATTTATCTTTCACTTTCATGTGAATCAAGTAGGCACACGCCCCAACACAGTCCAGGACGGCTACACCTTGACCCATGGAGCAAGACTGGAGGCACACGTCCTAACACAGTCCGAGACATCCAACACAAATCTCCCCTAATCGATCGTAGAATCCTCATTGTGCCTTCAAGCACGAACAGGTCGAGGCATTCATACTCACGACACATTACGTACATTAGCATAGCATCTCGAATAAAATCCCTCGCGGGCTGCTCAACGAGCCACTTGCCCGACGAAGCTATTCTACTTGAGACCAAGTTGTATATCAATTCTTATCTTTCATTTCATCCTCACCCCTCAAACATGCAAAACACGTGGTTTCGTAGTTTAGAAAACAATGATGCATGACACACGATGCATGACACGAATTTAAAACATTGCAATCGAACAAACAATCCCTACCGTTCTACGGTGTAGGCCCGAAGGCAACAAACACACAACCACTACTTACCTGGCATCCTAGCTCGCTGAGGATACTCGGTTACCTGTCCACCTACGGCTCGACCTACGACAAATATTCAAACTTCATTAAATCAAGCTTACATTCACCAATTTACTCTCAAACTACTATTTCTAGCCTAATCCAACTAAAACCTAACTAAACGGGCCACTAATTTGGGTTCGGTAAAAACCGACCCGAAACTTCAAACGTGCATAACTTTTGCGTCGGTTATCGGATTCGAACAATTCAAGCGGCCACATACTCCTCTAATAACCTAGTTTAACCGGCCAAAAAGAAATTTAAAACAAACGGCTGCAACTAGGTCAAAAATGAAACAACCTGATTCTGCCCCTTAATCGGAAAATTCCCTTTTCTGGTTTTCCATCAAAACTCTCTCATTTCCTCATCAATCAACCACCCACACCCTCAATTAGCATAAACTAACCAAAATCCCGAGGCTACACACCATAAAACTCGAAATGCCTAAATCGGGCTTCCTAAATTTTGCCCAAATAGGGCTCCTCACGGCCAGGTGACTAAAGCTGGTCCAAGGGTCGGCAAACCCACGCCGGAAACAACCAAAATCGGCTGGTGATCGGAGCCAAAACAAGCTCGTCACTCACAGCGTCAAACGAACCGAAAACAGGGTGAAAACCGAACCTTACCGGGCGGTTCGTGCACGGAGAGAGCTGGACCTTGCTCGTCGCCGTCGTCTAGCCAGAGAGCGTCGGAAAACGCGATGAACCGGCCGTCGATCGTCGCTCGCCTCTCCCTCATCTCTCCCCTGTTCTTCGCTCGGCCCACAGGTACTCGAGCAACATAATGGCTTCGACCATTCTGTTGTTTTATTTTTTTTATTTTTAATTAATAATAATAATTGTCTCTCCAATTTTTCCTTTAAAAATTCCCGGGTGTTACAACATCACAGTTGCATTTACATTCTTTCTATGATCTGATCCCTCGGTTCCATTGGGAGTGGGGATCAATTTTCCAAAGTTATACATTCTCGATCCTATATTCCACTTGGGAAGCGGATCAATTTCCCAAAGTTACATTCTCGATCCTATATTGCACTTGGGAGCGGATCAATTTCTCAAAGTTATACATCCTCTTCAAGCAATTAGGGGCGGATGAGTTACCTTATTAGTTGATCTGATTCTATATTCCAGTTGGGAAACGGATCAATTTTTCCAAAGTTATACATCCTCTTCATCGATTAAGGGGTGGATGAGTTCCCATAATAGTTTGTCTGTTACAATTTGTTCATATAAACTAACATTACCATTCTGCCCTTCCAAAAATTCTATTAAATCTATTTCTTAATTATAACCCCCGGCTTAATTTAATTGGAAATATCCGAACCTAAATTAAGAAACCATTCACTTTTCTTTTAAATTAATTAAAACAATCTATTTTATTATTCTTTTATTTTCTCTCCAATTTTTCCTTTTAAAAATCCCGGGTGTTACAACATCACAGTTGCATTTACATTCTTTCTATGATCTGATCCCTCGGTTCCATTGGGAGTGGGATCAATTTTCCAAAGTTATACATTCTCGATCCTATATTCCACTTGGGAAGCGGATCAATTTCCCAAAGTTATACATTCTCGATCCTATATTGCACTTGGGAAGCGGATCAATTTCTCAAAGTTATACATCCTCTTCATCAATTAAGGGGCGGATGAGTTACCTTAGTAGTTGATCTGATTCTATATTCCAGTTGGGAAACGGATCAATTTTTCCAAAGTTATACATCCTCTTCATCGATTAAGGGGTGGATGAGTTCCCATAATAGTTTGTCTGTTACAATTTGTTCATGCCTTACCGTGTCCTTACATGTAAATTCATTTTCGTATTCTTTCCAAAAACATGATGCATAACATATAGAAAACATTCAAACATACATAAACCTACTGTTTTTGTGAAGTAGGCCCGAAGGCACACGCATACTCTACTTACCTGGTCTCCTGAAAAGTTTGGTTGAAGTCTACCTCGGAAGTTTGCTCAAACCTAGCTTGGAAAGAATGGGAGAGAAAATCGCCGAGAGGAACTCTGCTTAGCTGAGCTGAATGCCGAGAAAGGAAAATTAGAAACAGTGGCGGCTAAACCTCATTAAACCCTCCCTTAAATACGTTATCCACTATAGATCTCTATTTACCATTATTATGCCCTTATTTAGTCACTCATTAACCTAATCAATAATTCTCCCAACTTCATCCATAAAGTGTACACTATTAGTTGACAAAGTAAAATCGATTCGATGGAACTGGGTGTTACACACACATTGTACACCCTCTGTTATCTCACCACTAAAACATAAGGTAAACGAAGGAAACTCACCTAGGCTAGAGAAATCGCTGGAGAAATTGGAGGGGGAATCTTCTAGAGCGCTCTGCTGAGCTGAGAATCGAAACGGAAGTGGAAAACAGTGGCAGCTAAACCCTTAGCTAAACCCTCATTTATAATATATATTTCACAAATTACACATATACCCTTGACAATCAAAACTTTAACCTAACCACTGCTTCTCACATTTCCCTTCATTAACATACTCAAGCTATTAGTCATATCCCCCTCAATACCGTAAAAACGTACACTACTAACGTCAATTCAAGTCAATAATTTGTCGGGTGCTACAAAGTCCCAGCGGTAGAAGCAGAAATAGAAGACTTCTTCCGCCAAACAGTGTCTGCGGTGGAAGTAGAATAAGAAGACTTCTTCTGCCAAACAGTGTCTACGGTGGAAGCAGAATCAGAAGACTTCTTCCGCCAAATAGTGTCAGCGGTGGAAGTAGAAACAGAACACATCTTCCGATTGCCAACGTCTACCGATAGACAATATCTACCGATAGACAACATCTACCGATAGACAACTTCTACCGATAGACAACATCTACCGATATACAACAGAACAACGCATCAATCATTTACACTTCAAACAAATGAACAACTCTAACTGCTAAAAGAACTTGTAAATTTTTGTGAACGTTCAAAACTACTTGAATTCACAACTTACTAAAAATCCAGAAAAATAACTCCCATCAAAATCAACCACGTTTTATCCTCAGAATCATTTCAAAAGCACAATGAAATATTTAAAACTATCACTACTATCAGAAATACTAAAACTACCAATGTCACAGCATAGTTAAACTAAACAATTGGTCGCTAAACTTTCACGCCCATTGCCACAAGTTAAACCGCCCCATCAGTTTACCAAGTCGACACATGAATATACTCCTCCAACTAGCCTAGTCCCCATCATGCTCATAGAACACACCTGTTGACGCTTCTTCGCCTACATCACAAAACTGATCTATTAGCCTAATGCTAAATAAGTAGAGCAATAATGTAATGAAATGCTGGAACATAAATCCTATTTATCCAGTTTCTACTTTCGCAACTCAGTTAAATTCATAATCGTTTTATACTGATCTGATCCTTCTGTCCATTGGGAAGTGGATCAATTTTCCCAAAGTCATACATCTTCTAACTCAATTAAGGGGCTGATTAGTTCCCTTAATAGCTGATCCGATCCTTCTGTCCATTGGGAGGTGGATCAATTTTCCCAAAGTCATAAATCCTCTACTCGATTAAGGGGTGGATTAGTTCCCTTAACAGTTTGTCTGTTACAAACTGTTCATGCCTTACCATGCCATTACATGTAAATTCATTTTCGTACTCATTCAACAAAACATGATGCATGACATACTGAAAACATTCAAACATACATAAACCTACTGTTTTGTGATATAGGCCCGAAGGCACACACAAACTCTACTCACCTGGTCTCCTGAAAGCTTGGTTGAAGTCTACCTCGGGAGTTTGCTCAAACCTAAAACCATAAACCGAGCATTAATTAAATCTTCACTAAACTTCATTCTAACCATCTAGGAATCTAAGGAAACTAATTTGGGAGCTCTGTTCAAAGTGCACTCCTAATTCATCTCAAAATCGAGACTATCCCTATATACAGCATTCTCAAAACTCAACTCTACAATCCCCCCAATCATCGATAATCACTAATGCAACAAGGAATCAAGGTAAAAATCACCTAGGTGAAGGAGAATCGGTCGGGAGAATCACCGAGAATAAGTCTGCTGAGCGAGCTGAACGCCAAAAGAGGAAACAGTGGCGGCTAAAACTCTTAGCTAACCTCTTTTATACACTAGTCTTCACCAATTACACATTTTGTAATACCCCGCTTTACGGAATATTATTATTTTAATATAAGTGGCATTTTTGTAAATATGCCAAATCAGGTCCGTTTTACAAAAAGAAACCGTTATTAGGATCCTATCGATTAATTGGAATTTTAAGGAAATTACGAGAATTTTCGGAGTAACAACGCTATATTTCGATGAATTACGTTTCTCGTAATATAATTTTAGTAAAAATAGTAAACGAGGTCCGATTTACGAACGGATAGTTTTAATAGAACCCAGATAATAAGTTGGATTTATCGGCGAAATAAGAAATTCGAAACAGTTGAAAACATGAGAGATAGTGACGTTTAATAAAATAGAGTATTATTATTATTATTATTATTATATAAAAAAAAATAAATAAAACATAAACAACAGAATGGCCCGAAGGCCATTCTGCTGTTCGAAGCCGAGCCCCGCGAGCGAGAACAGGGGAGACGAGAAGCGACGACGGCGACGCGGCGACATTCACTGACGAACATCGGCGCCTTCCGGCTAGACGGCGGCGACGTGTGGCTCCGGTCCATTCTTGCGCACTAAACCGGCAGGTATGACACGATTTCGCCCTGTTCTGTCTCTGTTTAAGGCCGAGAGGGATGAGCTCGATTGAGCTCCGATGTCTGGCGGCTTTTGGCCGTTCTTGGCGTCAAATGGCCGAGCTTAACGCCGACTATTGTTGCTTGGCCGTGAATTGCTCAATTTGAGCGAAAATTCAGTGAACCCGAATTAGGGCTTAGGGTTTTCTTAAATGGAAACTTCGATTTTAGGTTAGTTTATGTTAATTGGATGTTAGGAGGATAGATTGGTGAAGAAATTGATGGAATTTGATGAAGAATCAAAAAGGGGGATTTTTCGGGAAAAGGGCAGATTCGGGTTTCTGCAATTTTGACCTAGCTCCGGTCGTTTGTTTTAAAATTCCTTTTGGCAGATTAAAATAGGTTGTTAGAGGAGTACGTGGCCGCTGGAATCGTTCGATTCCGATAACCGACGCAAAAGTTACGCGCGTTCGAAGTTTTGGGTCGGTTTTACCGAACCCAAAATAGTAGCTCATTTAGTTAGATTTTAATTGGATTAGGCTAGAAATAGTAATTTGAGAGTAATTGGCGAATGTAGGCTTGATTTTAATGAGGCTTGAATGTTTGACATAGGTCGAGCCATATGCGACGTGATTTGGCAAAACCAGCAAGCTACGGACGACAGGTAAGTTCTCGTGATCTTCTTTGGCCGATTGGCCTACACCGTACGTCGAATGTCGTCTCGAGGAGTTTTGGTGATATTTTGTTTAATTGTTTTGGATGGGTAGTTAGGTTTATTGTTTTATAGATTATGTTCCTTATAGTTTTGATGGTATGCTCGGTAGTTAGGTTTATTGTTTTATAGGTTATGTTCCTTATAGTTTTGATGGTATGCTCGTTATGTATGTTTGTGTTACGTTATAGTTCATGCATCATGGTTTTCAAATAAGCATAGTTTTCATGAAAAGAGGTGTGGCCGGAAGGTGGGGCTATTGATCTACTGTGGGGGCACGACAGGGGCTTGTCACAGTACAACATCGTTTTTAAGAAAATGAATTTCTGCATAGTTTTCATGAAAAGAGGTGTGGCCGGAAGGTGGGGCTATTGATCTACTGTGGAGGCACGACAGGGGCTTGCCACAGTACCACACCGGTGTGGCCAGAAGGTGGGGCTATTGATCTACTGTGGGGGCACGACAGGGGCTTGTCACAGTACCACACCATTATAAAGAAAATGAATTTTCACGTTTCATTAGCATGCATTAGCATTTACGAAACTTGCTGAGCCTTTAGCTCATAGATTGTCTGTATGGTGTAGGTGATCCTGATGTAGGTTAGGACGAGATCCTTCCACCTGAGGAGTGATGCAGTTGACGGAGGATGGCTGCGGTGGTGTGCTGGCGCAGTCGATGCTTACCTGACCCGTGGGGATGTAAGTAACGGTATTGGGAGGTTTTGGGTTATTGATGGGTTAGTTAGATGAAACTGTATAGTTGATAGGTTGATATTTTGACGTTGATGGATTAAAATGGATAATTGTACTGTTAGATCATTTTAGAAGGCTTGGTTCTGGTTAGGTGTTAGATTTTTATGTTGATGTTTCAAATGATTTGTTTAAATCATTAATTTAACGTTATGGGAATGTTTTTAGTTTAATTGGTAGTTGGTACGTTTTAGGGTGTTTAATTCTGTTTAGTTGATAGATTTGTTTTATAAAACGTTTATTGAGGTTTTTATTTGGATTTTATGAACTGCTTGGTGAATTTGTAAACAGGAGGATATGTCACACTTTTAAACGGAACCATGCAGTTTATTTTCATGAAAATGTACTTTGTTATAGTTGTATTACTAGTCGGTTTTGGGGCGGTATTTCGGAAGACGTATGAGTATCGGGTGTTCGATGTTAAGTTAAAATGTGAAATGTATGTTTGTGATGTGGATAGAAATTGTGGTATAGATAGAAATGATATTGTGAAGATGTGATGAAGTGATAAATTGAGGAATGATAGAAGGTTGAGTGGTTTTATGTAAACTGTTTTCCTATGATAAATGAATTTTCTTTAATAGTTTTCGAGGATGTTTTTAATTGGTTTAGAGACTTAAAAAGAAAAATTTTATACGGGAAATTAGGAATAGTATGAGGGTCGTTACACATTTGCCCCTAGCTAGCCAAACCTTAACCTATTAAAGCAACCAATCATAATCACTTGTTTTCCATAAAATAAGAGTCACAAATAAGAAATCCTGTTATTAATTAAGGTGGACAATACTGGTTGCTACAATCTACTCTCCTTAAAAGAATTTTATCCTCAAAATTCAGTGCTTAAATAGCTCCGGATAACGGCTCATCATGTCCTGCTGGCGCTCCCAAGTTGCCTCCTCAACATTGTGGTTATGCCATAAGGCTTTCACTAGCTGAACCTCCTTGTTATGCAGCACTTTTGTTGCATAGTCTAGAATTTCCACTGGTTTCTCCTCATAGGTAAGGGTAGGATGAATTTCAATGTTCTGCTGTTCCACAACTTGAGTTGTGTTCCGCATACATTTCTGCAGCATAGAAACATGGAACACATTGTGAATTCCTTCCATAGAGGCTGGCAATTGTAACTGATTACCTGTCTTCCCAACCCTCTTCAATATAGAGAATGGTCCGATGTATCTATGATTCAACTTACCTCTCTTCCCAAATCTCACAACTCCCTTAAACAGTAAAACTTTAAGAAAAACCTCATCATCAACTTCAAACTTTAATTCTCTACGTCTTTTATCGGCATAGCTTTTCAGTCGGCTTTGAGCTGTCAAGATCCGTTGTCGAATAAGAGCAATCTTCTCAACTGTCTGTTGCACAATGTTAGGACCAATCAATCGTGCTTCTCCAACTTCATCCCAGTACAATGGAGATCTACACTTTCGTCCACATAATGCCTCGTAAGGTGCTATGTCAGTTGTTGCCTGAAAATTGTTATTATAAGAAAATTCCACCAAAGATAAATACTTACTCCAAGAACCCTGAAAATCTAATGTGCATGCTCGAAGCATATCTTCCAATGTTTGAATAGTCCTCTCATATTGTCCATCTGTTTAAGGGTGAAAAGCTGTACTAAAATTGAGCTGTGTACCCATAGCCTTATTTAAAGTCTTCCAAAACTTAGATGTAAATCTAGAATCTCGATCTGAAACTATAGTGATTGGAACTCCATGAAATCTAACAATTTCATGCATATACAATTCAGCGAGTTGATCCATCGAGTATGTCACCTTTATGGGCAGGAAATGGGAAGATTTGGTTAGACGATCAACTATCACCCAAATTGCATCATGTCCCCTTGCTGTTCTAGGCAATCCTACAACAAAGTCCATCGTTATTTGTTCCCATTTCCATTCGGGAACTGGTAAAGGTTGCAAGGTTCCTGTAGGTCTTTGATGTTCAGCTTTAATCTGTTGACAAATAAAACACGATCCAATGAATTCCGCCACACTTCTTTTCATATTTGGCCACCAATAGTGTTGTTTAAGATCTCTGTACATTTTTATACTTTCAGGATGAAGAGATAACCTAGAAGAATGAGCTTCCAAAAGGATCTCATTCCGAAGTTCTTTATTTATCGGAACAAACTATCTATTCCAAAACTTGAGAATTCCATCAATAGAATAGTTGAAATCTGACTTATCAGAAGAATCCATGCTTAACTTGTACTTATTGCATTCAGCATCATTCACTTGAACTTCCTTTATTCTATCCAGAATAGTAGGCCTCAAGGATATAGCAGAAAGCATGGCTGACACGTTGGACACGACTTCCAGATTGAATCTATGGAACTCTGATTCTAAGGCTAACGGTATGTCAATAATTATTGCCGAGACTGATGTTGTCACTCTGCTCAAAGCATCAGCCACTACATTCGCCTTGCCGGGGTGGTATTTAATCTCAAAATCATAATCCTTGACAAACTCCAACCACCGACATTGCCTCATGTTTAACTCTTTCTGAGTGAAAATATATTTCAGACTCTTATGATCTGAAAATATCTCACAAGATTGTCTATATAGGTAATGCCTCCAAATCTTCAATGCAAAAACTACCACAGCCAATTCCAAATTGTGTGTAGGATAATTCTTCTCATGAGTTTTCAGCTGTCTAGAAGCATAAACTATTATTACCTTTCCATCTTGCATCAACACACAACCAAGACCAACTTTGGAAGCATCACAATAGATGCTAAACTTTCCATTATCAACAGGGAGCGTTACTATTGGAGCATTGGTCAGTCTCTGCTTCAAGGTCTGAAAACTATTCTCACATTCTTCAGTCCACAGATACTTCACATTTTTCCTTGTTAACCGAGTGAGGGGTGTTGCAATCTTCGAGAATCATTCAATAAATTTCCTATAATATCTTGCTAATCCAAGGAAACTTCGAATATCTGTAGCATTCTTCGGTTGGGGCCACTCCTTAACTACTTGAACCTTGGCAAGATAACCAGATATCCCATCTCCCGAGATCATGTGACCAAGAAAGTGAACTTTGTCCAACCTAAACTCACACTTGAAAAACTTGGCATAAAGTTGATGTTGCCTTAGTACTCCCAATACCAAGGTCAGATGCCTTGCATGCTCATCTTTAGTACGTGAATAGATTAAGATATCATCAATAAACACAATGACAAATTTATCTAGATACTCGTGGAACACTCTATTCATAAGGTCCATGAAGGCTGCTGGTACATTTGTAAATCCAAAAGTGTAACACCCAATTTTATTGAACCGATTTTACCTTGTCAACTATTAGTGTACACTTTATGGATGAAATTGGGAGAATTATTGATTAGGTTAATGAGTGACTAAGTAAGGGTATAATGGTAATTTGAGATTTATAGTGGATAACATATTTAAGGGAGGGTTTAATGAGGTTTAGCCGTTACAGTTTTCTCATTTTCCTTCCTCGTTATTCAGCTCAAACTCAGCAGAGCTCTCTAGGCGATTTCCTCTCCGATTTCCATTCCTTTACCTTGGTGAGTTTTCTTGAGTTTTAGTGGCTAGATAGCAGAGAGAGTACAATGTGTGTTTTGCGAATGCTGTGAATAAAAGTAGGTTCGGGTTTAGGTGATAAACCGAATGTAAGATTAATAGAGTTCCAAGTTAGCTTCCTTAGGTTTCTGAATGGTTTAGAATGAGTTATAGTAAAGATTGAATTAACGCTCTGTTTATGATTTTAGGTGAGCAAAATCCCGAGATAGCTTGCAACCCAACTTTTCCCAAGAAGTTAGGTAAGTAGAGTATGTGTGTGCCTTCGGGTCTACATCACAAAACATTAGGTTTATGCTTGTTTAAATGTTTTCTGTATGTCATGTATCATGTTTTGGAAAGAACACAAAAATTAATTTACATGTAATGGCATGGCAAGGTATGAACAGAATGTAACAGATCAGCTGTTAAGGGAACTAATCTGCCCCATAATTTATGAAGAGGATGTATGACTTTGGAAAAAATGATCCAACTCCCAATGGAATTTAGGATCAGATCAGCTGTTAAGGGAACTAATCCGCCCCTTAATTTATGAAGAGGATGTATGACTTTGGAAAAAATGATCCAACTCCCAATGGAATTTAGGATCAGATCAGCTGTTAAGGGAACTAATCCGCCCCTTAATTTATGAAGAGGATGTATGACTTTGGAAAAAATGATCCAACTCCCAATGGAATTTAGGATCAGATCAGCTGTTAAGGGAACTAATCCGCCCCTTAATTTATGAAGAGGATGTATGACTTTGGAAAAAATGATCCAACTCCCAATGGAATTTAGGATCAGATCAGCTGTTAAGGGAACTAATCCGCCCCTTAATTTATGAAGAGGATGTATGACTTTGGAAAAAATGATCCAACTCCCAATGGAATTTAGGATCAGATCAGCTGTTAAGGGAACTAATCCGCCCCAACTAATCTGCCCCATAATTTATGAAGAGGATGTATGACTTTGGAAAAAATGATCCAACTCTCAATGGAATTTAGGATCAGATCAGCTGTTAAGGGAACTAATCCGCCCCTTAATTTATGAAGAGGATGTATGACTTTAGGAAAAATGATCAAACTCCCAATGAAATTTAGGATCAGATCAGCTGTTAAGGGAACTAATCCACCCCTTAATTTATGAAAAGGATGTATGACTTTGGGAAAAATGATCCAACTCCCAATGGAACCGAGGGATCCGATCAGTGAATGAACGTGAATGCAACAGAGATGATGACTTTGGAAAAAATGATCCAACTCCCAATGGAATTTAGGATCAGATCAGCTGTTAAGGGAACTAATCCGCCCCTTAATTTATGAAGAGGATGTATGACTTTGGAAAAAATGATCCAACTCCCAATGGAATTTAGGATCAGATCAGCTGTTAAGGGAACTAATCCGCCCCTTAATTTATGAAGAGGATGTATGACTTTGGAAAAAATGATCCAACTCCCAATGGAATTTAGGATCAGATCAGCTGTTAAGGGAACTAATCCGCCCCTTAATTTATGAAGAGGATGTATGACTTTGGAAAAAATGATCCAACTCCCAATGGAATTTAGGATCAGATCAGCTGTTAAGGGAACTAATCCGCCCCTTAATTTATGAAGAGGATGTATGACTTTGGAAAAAATGATCCAACTCCCAATGGAATTTAGGATCAGATCAGCTGTTAAGGGAACTAATCCGCCCCTTAATTTATGAAGAGGATGTATGACTTTGGAAAAAATGATCCACCAGTGGACGATGAGTATTATTATCTATCGGTGGATGAAATCTAACGTTGGATGTAATCTACCGGTGGATAAGAGTAATAGATTTTTGTCATTTTGTAATCGGTGGATGTAGTCTATCGGTGGATATAGAATAGATTTTTGTCGTTTTGTGACCGGTGGATAAGAGTAATAGATTTTTGTCGTTTTGTGATCGGTGGATGCTGAGGTTACTGTCGTTCGAAGGATTCGATCGGTGGACATGAGCGGTGGTTGTGGGTAATCAACATGTCGTTCAACTGTCACTGTTTAGTGGTAGAGGACTTTTGTTTCTTGAGCTGTAGATGTGGGTAGTCGACATGTCGTTCGACTGACACTATTTAGCAGTAGATGCCTTCTATTTCCGCCTCTACCGCTGAGACTATTTTGTTTCTGCTTCTGCCGCTGACACTGTTTAGCGGTGGATGCCTTTTGTTTCTATTACTATCGCTGGAACTGTTTAGCGGTGGATGTGTTCTGATTTGTCTTGTTTTCTTTCAACCAATTGTTTTTAATATTTTAATTAATTGATAAATGTCGTGTATACAAATGAATTTCCGCTGCAAGACTTAACGTTTTGAAGGTCAACATTTATGGTTGTGTGAAATTTTAAAATTTTTGCAAAGTCTCATAGTTCGGTTCAGTATTATGAGTAGCGAACCAGGTTCAGAAAACCAAGGGCATTACAAAAAGACATTACTAGGAACTCATAATGTCCATACCTCGTGCGAAAGGCAGTCTTTGGAATATCCTCAGATTTAACTTTTAATTGATAGTATCCTGACCTTAGGTCAATCTTAGAGAAGACTCGCGCAACATTAATTTGGTCGAATAGATCATCAATCCTTGGTAATGGATACTTGTTCTTGATAGTTAACTTATTCAATTCCTGATAATCTATGCACATATGCAACGATCCATTCTTCTTTTTGACAAAAAGGACTGGCGCACCCCATGGTGAAAAGCTAGGACGTATGAACCCTTTCTCCAACAATTCCTCCAACTGTGCTTTTAGTTCTCTAAGTTCTGTTGATGCCAATTTGTAAGGATTCTTAGATACAGGTTCCGCGCCTGGGTAAACATCTACAACAAACTCAATTTCCCTTTCTGACGGCAAGCCAAGAAGGTCATCTAGAAATACTTCTAGAAAGTTTTGGACAACTAAGACATTTTGAGGACTTGCTTTTCCTACTAGTTGTGTGTCTAAAACACTGGCCAAAAAGCATAAATACTCTCTGCATGGAGAGGATCTACAATTGATAGGAGTCATAACAGACATCTCCCTACTCTTTTTCAAAGCTTGAAAGGTATGGCTCAAACCACCATGGGGTTGAAAACTAACAATTCTAGTCCTAGAAATGATTGTAGCATAACGCTTGAACAACTAATCCATTCCTAGGATTACATCAAATCCCATTATATCTATAATAATGAGATCAGCAGGTAGATTCATGCTCCCCACTAACACAACCCTATCAAACATCACTTGGTTAGAGTGCATGCGTTCACCAGAGGGTAACGCGACGTTAAACACGTGCTCAGTAGGGGTAAACTTACATCTAACTTGACACCAAACGCAGATGCTATAAATGAATGTGTTGCACCAAAATCTATTAAAGTGAAAGCAGGTATAGAGTTAATCAATATGGTACCTGACATTACAGCGGGCTGATCTTCATCACCTGACTCCATAATGGAGAATATCCTCGGCTTCAACTTGGCAGGACCATTCTTTAAAGCTGGGCAGTCTCTGTTAATATGGCCAACTTTATTACAGTTGTAGCATCGAATGACTCTGGGTTTCGAGCAATCCTTGAATGTGTGTCCAACTTCTTCACAGTTGAAACAGTTTCCTGTCCCAAACCTGCACTCACCCGGGTGACTCTTCAAACATTTCAGACATTAGGAAAACTTCCCAGTATTTTGTACCTTCATTCCTGTTCCTTGGCTACCCTAGCCTTCGTTGGGCCTCTTCATCCCTCTCTGTTTGTAACACCCGGCATTTTTGCCATGTAATTATTCCTTAAACTGTTGAAATGGAATTTATTGGCCATTAATAAAATGCGTATTTTATTTGAAGTTTTATAATACCTTATAGAAGAGGGGGATTTTTGGAGAAAACGGATCGAAGAATTTAAGTCATAACTTAATTGGAAAACCAAATTATGTTCAACCAAAACAAAACTATTTGGTTAGAAATCAATGGAGGGGCTGTTTAGGTAAAGATTAGGGTTGGTGGGAGAAAGCCAATGGATGATTGACACATGGCTGACTTGTTGCAAAAGCCATGCCTTATCTCTTCCCCCCCCTTCCTTCCTTTTTTTCACTCCATCGTGAAACATCTTTCTGCCTTCTCTATTTTCTCTCTTCCAAGCGACGGTGCCAAGTCTCCAAAACCTTGTTTCTCCTACTTACTTCTGTTTTCTTCAGCAAAAGGTAATCATCTAACCTAGTTGACAAGTATGGACATGTTAAAAGTGAGTTTTGTTGGAGTTTAGGTGATGGGTAACAACCTGAAAATGAGCGAGTTATCACCTAAAGAGTAAGGGTTGCTCACTGGTCAACTAACCCGAGAGCAATCGCCAGGCTTGGCGACCATTCGCCAAGCCCTCTGCCCTGTTTCCATTTCTACATTCATTCTTTCGATTTCTCCTACGCCAACTACATAATACAACTTATTCTTACACCCTAAACCATACGATACATCACGACGCAAGACTAAGAACATTTTAAAACTAAGAACATTTTCATGAAAACAAACTGCATGGATACGTTTAAAACCTAAACAAATCCTCCTGTTTTCAATCACCACGCAGTTCCAAAATACATTCAATGAAAGACTTTTCAAACCATTATAAAACAGTTCTCAAAACATCAACATATACACATATACCTATCAACTATCTAGAATCAAACAACCTAAAATATTTCTATACAAACATCATCCCAAAATGTCCCAAACCCTCAAAATCTATACATACTGTCCCCACGGGTCAGGTAAGCCTCGACTGCGCCAGCACACCACCGCAGCCATCCCTCCTCAACTGGACTCATGCCTCAAGAGGAGGGACATCGTCCTCACCTGCCTCGATGTCTAAGTCACCTACACCATACAATACACTATGAGATGAAACCCCAGTAAGCTCTACGTAAATGCAATGCATGCTGTGCATATGAGTTCATTGATTATTTATGTTTTCTTTACTATGCAATGCTCAATAGGTGTCACCGAGATCCTATCCCTCTAACCAGAGAGAGCTCATCCAGCGGGCGGACTACTCTTTCCAGCTAGAAGGGGGGGTGCACGCTTACAACATGTACAGCCGTGCCTGAGCCCCACCTCGCGTGACCGATAGCAATACGCCTTTCGGCCAATAAGCCTTTCGGCCTATGCTATGCTTTACATTATCCTTAAAACTCTGTGAGGAAGTTCATTTTCATGCTTTTCTTTAAAACAAGTGATGCGTGAACATTTCAATATCTTAAAGTAAACAAGCAATAATGTATACCATCAAAGACTGTAAAACATAATCTATAAAACAAATAAACCTAGCTACCCAACCAAAGCAATATAAAACAATTGTGTCTCCAAAATTCCTCGACACAACAGTCGACGTATGGTGTAGGCCAATCGGCCAGAGAAGAATCACGAGAACTTACCTCGTGTCCAATGCAGCTCAAGCTCCGTCCACAAGCGTTGTTTGTCTGAAGCAAAACACAATATCGACGTTAAAACGAGTTTAAGTTAATAAATGTCCAATTGTCAAAACCTTAACTAAAGGAGACTTCCTATAGTTCTAATCCAATTCACTGAGCTATTTATTCGAGCAATTTTACGCTCGGCACCTCAATTCACAATTTGCGAGTTTTTCCCTAAAATCTTGAAATTTCACAAATTATAACATTCTTCCTAAATCAACTAGATTAGTCCAATAACGTCCAATACGTTCACTATATACTTAATCACAGTAAATCTATTAATTACGGACCCTAAATCGACGTTTTTACCGAAACCCTAAACAAAAACTCTAACGATAAACTCTACGAAACTCGGAATTTCCTGCTCTAAAACTATAGAATCATACCTAGAGCGTCGATTGGAGGAGAAAACGTGAAGAAAACGAAATGATCGGAGGTCGGATTGGAGGAAAATGTCAACGGCTCGCGTGAGGGAGAAAGGGAGAAGCTCTCTGTTATCGTGAGCTCCAGGGAAGAAGAAGAAAGAAATGAGGAGGAAAAGGATTTTGTGATATTTTATAAAATTGATTTGATAAATTACTAAAATGTCCTTCCATAGTTTTTATATATGTTTCGTCATTCGTATTATTAATCGGCCAAAGGTTCGGATTCGCCAAATTTCCTTATTTCGCCAATAACTCCAACTTATTATTTGGGAATTATTAAAACTGTCCGTTCGCAAATTGGACCCCGTTTACTATTTTTACTGAAACGTCCTTTACATTACGATAAAAGTAATTACTCGGAATATAGTGTTATTATTCCGAAAATTCCCTAAATTTTCCTAAAATTCCAATTATTCGTTAGGATTGTAATGACGCTTTCTTTTCTTGAAACAGATTTGATTTGACATATTTACCAAACATGCCACATATATAATAAAATATTTATATAATATATTAAATCCAAAATCCGTACAAGCAGGGTATTACATTCCACCCACCTTATTTAGAATTTTGTCCACAAAATTTAACTATACAAACAACTCAGGATATCTAGTCATCATATCCTGCTGTCGCTCCCACGTAGCCTCTTCCACCTCGTGGTTCCGCCACAAAACCTTGACCAGCAGAATCTCTTTGTTGCACAATACCTTGATGGAAGTCTCCAAAATACGCACCGGCCTCTCCTCATAAGTCAAGGTAGGCTGTACCTCGATCTCTGTCGCTTCCACGGCATGTGATGGGTCACGTAGACATCTCCGAAGCATAGATACGTGGAATACATCGTGGATACCCTCCATAGAAGCCGAAAGCTGCAGTCTATACGCCAACTTCCCGATCGTCTTCAGAATAGGAAAGGGCCCAACATAACGAGGGTTTAGCTTACCTCTCCTTCCAAATCTCGCAACACCTTTGAACGGAGAAACCTTAAGATAAACTTCGTCACCTTTCTCGAACTCTAGCTCTCTCCGTCTCGTGTCAGCATAGCTCTTCTGTCTGCTCTGAGCTACCTCTATACGCTGTCGGATAATGGCAATCTTCTCTGCCGTTTGCTGTAGAATCTCCGGACCAACGATGCTGGCCTCGCCAACCTCGTTCCAATATAACGGAGACCTACACTTCCGACCATACAACGCATCATACGGAGCCATGCCAATAGTAGCCTGAAAGCTGTTGTTGTACGAGAACTCAATCAGAGGCAAATATCGGCTCCACGAGCCCTGAAACTCCAGCACGCAAGCTCTGAGCATATCCTCAAGTATCTGATTCGTCCTCTCTGTCTGACCATCAGTCTGAGGATGGAATGTCGTGCTGAAATTAAGCTGAGTCCCCATAGCTCTGTGTAAACTCTTCCAGAACTTCGATGTGAATCTCGGATCTCTGTCTGAGACAATAGAAACTGGCACTCCGTGCAATCTCACAATCTTCTGTACATAGAGCTCTGCGAGCTGATCCATAGAAGACGCCATCTTCACAGACAAGAAGTGGGCCGACTTTGTCAATCGGTCCACAATAATCCATATGCCGTCATGGCCCTTCATCGTCCTCGGGAGCCCCACAATGAAATCCATGGAGATCTGCTCCCACTTCCACTCCAGAATCGGCAGTGGAAATAACGTTCCGGCTGGTCTCTGGTGCTCTGCCTTCACCTGTTGACATACTAAACAGGTCGCAACGTACTTGGCAACCTCCCTCTTCATGTTTGGCCACCAGAAATGTTGCTTTAGGTCCCGGTACATCTTAGTACTTCCCGGGTGCACAGAATACGCCGAAGAATGTGCCTCGGCCAATATCTCCTCCTTCAGATCCTCGTCGCTTGGCACGTACCACCTATGCCTAAACTTCAGAATACCACCCTCCGATAAATGGAAATCCGACGAGTCTCCCAATGTCATGCTGAATCGAAGCTCCTCACACTCCGTATCATTCTGCTGAGCCTCACATATCCGATCCAGAATAGTCGGCCTGAGAGAAATGTTGGTGAGCATATTGGACAACTCTGCCACTATCTCCACGTCGAACCTCTCAATCTCAGACCGCAGCGTAACTGACATCGCTGCTAATGAAGGCTGACTCGCAGAAGCACCCTACTCAAGGCATCAGCAACCTCGTTCGCCTTTCCTGGATGGTACTTAATATCAAAATCATAATCTTTGACGAACTCAAGCCATCGTCTCTGTCGCATGTTCAGCTCCTTCTGTGTAAATAAATACTTCAGGCTCTTGTGGTCAGAAAATATCTCGCACTGCTGCGCATACAGATAATGCCTCCATATCTTCAGTGCGAAGACCACAGCTGCTAGCTCAAGGTCGTGCGTAGGGTAGTTCTGCTTGTACGGCTTCAACTGCTGAGAAGCATAGGCAATAACTCTCCCCTCCTGCATCAACACACAACCTAGTCCAACTCCTGACGCATCGCAGTAAATACTGAATCTGACACCTTCAACAGGTAGCGCCAGTACTGGAGCGGTGGTCAATCTCTGCTTTAACTTCATAAAACTGTCATCACACGCAGACGACCATATAAACCTCTCGTTCTTCCGAGTCAATCGTGATAGGGGAAGTGCGATCTTCAAGAATCCCTCTATAAATTTCCGATAATAACTGGCCAATCTGAGAAATCCACGCACCTCACGTACGTTCTTCGGCTGTGGCCAATCTCTGACCACCTGAATCTTGCTCGGATCCACAGAAACTCTTTCCTGTGATATGATATGGCCAAGGAATCTCACTCTGTCAAGCCAGAACTCGCACTTCGAAAACTTGGGATATAGCTGGCGTTGACTCAGAATCTGTAAAATGATCCTCAGATGCTCCTCGTGCTCTTCCTTCGTCTTAGAGTAAATCAGGATATCGTCAATGAAAACCACCACGAACTTGTCCAGGTACTCCTTGAAGACACAGTTCATCAAGTCCATAAATGCTGCAGGGGCATTAGTAAGTCCGAAAGACATAACAAGGAACTCATAATGCCCATACCTCGTTCGGAATGCCGTCTTTGGTATATCATCCTTCCGGACCTTCAGCTAGTTGTAACCCGAGCGTAGATCAATCCTCGAAAATACTTCGGGCACCCTGCAGCTGATCAAATAAATCATCAATCCGAGGCAGTGGATACTTATTCTTCACCGTCAATTTGTTCAACTCCTTGTAATCAATGCACATCCTGAGGGTCCCATCTTTCTTCTTGACAAACAGAACGGGCGCACCCCAAGGCGATACAATGGGTCGAGTAAATCCCTTCTCTAACAACTCATCAAGCTGAGTTCTCAGCTCTCTTAACTCGGCTGGTGCCAATCGATACGGGTTTTTAAACCTCGGCGCGGAGTTTGGGTAGACATCAATAGTGAACTCGATCTCCCGGTCTGGTGGTAACCCGGGAAGATCGTCAAGAAAGATCCCAGAGAACTCTCTGACAATAGGAATGTCGCTCGGCTTTTCTCCGCTGAGCAACTGACAATCAAATACAGAGGCCAAATAAATAGAGCACGCACCTTTAAACTGCTCGTCGACCTTCATGGAATGAGAAATAGGCGAGCTACTCAATCTGCTCATCGCCTGATAAGAAAACTCGGCTCTATCCGGGGGTCGGAAGGTCACAATCCCGGATCGACAATCGATGGTGGAGAAATGCTGCGATAGCCAGTCCATCCCTAAGATAAGATCACAGTGCTCGATGCCCATAACAATAAGGCGAGCATAGAGGGTACGATCCCCAATCGAGATAATATTACCCTGGACTACACGACCTGACTGCATACGCTCTCCTGAAGCTAGCATCACACTATACTCACATTCTGCTAACTCAGGCGCAAGCCTCAATCTCGACACACAAGCGGTGGAAACAAAAGAATGCGTAGCTCCCGTGTCTAATAAAGAAAATACAGGAACGCCAGTAACCAATATAGTACCTGCTATCACGGCAGGCTGATCCTCGTTATCAACATCACCAGGCTCGATAAAAGCGAAGATCCTGGGCATAACTCTCATCTGATCACTGCCCGACTGATCTCGACCCTGCTTCGGGGAGTCTTTAGCAAAATGGCCTGGCTCTCCACACCAATGACATACATTCGTGCCCATCATGCACTGGCCAATGTGCTCCTTCTGACATTTAGGGCCGACAGGTGCCTGAGAAGCGCCCTGTACCTGCTTCCCCTTTCCCCGGTCGTTACCTTCCTCAAGAGGTCTCTTCACACCCCTCTACTGCTGTTGGGGCTGTGCTCTCGGCTGCCAACCTCGGTTCAGTGACTGAGGTCGGATCTCTCGGAAGAAGCCCTTAGATGGCTCCCTTGGTTTGGTAGAACTCTGCTCAACAGCCTCAATGTCGAGGGCTCTGGCCACTATCTCGTCGTAGGATACGTCACGTACTCCTGATATCGTAAGGCGCATCCGGAACTCCTAGCTAAGTCCCTGTAAAAACCAACGCACCTTATCCTCGTTGACGCTGACCTGCCGTGGTGCAAATCGAGACAGCGCCTCAAATCTCTTAACGTACTCGGCAATAGACGCAGTCTGTCGCAACTGCATAAACTCGACCATCTTCGCCTTGCGAACGGTATGGTTGAAATATTTATCGTAGAACAATGTCCTGAACCTCTCCCAGCCCATAATAGTAACATCGGTGGTCGTCTTCACTGTGTCCCACCAAAATCGGGCATCTAAGGCCAGGTGGTAAGTCACCAACGCCACCTTCTCCCCGTCCTCAATGTTAGCATATGCCAGCATGTCCTCCATCGTGCGAATCCACTCCTCAGCTGAAGAGGGATCAGTGGACTGTCCGTTAAATATAGGGGCTGGAGCTTCTGAAATCTCTCCATCCCTCGGTTACCCGGAATAGCTGCCTCCCGAGCTCTAGTGCCCTCTCGGTCTATAAGAGTACCAAGCTGCTGAGACTGCCTCTCCATCTGCTGAGCCTGTCTCTCCATGTGCTGAGACTGCTGGGCAATAAAATCCTTGAGGGTATCAATCGTATCGTCTCGGTCGTCTCGGTCATTTCCTCGACGTACCATTTTTATAAACAACTCCTATAAAAAGTTTAAACAAACACACTAAGAAATCGAAATAAAACAAAGCTATAAACATACTTATAGTTGATGAAGAATGTCCGCGTAGTGGCTGTGCAGTCGAGCAGTCTACAGAACCGTTTTTAAAACCCGAGGGCTCTGATACCATAAATTGTGACGACCCTAAACACTGTACCCAATTCCCGTACTATTTTTTTTTTAAACTTTAAGCGGAAACTAAACCGAAATCGAAACCTAGAATCGAAATCGGAATGGAATTCTAACTTTTAAAACAAATTAAATAAAACATAAATTAATTAATTAAAACTTAAATTAATTAAATTAAAAAAAAAATTAAAAAATAAATACAATAGGGGGGCGATTACAACAGGCGAATAATCGCCTGTTGCAGTCGCCTGTGGCGATTGCTCGCCACTCGCTCTGGATTTCTCCAGAGGGAGGCGATTCAATCGCCAGGCTTGGCGACCATTCGCCAAGCCCTCTGCCCTGTTTCCATTTCTACATTCATTCTTTCGATTTCTCCTACGCCAACTACACAATACAACTTATTCTTACACCCTAAACCATACGATACATCACGACGCAAGACTAAGAACATTTTAAAACTAAGAACATTTTCATGAAAACGAACTGCATGGATACGTTTAAAACGTAAACAAATCCTTCCTGTTTTCAATCACCACGCAGTTCCAAAATACATTCAATGAAAGACTTTTCAAACCATTATAAAACAGTTCCCAAAACATCAACATATACATATATACCTATCAACTATCCAGAATCAAACAACCTAAAATATTTCTATACAAACATCATCCCAAAATGTCCCAAACCCTCAAAATCTATACATACTGTTCCCACGGGTCAGGTAAGCCTCGACTGCGCCAGCACACCACCGCAGCCATCCCTCCTCAACTGGACTCATGCCTCAAGAGGAGGGACATCGTCCTCACCTGCCTCGATGTCTAAGTCACCTACACCATACAATACACTATGAGATGAAATCCCAGTAAGCTCTACGTAAATGCAATGCATGCTGCGCATATGAGTTCATTGATCATGTATGTTTTCTTTACTATGCAATGCTCAATAGGTGTCACCGAGATCCTATCCCTCTAACCAGAGAGAGCTCATCCAGCGGGCGGACTACTCTTTCCAGCTAGAAGCGGAGGGTGCACGCTTACAACATGTACAGCCGTGCCTGAGCCCCACCTCGCGTGACCGATAACAATACGCCTTTCGGCTAATATGCCTTTCGGCAATTACGCCTTTCGGCTAATATGCCTTTCGGCAATTACGCCTTTCGGCCAATAAGCCTTTTAGCCAATAAGCCTTTCGGCCGATGCTATGCTTTACATTATCCTTAAAACTCTGTGAGGAAATTCATTTTCATGCTTTTCTTTAAACAAGTGATGCGTGAACAGTTCAATATCTTAAATTAAACAAGCAATAATGTATACCATCAAAGACTGTAAAACATAATCTATAAAACAAATAAACCTAGCTACCCAACCAAAACAATATAAAACAAATGCATCTCCAAAATTCCTCAACACGACAATCGACGTACGGTGTAGGCCAATCGGCCAGAGAAGAATCACGAGAACTTACCTCGTGTCCAAAGCAGCTCAAGCTCCGTCCACGAGCGTTGTTTGTCTGAAGCAAAACACAATATCGACGTTAAAACGAGTTTAAGTTAATAAACGTCCAATTGTCAAAACCTTAACTAAATGAGACTTCCTATAGTTCTAATCCAATTCACTGAGCTATTTATTCGAGCAATTTTACGCTCGTCACCTCAATTCACAATTTGCGAGTTTTTCCCTAAAATCTTGAAATTTCAAAAATTATAACATTCTTCCTAAATCAACTAGATTAGTCCAATAACGTCCAATACGTTCACTATATACTTAATCACAGTAAATCTATTAATTACGGACCCTAAATCGACGTTTTTACCGAAACCCTAAACGAAAACCCTAACGATAAACTCTACGAAACTCAGAATTTAACAGCTCTAAAACTATAGAATCATACCTAGAGCGTCGATTGGAGGAGAAAACGTGAAGAAAACGAAACGATCGGAGGTCGGATTGGAGGAAATTGTCAACGGCTCGCCTGAGAGAGAAAGGGAGAAGCTCTCTGTTATCGTGAGCTCCAGGGAAGAAGAAGAAAGAAACTGAGGAGGAAAAGGATTTTGTGATATTTTATAAAATTGATTTGATAAATTACTAAAATATCCTTCCATAGTTTTTATATATGTTTCGTCATTCGTATCATTAATCGGCCAAAGGTTCGGATTTGTCAAATTTCCTTATTTCGCCAATAACTCCAACTTATTATTTGGGAATTATTAAAACTGTCCGTTCGCAAATCGGACCCCGTTTACTATTTTTACTGAAACGTCCTTTACATTACGATAAAAGTAATTACTCGGAATATAGTGTTATTATTCCGAAAATTCCCTAAATTTTCCTAAAATTCCAATTAATCGTTAGGATCGTAATGACGCTTTCTTTTTGTGAAACGGATTTGATTAGACATATTTACCAAACATGCCACATATATAATAAAATATTATATAATATATTAAATCCAAAATCCGTACAAGCCGGGTATTACAAAAATTGTCTTCTCAAGAAACATAAAAGCAATAAAAAAATAAATAAAAATTACAGAATTTGTCTTCGGGAAGACAAATTCCCGCTTCTGCTAATCCAGCCGATTCATTTCATCCCGTGCATCCCAAGAGGTTAAGTGATGAGGTTGAATCTTGCTATGTGAATTGGGCCTCCGTTCCAAGCCTTCATTGAGTCCATTACCCACAAAAGAAATAAAGTCATTAGTAAGCAAGTAATAAGTACTATGGGCTTTGGATATGAATTGGGCCTTAGTCTTGGGTTGGGCTTTTGGGCCTATTGGTACATCATCAGGGTTAAGGTGTTTTGGAGAAAACTCACTGTCATTACGTGAAAACACTTTGGTTTGTTTTCTAAAAGTCTGAATGGAGTTAGGAGCCTATCCTACAAGTTATTAGTTAGCATTTGTAGCTTGTTTATTTTTCGAACGTGCATTTTTAAGTTCTTACATTACCGAGACGATCAAGAACATCAACTCCACAGCAAACAGGTAAGTTCATAGCTGTAGGTTGGCCCTTAAGGCCCTACATCACGGAGGTACTAGGTGTTTCATTTCTGTCAGGTTGTTTTGGGTAGAAACGTTATAGTTTATGTTCTGAGTTGTCTGTGTTCTGCTTCACATATGTTCTATTATTTCTGTCGTCTGCTATTGTAAGTTCAGGCACTGAAAATGTTCATGCATACACGTTTTCACCGAAAATTCATGCAAAACCGATTTCTGTACACTGTTTGAAACTAAACAAGATAAAATCTGACTGAAATGTATCGGTTAAGTGTGAGACGGGGACTGGCCCCCAGATCTGTTTCTGTACTGTACCGTATAACTGTTTGTGCCTGATAGTGCGCCCACTTTTAACCAGTTCCCCTATAAGCCCCACTTATACTCCTCTGCCACTGAAACGTAATGTTCTGTACTATCACTGTATTTCTGAAAGTTCATGCATAGCATATGCATCACTGCATTGTTTTATATGTTCTTACTGAGTTTTAGACTCATAGGTGAACTCCCTGATGTAGGTACTGAACCCAAAAAATGATGACTTTGTGCCTCAGTCTGATGAATAGGTGGCTGGTGGTTCGAGCTCTCGGGTTGGTTGTGGCTATCAGACAAATTCCCGACTGAGAGAGTGAAATTCTAAACTATGTTCTGTTTATGTATTTAAAACTTCTGTTTTGGAAATTCTGCAAATATATGTTAGGTTCTGTACTGATACTCAGATTTTAAAACAATGCACATATTTTGATGTCTAAGTTTCAAAAACTACTGTATTTGACAGTTGAAATCATGTTCTGAATGTTCTGGAATTGTTTGGGGATATTTTCTGTTAGTTTGTGCATGGATGACTTCTGGTTTTGGAACTATCCATGTAGTCTGTTTCTTTGAATCTGTCAATTGTAAAGTATGTTCTACAACCTTGTTTAGAATCGGGTATTGAAGGTCTACAGTTTCCATGCCTTTTGTTTGTGCTGTATTAGACAGTTGAATTATGTTCTGAAGTATTCTGAAATGGTTTGGAATATTTTCTGTTAGTCTATGCATGGATGGTCTCTGGTTTTTGAGCTATCTATGCAGTGTGATTATTCTTAAGTTTCTGTTATGCCTTCTGTGTGCTTGAGAACCATGTTTTAAAGTGGTTTGAGAACCTGAGACGTTTATGTCTTCTGTTTTTATGCTCGCTGTCTGTGTGTCATCCTGTCAAAAGTTGTAAATTTTGCCTCTGAAACTATGTCTACCGATTGATACTGTTCACATTTTGTCTTATTCCCATCTACCGCCAAACAGTGTCTCTGCCATAGGTTTTTCTTCTGCCGATTACGTTTAACGCCTGTATCTTCCGGCTGACGTCATCCATCTTCCGGCTGACGTCATCACCTCACCCGATTTTATCTGCTGCCGGTATCTTCTGGCTGACGTCATCCATCTTCTGGCTGACGTAATCCCCTCATCCGATTTCATTTGCTGCCTATGTCTTCCGCTTGACGTCATCTATCTTCCGGCTGACGTCATCACCTCATCCAATTTCATCTGCTGCCTGTATCTTCCGGCTGATGTCATCCATCTTCCAGCTGACGTCATCACCTCACCCGATTTCATTTGCTGCCTGTATCTTCTGGCTGACGTCATCCCCTCATCAGATTTCATTTGCTGCCTATGTCTTTCGCCTGACGTCATCAATCTTCCGGCTGACGTCATCTCTGCTTCTACCTTCAAAACTACATCATCCGATAGATTTCTTCCGCCAGTCAATTGACTATGTCTTCCGCCTTTATTTCTTGTTTTCTGCTGCCATTTATAACTGTTATTTAGATTCTTTTTACATTCCTTCCTGCACTCTTCAGATTTCTCCTTGCCCGATATTATAAATGTCCAAAGTTTAGTTTACATCTGTCTCCCTGTTTTCTTCAGTCTGTTATTTCCTGTGGTCCAAAACTGTCCCGAGTATTCTGATATCCATCTGTTGTGTATCCCGCAGTTTGGTTTTAACTGTGTTTTTTTCTTTCTCGAATGATTTCTACTCCAGAGAACTCTCTCTCTCTGTCAATGTTTTAAAAGTAAAATGTTCAAAAAAAATATATATATTCCGAGTTTTCTGTTATGTCCCGGAGTGATGGCTTGACCCTTAGACCCCGAACGGGTTCGGGGTCTGGGCCGTCACACTGTTGGTGTGGCTGAATGAACTTTCGTAGGGCTTCCTTTGGTCCAGTATACTTCATTTCTGCTTCTTCCACTTCCAATGTCGTGGACACGACTTCTCCGAACGACAAACCTTTAATACCCGAAAACTTGACTCCTCTGTAAATCTCTGGTTTCAGTCCATGCATAAATTGAAATACCTTATTCTCATTCCTGTGAACAAGATGTCCAGCAAACCTGGATAGGGACTTAAACAGTCTATTGTACTCAGACACGGACCCCGTCTGCTTCAAGTTCAGAAACTCCGCCTTCTTTGCGGTCTAGATGATGCTGTTAAAGTATTTCTCATAAAAAATTTCCTTAAATTGTGGCCAAGACATATCCAGAACATCAGTGGTGGTCTCCATTGTTTACCACCAATGGAGAGCATCCCCAGCCAAATGGAACGTTGCCAAAGTGACTTTGTCTCCTTCTCCAATGCTGGCACATCTGAACATGCTCTCAATCTTTCTAAGCCATTCTTCGGTAACAATCGGATTGGATGATTTTCCATCAAATGTGGGCGGTTGTAGTTTACGAAATCTGTCTCCCGATTGCTCATTGCTGTAACACGAGTTGGCACTTCCTTGTACTTCTCGGTTCAACAGTACTCCTAAATGATCGGACTGCTGACGCACCAAATTTGTCTGCTGACGCACCAAATCTGTCAGCTGCCTAATCACACTAGGATCCTCCTCACGTCTCAAATTTGGCATCTCTCTCGGTACTCTTGGTCTTCCTGGTGGTCTAGCCATTTTGCTATATTTCTAGACAAGGTTAATTACCCTCATAAATATCTAATAACTAAGGTTAACATAAACACTTACAGTTGTTGGAGTATTTCCATACAACGATCGGCACTGATGAGTAATCTTTTGAACGGTTTAACAAGATGTCTCTGATACCATACTGTAACGCCCCGAAATTTTTTTACTCGGTTCGCTACTCATAATGCTGAATAGAACTAAGACAATCTGGGAAGGGTTTTAAAACTTCACTCCACGGTCAAAATTTGACTTTTATAAAAGTAAAAAGTAAGACGTTAAAACTTGCAGCGGAAATATATTTGTATAAAACAGGGTTAAAACAAATCACTAAAACAATTCTTATATAATTGTTAGATGATAGAAACCATCGGCCAAAAAGAACCGAGGACATAAAGGTTTCGAATATTTAAATGTCTTAAAATTTAAAACACAACCTCTGCCGAAAAAGTCCCAGCGGTAGAAGCAGAAATAGAAGACTTCTTCCACCAAACATTGTCAGCGGTGGAAGCAGAATCAGAAGACTTCTTCCGCCAAACAGTGTTAGCGGTGGAAGTAGAAACAGAACACATCTTCTGACTGCCAACGTCTACCGATAGACAACATCTACCGATAGACAACTTCTATCGATAGGCAACTTCTACCGATAGACAACAGAACAACGCATCAACCATTTACACTTCAAACAAATGAACAACTCTAACTGCTAAAAGAAATTGTAAATTTTTGTAAACATTCAAAACAACTTGAATCTACAACTTACTAAAAATCAAGAAAAATAACTCCCATCAAAATCAACCACATTTTATCCTCGGAATCATTTCAAAAGCACAACGAAACATTTAAAACTATCACTACTATCAGAAATACTAAAACTACCAATGTCATTAAAATTCTCAACATAGTTAAACTAAACAATTGTTCGCTAAACTTTCACGCCTATTGCCACAAGTTAAACCACCCCATTAGTTTACCAAGTCGATGCATGAATATACTCCTCCAACTAGCCTAGTCCCCATCATGCTCAGAGAACACACCTGCTGACGCTTCTTCGCCTACATCACAAAACTTATCTATTAGCCTAATGCTAAATAAGTAGAGCAATAATGTAATGAAATGCTGGAACATAAATCCAATTTATACAGTTTCTACTTTCGCAACTCAGTTAAATTCATAATCGTTTTCTACTGATCTGATCCTTCTGTCCATTGGGAAGTGGATCAATTTTCCCAAAGTCATACATCCTCTAACTATATTAAGGGGCGGATTAGTTCCCTTAATAGCTGATCTGATCCTTCTGTCTAATGGGAGGTGGATCAATTTTTCCAAAGTCATACATTCTCTACTCGATTAAGGGGTGGATTAGTTCCTTTAATAGTTTGTCTGTTACAACTTGTTCATGCCTTACTATGCCATTACATGTAAATTCATTTTCGTACTCATTCAACAAAACATGATGCATGACATACTGAAACATTAAACATCAACATAAATCTTCACTATTCTCGGAGTTTGCATTATTAAAACTCACCTCTACAATCCCCCCAATCATCGATAATCACTAATGCAGCAAGGAATCAAGGTAAAGCTCACCTAGTTGAAGGAGAATCGGTCGGGAGAATCGCCGAGAAGAAGTCTGCTGAGCGAGCTGAACACCAAGATGAACTGGCTCTAAAAACTCTTAGCTAACCTCTTTTATACACTAGTCTTCACCAATTACACATTTGCCCCTAGCTATCCAAACCTTAACCTATTAAAGCAACCAATCATAATAACTTGTTTTCCATAAAATAAGAGTCACAAATAAGAAATGCTGTAATTAATTAAGGTGGACAATATCGGTTGCTACAGGTCGTCACAGTCATGCCTTACTATGCCATTACATGTAAATTCATTTTCGTACTCATTCAACAAAACATGATGCATGACATACTGAAAACATTTAAACATACATAAATCTTCACTATCTCGGGAGTTTGCTCAAACCTAAAACCATAAACCGAGCATTAATTAAATCTTCACTAAACTTCATTCTAACCATCCAGGAATCTAAGGAAACTAATTTGGGAGCTCTGTTCAAAGTGCGTTCCCGATTCTTCTCAAAACCGAGACTATCCCCACATAGGCATTATTAAAACTCACCTCTACAATCCCCCCAATCATCGATAATCACTAATGTAGCAAGGAATCAAGGTAAAGCTCACCTAGTTGAAGGAGAATCGGTCGGGAGAATCGCCGAGAAGAAGTCTGCTGAGCGAGCTGAACACCAAAAGAGGAAACAGTGGCGGCTAAAACTCTTAGCTAACCTCTTTTATACACTAGTCTTCACCAATTACACATTTGCCCCTAGCTATCCAAACCTTAACCTATTAAAGCAACCAATCATAATAACTTGTTTTCCATAAAATAAGAGTCACAAATAAGAAATGCTGTAATTAATTAAGGTGGACAATATCGGTTGCTACAGGTCGTCACAGTCATGCCTTACTATGCCATTACATGTAAATTCATTTTCGTACCAAACCTAAAAACCAATAAACCGAAGCATAATTAAATCTTCACTAAACTTCATTCTAACCATCCAGGATCTAAGGAAACTATTTGGAGCTCTGTTCAAAGTGCGTTCCCGATTCATCTCAAAACCGAGACTATCCCCACATACGCATTATTAAAACTCACCTCTACAATCCCCCCAATCATCGATAATCACTAATGCAGCAAGGAATCAAGGTAAAGCTCACCTAGTTGAAGGAGAATCGGTCGGGAGAATCGCCGAGAAGAAGTCTGCTGAGCGAGCTGAACACCAAAAGAGGAAACAGTGGCGGCTAAAACTCTTAGCTAACCTCTTTTATACACTAGTCTTCACCAATTACACATTTGCCCCTAGCTATCCAAACCTTAACCTATTAAAGCAACCAATCATAATAACTTGTTTTCCATAAAATAAGAGTCACAAATAAGAAATGCTGTTATTAATTAAGGTGGACAATATCGGTTGCTACAGGTCGTCACAGTCAGGCCTTACTAGGTGCGGCTCAGCCGGCTCTTTTAACATATCTCTACATATAAATAATATATCTGTTAACATAAAATTTGCATAAATAACCAAAAAATTTACATGAATTTTATAAAGCACATTGTTGTACAAAAAGTAACACTATGCAAGTGCACGTATCACAAACAAGTAATAGAGATAAGTAAGTGTAGAATCCCACAGAGATAATAAATCTAAGTAAAAAAAAATATATTGATGATGGAAATTGGATAAGATGAATTCAGTGGAAATTAAAATAATAAAACAAAGTGCAAACAATCGGATCAGAAAGTCAGATAATGAAAATATGGTATAGATTCGATTTCTTTTTTTATATGAGAGTTATTACTAATGCTGTGAGTATGCTGCAGCAAAACAAATCAGATCACATAGAAATTCCAATAAATACAAGTCTCGCTAGAGTTGTTTGCTTAATTCTTATAATTTTTCTTCACATTTATGAAAGGCAAATATCAAAAAGAAATTTCTTTGAGCACAATTCTATTAAGTCATGCGAATCAAACAAAGGGATGTGTAAATGTTTGAAGTTAACAACATAATATATATGAAGTCAACATTTTCACACAATTCAATATTGTGTCTTTTGCACACTGAATAAAATAAACATCAAAAGCATATTCAATTATCTAAATTATTCAAGCAACAAACTTTAGCAAAAATAAATAGCATTCACATAATCAAGTACTCTCTCTTCCCAATCATTCAAAACTTAGCCCATAAAATTAGAAAACTGTGACGACCCCGACCTGCCGGGACCGTCACGAGACTCGATTGGACTTTAAGTTTGACTTACACATTATTGGATGTAAAATTGTTTGACCTTTTTTTAAAAAACTCACGGACATTTAAAATGGCAAGACATAAAATTGAACTGGCCAAAGTGGACGACTGGCCAAAGTGGACGACTGCCCAAAGTGGAGAACTGCAGAAGTGGACAACTGCAGAATTGGACTACTGCAGAACTGGACTACTGCAGAAATGGACGACTGTTTAAAAACAGAATGGACGACTTTTTTAGAACAGAATGGACGACTGTTTTAAAGGGCAGAATGGACGACTGTTTTAAAAGGCATAATGGACGACTGTTTTAAAGGCCAAAATGGACGACTGTTTTAAAAGGCAGAATGGACGATTGTTTTAAACGGCAGAATGGATGACTATTTTAAAAGGCAGAATGAACGACTGTTTTAAAGGGCAGAATGGAAGGGCAGAATGGACGACTATTTTAAAAGGCAGAATGGATGACTGTTTTAAAGGGCAGAATGGACGACTGTTTTAAAAGGCAGAATGGATGACTGTTTTAAAGGGCAGAATGGACGACTGTTTTAAAAGGCAGAATGGACGACTGTTTTAAAGGGCAGAATGGACGACTGTTTTAAAGAGCAGAATTCAACACTCTACCGATTGATCTGCTACCCCAACTGATCGATCAGCTACCTCTCTGTTTCACATCTACATGTCCTAATAACCTCACAACTCACTATTAAACTTCTTCCCAACCTCTTTAGACACAAAATGCTTCTAAACCCCAAAAACCTGACTCAAAACGTGTAACACCCCGCTTTACGGGATTTGATTTTATTCCAATATAAATGGCATTTTCGTATGTCAAATTAGGTCCGTTTTGTGAACGGAAAGTTTTAATGAAACTGAAATAATAAATTGGAATTTATGGTAAAATATGAAATTTTGGAGAAAACGAATCGTTAGTTAAATAACGAGATAACTAACGAAACAAATAGAAATTAAAGGGAGGGGCAAATAAGTAATTTCACAGGTTAAATTTTAGTAAAAATACAAAAACTCTCTCATTTTCCCTCTCACCCACGCGAACCCCATTTTCTCTCCACCCTTTTGGCGATTTTCATCGCCTCTCGTGTGTTTCTCCTCCACGCCATTATTCTATTCCTCCGACGACTCGAGTCTTCACGTTTCTCCTTTGTCTTCGCTCTTTAGGGAAGACTCTAAGCTTTTGGAACGATAGATTTTGATTTCTAGGGTTTAAAACGATTAGGTTCGTTAGGGTTTTCGTTGAAAACGTGAAATAGAGTTCGAAATCGATAGGTTTTGCGTAGTTATGCCTATAATCGATGTATTGGAGTTTATTGGACGTAGTTAATCGATTTATTGGTTAATATTGGATTTTTGGTTGGTTTGGAGCTTGAAAACTCCATTAATGGAGGTTTGGAAATTCACGAGCCCGAATTGCTCGATAAAATAACTCAATGAGTTAGAATAGAGTTTAGGATATTTTCTTTAGCTAGGAGTTTGCGGTTTTCTAAACTCGATAGTTTAGAATTTGTTTAAATGACAAATGTTGTGTTTTGTCCTAGGTGAACAACGCTCGTGGACGGAGCATGAATTTTAACGGACGCGAGGTAAGTCTCTGTGATTTGTTTGGCCGTCTTGGCCTACACCATAAGAATATACGTTAAATTGAGGAATTGGAGATATGTAGTGTTTGGGGTAATTAGAACGGGTAGTTAGTTTTATGTTTTGTTAGGTTGTTAATTGTTAGTTTGTTGTTTGTATGTTCTGTTTGTTTCTATTTCGTTCATGCCATAATATCTCTTCACGCATCATTGTTTTCGAATGGCATGAAAATGAGTTTTCTATGCATATTTTCATGAAAAGGAAAACGATAACGAAAAGGTAATAAACGTAATAATGGTCACGTCGGTGGCGGTGGTTCAGACATGGCTGTCGAATAAAGCATGTTTTCCCCCCGGTTAGATATTAAGCGCTACCCAATCGCCGGATGTGCCGCTCCTATCTAGCGAGAGAGAAGCCCCGGTGACGTAAATGAAATGAAATGATTAGCGAAAAGGTAGGACGCATGATTTATGAACTGTACATGGATAGCATTAACATTCACGTGCATTCAATTAGATTTACTGAGCCTCTAGCTCACGTGTTTAATTCTATGGTGTAGGTGATTTTCAGACAGGTGAGGAAGACGTCCCTCCGCCTGAAGTATGAACATGTTGAGGGAGGATGGCCCGTTGGAGTGCGCTGGCAGTCGGTGCGTGATTTTGACCCGTGGGGACATAGGTAAATGTTTTGGGATTTGATGGATAAAAAGAATAGGAGAAATTTATAGTTGACATTTTAGGATGTTTGGAAATCTGGATAGTTGATAGGTTATATCTTGAGGTTTTTAAATGTTTTAGAAACTCTTTTTATAAATTTCTTTTGGAAAATTTTCATTGGAATTGTTAGTGATTAAAACAGGAGGAATTGTAAACTTTTAAACAGAACCATGCGATTCATTTTTATGGAATCTGGTTATATTTTTCATGCGTTTTGGGTCGGTGAACGGGTGATAGGTAGCGAGTGAAATGTATGTGGACTGTAGCGTTACTGTATAGAAGTTTACAAATTGTATGGAAGATGAATGAGGAAAAAGGGTTAAGTGTTAAGTTTTGGTATGCAGAGGATGAAGGAAGAAAAAGAAAAAGGAAAAAGGAGGGAGGAAGAGTGGGTGGCGATCGATCTCCAAGGAGGGACGATCGATCGCCCCTCATGGTCGTGCTCTCTGGAAAATTCCAGAGAGCATGGCGATCGATCGCCTCAGATGGCGATTGATCGCCCCCTCATATGCAGCGATCGCCTCGCTGGCGATTGCTGGCGAAACTACGCGATCGCCAAAAGGCGATCGCTCGCCGTTATGCGATTGCCGAAGGGCGATCGATCGCTTGTTTTGGGCGATCGATCGCCCCTCACTTTTGGGACAAACGTCCCCTTTTTGTCCCTGCCGATGGTTTTTATTTAATTTAATTGTTTTAAATTATTATTTAAAATTTTATTTAACTGATTTAAGTTTAGTTAAATGGTTACGTTTCTTTTAATTGGTTTTAAATTAGATATGAATAAGTTTTTTTACGATTTAGCCTTTGATTTAAATTCCGCTCGATTATTATAAAGTTTTATTAAGGATAAAAAAAATATATCTAATAATTCGGTAAAAATTAAGATATGGGTAAGGGTCATTACAGTTATGGTATCAGAGCCCCCGGGTTTTAAAAACGGTTCTGTAGACTGCACGACTGTGCAGCCACTATGCGAACATCCTTCATCAACTGTAAGTACGTTTAATTGCTTTATTTAAATTCGGTTTCTTAGGATTATCTGTTTTCACTTTTATAGGAATTATAGAAAATGGTTCGAGGTAGAGACGCCCGAGACGATGCCTTAGATAGGCTGACTGATTTGCTGGACCGTCAGGCTCAGCATATGGATAGGCAAGCACAACAAATCGAGAACCTAGTTAACCGGGAGAACCAGAGGGCCCGAGATTAGATAGTGCCTAATAATCAAGGTATGCAGAAACTTCAAATCCTACGGCCTCCAGTGTTTGACGGCTGCTCATCGGATCCGACTGTTGCAGAAGAGTGGATCCGCACTATGGAGGATATGCTAGAGTATGCGGAAGTGGAGAATGGGAAGAAGGTTGCTTTTGTCGCCTTTCACTTGGCATTAGATGCTCGTTTCTGGTGGGACTCGATCAAGTCGACGACGGATGTAACGGTTATGACCTGGGAACGGCTCAAGACCGTATTCTTTGATAAGTATTTCAGCCGCACGGTGAGGGTGACTAAGAGACGCAGCTGAAGCAGACAGGTTCAGTTGCTGAATATATTCGGAGATTTGAGGCATTGTCACATTTTGCACCGCGTCTTGTCAACGACAATGAAGACAAAGTACATCAATTTATGGAGGGGCTGAATCCGGAGATCAGAATGAACATTGTTGTGTCAGGTATTATAGATGTGCCCTATTCTGACATCGTAGCTAGAGCTCTGGACTTCGAAGCTGCCAGAGCGACTTGTATTAAGCCAAGGGAGCCTGCTAAGGGCTTCTTTCGGGAGATTCAGCCTCAGGTACAGAATCGGGGTTGGCAACCCATAGGACAACAGCCACAGCCACAACAACAAAGAGGCGTTAAAAGGCCTTATGAAGGAGGGAATGATCAGGACAAAGGGAAGCAGGTTTAAGGGGCCGTTCATAAGCCCGTTTGTCCTAAATGCCAGAAGGAGCATTTTGGCGAATGTCGGTTGGGTACCAACAGCTGTTTTAGATGCGGAGAGGTCGGCCATTACATTATGAACTGCTCGTTATTGGACCGAAGTCAGCCAGGCAGAAATCAATAGGGCATAGATCAGCGACGAGTTATGCCTAGGATCTTTGCATTTATTGAGCCTGGAGATGTCGACAATGAGGCACAACCATCTGTCATATCAGGTACTATTCTAGTCATGGGCGTACCAGTATTTTCTTTAATAGATACAGGAGCTACGCACTCCTTCATTTCAACTGCTTGCATGATTAGATTGGGGCTAGTATCTGAGTCGGCTGAGTATGAGTATAGAGTGATGCTGCCTTCGGGTGATCTTATGCAGTCGGATCGTGTCTTCCAAGGCAATGTTGTCTCGGTGGGGATTAATACCCTTTATGATTGTCTGATAGTTATGAGCATAGAGCGGTACGATCTAATTCTGGAGATGGATTGGCTTTCACGTCACTACGCCACCATTGACTATCAATCCGGGTTGGTAACTTTTCGGCGTCTGGATAAGGACGAGTTATCCTATCAAGCGCTGAATAGGTTAAGTGGGTTACCCATTTCTTATTCTATGAAGGTTCAGGAGCAATTTAAAGGCGAATGCTCTATTTATCTAGCCACCGTGATTGATACTCGGTTACTCAGCGAGGTAAAACTAGAGGACCTTCCAGTAGTTAGAGATTTCTCAGAGATCTTTCTTGACGATCTTCCCGGATTACCGCCGGACAGAGAGATTGAATTTGTGATTGATGTGTATCCAGGCTCTGCGCCGGTATCAAATAATCCTTACAGACTGGCACGTGCTGAATTAAAAGAGCTGAAGTCTCAGTTAGAGGAGTTATTAGACAAGGGGTTTATTCGACCCAGCTTTTCTCCTTGGGGTGCGCCAGTGCTGTTCGTGAAGAAAAAGGATGGAACTCTCAGAATGTGCATTGATTACAGAGAGTTGAATAAGCTAACAGTGAAGAAAAAGTATCCACTGCCTCGGATTGACGAACTGTTTGATCAACTGCAGGGTGCCCGAGTATTTTCGAGAATAGAACTTACGCTCGGGTTATTATCAGTTGAAGGTCCGGAGGGAAGATGTTCAGAAAACGGCCTTCTGAACGAGGTATGGACACTACGAATTCCTTGTGATGTCTTTTGGACTCACGAATGCTCTTGCAGCTTTTATGGACTTGATGAACCATGTGTTTAAGGAGTATTTAGACAAGTTTGTCGTCGTCTTCATTGATGACATCTTGGTCTATTCAAAGACAAAGGAGGAGCACGAGGAGCATTTACGGATTGTTCTTAAAACTTTGAGCCAACATCAATTGTATCCGAAATTTTCTAAGTACGAATTTTGGCTGCACAGAATAAGTTTTCTCGGCCATGTCATATCTCAGGAAGGAATCTCAGTGGATCCAGCTAAGATTGAGGTTGTCAGGAATTGGCCACAGCCTAAAAATGTACGAGAGGTACGAGGATTTCTCGGTTTGGCTGGATATTACAGGAAATTCATCGAGGGATTTTCAAAGATAGCAGTCCCTCTATCCCGATTGACGAGGAAGAATGAGAAGTTTGTATGGTCTCATGCTTGTGAAAAGAGCTTTATGTAGCTGAAACAGAGATTGACTACAACTCCAGTTTTGACACTGCCAGTTGAGGGTGAGAAGTTCAGTATTTACTGTGACGCCTCGAGAATCGGACTGGGATGTCTATTGATGCAGGAGGGCAGGGTCATTGCTTATGCTTCTAGATAGTTGAAGCCATATGAGCAAAACTAGCCAACACACGACCTTGAGCTTGCAGCGGTTGTCTTTGCATTAAAAATCTGGAGACACTATCTGTATGGACAACAGTGTGAGGTGTTCTCAGATCATAGGAGCTTAAAGTATCTGTTTACACAGAAAGAGTTGAACATGCAGCAAAGAAGGTGGTTAGAGTTCGTTAAAGATTATGATTTTGAAATTAAATATCACCTAGGGAAGGCAAACAAAGTCACTGATGCCTTGAGCAGAATGCCTATCGCGAGTCAGCCTTCGCTTGCATCGATGTCGGTAATGTTGAGGTCGGAGATTGAGAAGTTCGATGTGGAGATTGTGGTAGAATTTTCTAGTATGCTTACCAACATTTTCTTAGACCGACGATTTTGGACAGAATACGAGAAGCTCAACAGAATGATTTGGAGTGTGAAAGGCATCGAATGAGCATCACATCTGAAGATTTGTTTGACTTCAACCTGACAGATGATGGAGTATTGAAATTTAGGCACAGGTGGTACGTGCCTAGCAATGATGAGCTAAAAAAGAAGATCTTAACTGAGGCACACTCCTTGGCATATTTAGTGCATCCAAGAAGCACGAAAATGTATAGAGATCTGAGGCAACACTTCTGGTGGCCGAACATGAAGAGAGAGATTGCTAGGTATGTGGAAACCTGCCTGATTTGCCAACAGGTTAAGGCAGAGCATCAAAGGCCAGCCGGAACCTTACAGCCACTGCCTATTCCGAAGTGGAAATGGGAGCAAATATCCATAGATTTTATAGTTGGACTCCCAAGAACGACAAAGGGGCACGATGGTATATGGGTGATTGTGGACCGTTTGACAAAGACGACCTACTTCCTGCCAGTGAAGATGACCTATTCTATGGATCAGCTAGCTGAGCTGTATGTGCAGGAGATCGTTAGACTACACGGAGTGCCCATCTCTATTGTTTCTGATAGAGATGCCAGGTTTACTTCGAAGTTCTGGAACAGTCTACATAAGGCTATGGGAACTCAGTTGAATTCTAGCACGACATTTCATCCTCAGACTGATGGGCAGATAGAAAGAACAAATCAGATTCTCGAGGATATGCTTAGAGCTTGCGTGCTAGAGTTTCAGGGCTCGTGGAGCCGATATTTACCGTTGATTGAGTTTTCATACAACAACAGCTTCCAGTCTACTATTGGCATGGCTCCGTATGAGGCGTTATATAGTCGAAAATGCAGGTCTCCGCCCAGACATTTTACAGCAAATAGCGAAAAAGATCGCTGTTATCAGACAATGTATAGAGATAGCACAGAGCCGCCAAAAGAGTTATGCTGACACCAGACATAGAGAATTACAGTTTAAGGAAGGTGACGAAGTGTATTTGAAGATTTCTCCATTCAAAAGGCGTTATGCAATTCAGAAGGCGAGGCAAGTTGGACCCTCGTTTTGTGGGGCCCTTTCCTATTTTGAAGAGGATCGGGACTATGGCGTACAGGTTACAGCTCCCGGCATCTATGGAAGGTATTCACGATGTGTTCCACGTGTCCATGCTCAGAAAATGTGTGTGTGATCCATCACATGTCGTTGAAACGAGAGAGATCAAAGTGCAACCAACGTTGACCTACGAGAGAGATCAAGGTATTGCGCAATAAGGAGATCTCGCTGGTAAAGGTTCTGTGGCGGAATCATGATGTTGACGAGGCTACTTGGGAGAGGCAGCAGAATATGATGTTGAAGTATCCTGAACTATTTGTGTAATCAAATTTTGAGGACAAAATTTAAATAAGGTAGATAGAATGTAACACCCGGCTTTACGGGATTTGAATTATTCCAATATAAATAGTATTTTTCCAAATATGTCAAACTAAGTCCGTTTTGCGAACGAAAAGTTTTAATGGAGCCCTAATAATAAATTGAAATTTATGGTGAAATATGAAATTTTGGAGAAAACGAATCGTTAGTTAAATAACGAGATACGTGGAGAAACAAATGGAAATCAAATGGAAGGGCAATTTAGTCATTTGACAAGCCAAAAATTATAAAATGCCATAACTCTCTCTCTCCTCTAAACGATTTCCCCTCCAGCAAGAAATTTCTCTCCTCTCCTTGCGCGATTTCCTCTCCTCACGCGACTCTCTCTCTTCCGACGATTTCTCTTCCTCCGATCACAACGATTTCTTCACGTTTTCTTCTCCTTCCTCGACTCTAGGTATAAATCTATAGTTTTGGTACGTTAGATTTCGATTTCTAGGGTTTAAACGGATTAAGGTTCGTTTAGGGTTTTGCTAAACAAAGGGAGTAAAGTTCAAAATTGATAGGTTTAGCATAAATGCGCCTCCAACAGCTGTATTTATGATTATTGGTGAAAGTTTGATGGTTTAATAGAGGTGGTTGAGAAGTTTGGTGGTTGGAGAATTTAAAAACTCCATTAATGGAGGTTTGGAAGTTCACGAGCGCAAATTGCTCGATGAAATACCCGTGAGAGGTGTTTAAGAGTTTAGGAGATTTTCTTTAGCTAGGAGTTTGTAACTTTCTAAACTCGATAGTTTAGATATGATTTAAATGACGAATGTTGTGCATTGCCTTAGGTAAACAACGCTCGTGGACGGAGCTCAGTGTGCAATGGACGCGAGGTAAGTCTTCGTGATTTGTTTGGTCGTCTTGGCCTACTCCATAGGAATGAATGTTAAATCGAGGAATTGGAGATATATTGCGTTCGGGTAGTTAGAATGGGTAGTTAGTCTTAGGTTTGGTTAGATTGTTAATTGTTAAGTTTATTGTTTGTATGTTTCTATTTGTTTCTATTTCGTTCATGGCAAAATATTTTTTCACGCATCATTGTTTTCGAAAAGAGCATGAAAAGAAATTTCTATGCATGTTTTACAAAACAAAAAGGTAAACGAATGTAATAAAGGTCACGTCGGTGGCGGTGGTTCAGACATGGCTGTCAGGTGAAGCATGTTTTACCTCCGGTTAGATATGAGGGGCTATCCAATCGACGGATGTGTCACTCCTATCTTAGCGAAAAGGTAGGACGCATGATTTAAGAACTGCACATGCATAACATTGGCATTTACGTGCATTCACGTAGATTTACTGAGCCTCTAGCTCAAATTTTTAATTCATTTTGAGACAGGTGAGGAAGACGTCCCTCCGCCTGAAGTATGAGCACGTTGAAGGAGGATGGCCCATAGGAGTGCGCTGGCAGTCGGTGCGTGATTTTGACCCGTGGGGATGTAGGTAAACATTTTGGGAATTGATAGATAGGATATAGGAAATTGTATAGTTAAACATTTTAGGATGCTTGGATCTAGATAGATATTTTATAGTGTTTTTGGAAAAATTGAAAGTATTTTGTGGTGTTTTGGATATTTTCAAACAGGAGGAAATGTTAAACTTTCAAACGGATCTATGCGATTTGTTTTATGAAATTGGTTACGTTTTAAATTCGCTTTGAGTTGGTTTTTGGGCGATTGGTAAAGTAGGGATTGTATGCAGGAGTAGAGTGGTTGTATTGTTATGAAAAGTATTTGAAGAAGTGATGAAAGTATGAGATAGAAAAGAGAATTGTGAAGTGTGTGTGAGTTGTGTGCAGGGTAATGATGAAAGGGGTGAAGGAAGAAAAAGAGAAAGAAGGGAGCAGGTCTCTGGATTTCAAAATCCAGAGAGACTGCCGACCAATCGCAAGGAGATGCGATCAATCGGTAAGGGGGTCGCGCTCTGGAAGAAATTCCAGAGCGTGTGCCGAACGATCGCCCACAAGGGGGCGATCGATCGGCTGATGCAAAATTATTGGGCGATCGATCACCCACAAGTGGGGCGATCGTTCGCCCCCCTATTTTGGCCACAGCCGATCGATCGGCTGAAATGGCCGATCAATCGGCCAGGCATTTCACGGGAAAAATGCGCTGTTTGCCCTCAACTCCCTTGGCCGATGTTTTATATATATTTTTTAAGTTTTTTAATTTCTTTTCCAAGGCAATTTCAATATTTGTTTTAAAGTATTTTCTTTAATTGGTTCTAAGGATGTTTTAATTTAAATTAGTGGTTTAAAAAGAAAAATTTATACGGGAAATTAAGGGAATAGTGTAAGGGTTGCTACAACGGGCACCCATTGTAGCCTGCCAATTTCCTGTACATATAGCTCGGCGAGCTGATCTATGGAGAACGTTGCTTTAATTGGAAGAAAGTGGGCCGACTTCGTCAAATGGTCCACTATCACTCATATGCTATCATGCCCCTTTGTCGTTCTCGGGAGTCAAACAATAAAATCCATAGAAATCTGCTCCCATTTCCACTCCGGGATTGGTAGTGGCTGTAAGGTTTCAGCCGGCCTCTGTTGCTCTGCTTTGACCTGTCTGCAGACTAAACAAGTTTCTACATACCTAGCGACCTCTCTTTTCATGTTTGGCCACCAGAGGTGCTGTTTCAAGTCTCGGTACATCTTGGTGCTTCCCGGGTGCATAGAATAAGCCGAGGAGTGTGCCTCGGCCAAAATCTCCTTCTTCAGCTCCTCGTCGTTAGGCACGTACCATCTATGCCTAAATCTCAATACACCATCATCCGATAGGCTGAAATCGGACGGGTCCTCAGGTGTCACGCTCAATCGATACCTCCCGCACTCCAAGTCCCTCTGTTGAGCTTCCCGGATTCTGTCTATGATTGTCGGCCTTAGCGAAATATTTGTGAGCATACTAGATAATTCAGTCACGATCTCTACATCAAACCTCTCGATTTCTGACTTTAATACCGTCGACATCGTGGCAAGTGAAGGTTTACTCGAAGAAGGCATTCTGCTCAGAGCATCTGCGACTTTATTTTTTTTTTTCCGGGTGGTATTTGATTTTGAAGTCATAATCTTTAACAAACACTAATCACCTTCTTTGTTGCATATTAAGCTCTTTCTGCTTAAACAAATATTTGAGGCTCCTGTGATCTGAAAAACCTCACACTGCTGCCCATACTGGTAGTGTCTCCAAACTTTCAATGCAAAGATAACCGCCGCTAATTCCAGGTCATGCGACAGATAGTTTTGCTCACACGGCTTCAATTGCCGAGAAGTATACGCAATAACCTTTCCCTCCTGCATAAGCACACATCCAAGTCCAATTTTCGACGCATCACAGTATATGCTGAACTTGTTGCCTTCAACTGGCAGTGTCAAAACGGGAGCCGTAGTCAATTTCTGCTTTAGCTCTTGAAAGCTCTTCTCACATGCAGCCGACCATATTAACTTTTCATTCTTGTCAAGCGTTAAAGAGGGACTGCGATCTTTGAAAAGCCCTCGATGAACTTCCTGTAATACCAGGCCAATCCGAGAAATCCTCATATCTCCCGCACATTCTTAGGTTGTAGCCAATCTTTTACAACTTGGATTTTGCTCGGGTCTACGAAAATTCCTTCTTGAGATATAATTTGGCCGAGAAAGCTTATTCGATCCAGCCAAAACTCACACTTAGAGAATTTTGGGAAAAGCTGGTGTTGTTGCAAAACTCCTAAAACAACTCGTAGGTGCTCTTCATGCTTCTCTTTCGTCTTCGAATAGACTAAGATATCGTCGATAAATACAACCACAAACTTGTCCAAATACTCCTTGAAGACACGATTCATCAAATCCATAAACGCTGCAGGGGCATTCGTAAGTCCAAAAGACATCACAAGGAATTCATAGTGTCCGTACCTCATTCGGAACGCTGTCTTTTGAACATCTTCCTTCTGGATCTTTAACTGATAATAACCCGAGTGTAAGTCAATCCTCAAAAACACTCGGGCACCCTGCAGTTGGTCAAATAAATCGTCTATCCGGGGCAACGGGCATTTGTTTTTCACTGTCAATTTATTCAACTCTCGATAATCGATGCACATCCTGAGAGTCCTGTCTTTCTTTTTAACGAATAGCACTGACGCACCCGAAGGAGAAAAGCTAGGTCAGATGAATCCCTTATCCAATAACTCCTCTAGGTTAGATTTCAACTCCTTCAGCTCGGCAGGCGTCAATCGATATGGATTCTTAGATACAAGTTCTGAACCTGGATAAACATCAACTACGAACTCTATCTCTCTGTCTGGAGGCAATCCCAGAAGATCATCAAAGAAGATGTCTGAAAACTCCTTAACAATTGGTAGATCACTTGGCTTTACTCCGTTAAGCAATTGAGTATCAATCACTGTGGCCAAGTATACTGAGCATTTATCTTTAAACTGCTTGCTGACCTTCATCGAATAGGAAGCCGGTAACCCGCTTAACCTATTCATTGCCTGATAATCAAACTCCTCTTTACCCGGGGGCCAAAAAGTCACCAACTTGGATTGACAGTCGATGGTGGCAAAGTGGCTAGATAGCCAATCCATCTCCAAGATAAGATCATATCGCTCTATGCCCATAACTATCAACCGGGTATAAAGGGTATTGTTCCCTACAGAGACAACATTGCCCTGGAAGATGTGATATGATTGTATAAACTCCCCCGAAGGCAGCATGACTCTATACTCATACTCTGCTAACTCAGGCTCTTTTTTCAGTCTAGCTACGCATGGAGTGGAAATCAACGAGTGTGTAGCACCTGTGTCTATCAATGAAAATACGGCTACTCCCGTGACCAAAATAGTACCAGCTATAACGGAGGGCTGAGCCTCGTCGTCAACATCGCTTGGCTCAATAAAGGCAAAGATTCTCGGAGCAACTCTTCTTTGATCGGTAGCCGCCCTTGGAAAATTTTGAGCGTAATGGCCTACCTCCCCACACCTGTAGCACTTGTCTGTGCCAAATCTACAGGCGCCAAAGTGGGACTTCTGGCACGTAGGGCATAATGGTCTCGGAGCATCCTGCTGAACTTGTTTTCCCTTCCTTGATCGCCCTTTCCATTGTAGGGCCTCTTAATACCTCGCTGGGGCTGTTGTTGTTGTGGCTGTCCCCTCAGTTGCCAGCTCTTATTCTAAGGTCGAGGTTGTATCTCCCGAAAGAACCCTTTAGCTGGCTCCCTCGGTTTGACGTAACTCTGTTCGATAGCCTCAATCTCTAGTGCCCTAGCCACGATCTCAGTATAGGGCACGTTCCGCAACCCTGATATGGTGACACTTTTTCTGATATCCTGGTTTAGCCCTTGCATAAACTGACGCACTTTATCTTCATTGTTGCTGACCTGTCGTGGTGCGAAACGGGATAGGGCCTCAAATTTTCTGACATACTCAGCAATTGAACTAGCATGTCGCAATTGCATGAATTCCACCATTTTTGCCTTCCGTATCGTATGGCTGAAATATTTGTTATAAAACACCATTTTGAATCTTTCTCAACTCATTATCGTCACGTCCGTGGTTGCCTTGATGGAAACCCACAAAAACCGAGTGTCTAATGTCAAATGATAGGTGACTAATGCTACTTTTTCTCCATCCTCTATGTTAGCATAAGCCAACATGTCCTCTATGGTTGGAATCCACTCATCGGCTAAAGAGGGATCCGTAGACTGTCCATTGAACACCGGGGGTTGTAGCTTTTGAAACCTCTACATTCCCCAATTACTAGGAGTTGCCACCTCCTGAGTTCTGTTGCTCTCACGGTTAATCAGTGTGTCAAGCTGTTGAGACTGTCTTTCCATATGCTGAGCTTGCCGATCTAAGTGTTGGGATTGTTGGGCTATAAACTCCCTCAATTGGTCTATTGTGTTATCTCTCTCATCCCTATCATTATTCCCTCGACGCACCATTTTTTTTGCAAACCTATACAAGTTCGAAACAATAACTCTAAGAAACAAAACAAAGAAATACTAAAAACGTACTTACAGTTGAAGAAGCATGTCCTTGTAGTGGCTTGTGCAGTCGAGCAGTCTACAGAACCGTTTTTAAAACCCGAGAGCTCTGATACCAACTATTGTAACGTCCCCAATTTCTATGTACATAAATCCTAAAGGTTCCAAAAATTTAAACTTTTACGTTTCTTCTTATAATTGGACTTGCCTATTACCCTCGTCTATTCTCATACAATTTTCATTTTTCATTTATCGATTCATTTTCCTTTTTATTCGTTCATCAATCGTGAGAGAATAGACTCAGACATTAAATCCGTATATATCAACATTCAAAGACTAATTATTTTATTCAACGGAAGTATACTTAATTGTGGAAATCTCAGTAATAATTTAAACTTAGGCGTCAATACTACAACAATAAAGACAGGCAGAGAATTAAGTATTTTTCTACTCGGGTTTCATAATTTGAACAGTGGTCGGGATAAATAACACTTAACTTCTCTCGGGTTTCTTCAATTTGAACAGTGGTCGGGATAGCTAATTCTCTCTATCGGGTGTGGACGAATTGTACAGTAGTGGTCGACGTGGCTTCTGTAAAGAAATCAGTCGACGAATATAAAGCAGACGGGAAATAAATTCCACTCGGGTTTCGTCTCATTCGTCCACAGACCACGAGACTTTATCGTCCCCAGTCTACGTGACTTCATTGTCCACGGGCTACATAAATTTATCATCCACAAAAAAACGTCCATAGACTCATTTAAGTTTAATGTCCACAGATCATGTGACTTTATCGTCCCTAGTCCACGTGACTTCATTGTCTACGGGCTACATAAACTCATCGTCCACAAACTTTGGACGCTGACTGTGGACGTTGACTTTCCCTGTCATAATACTTAATTGAACCTTATCGTCTACAGACTTTGGACGATGACTTTCTCTTATAAAATACTTAACTGGACCTTATCGTCCACATACTTTGAATGATGACTTTCTCTTATAAAATACTTAACTGGACCTTATCGTCTACAGACTTTGGACGATGACTTTCTCTTATAAAATACTTAACTAGACCTTATCGTCCACGAACTTTGGACGATGACTTTCTCTTATAAAATCTCGACTCTAAACCATGCATTACCCGATCAATCGCCTCTTCATGGCGATCGATCAGCTAGCTCTCTGGATTCTGTCCAGAGAGCTGTTTTCCCCTTATTTCCTCTGCATAACCTAAAATCATCAAAGTCTATCTCTAATTCATCAAAGCCTAATTCGTACATCAATATCATATCTACTTCATCAATATTCATTCATATATAGCAGAAACTAATTAAATCCTCAAAATACATCAAAACAACGTTTTGATTAACCTAACCAAATACCAAGCATCCTAAAAAGAGTTTATATACAATTCAATCCAAAACTCTTAACCTATAGCTCCCACGGGTCATGTTCGCATCGACTACGCCATCACGCTTCCACGAGCATTCTCCATCAAACTGTAGGCTGGTCAGGTGGAGGGACATCGTCCTCACCTTGCTCAAAGTCACCTACACCATAAAGACACCTATGAGATAAAAATCTCAGTAAATTCAACGTAAATATATATCCATGAACATGTACATGCTATTTTCATGAAATCCGTCCATATCTTTTCATTGTCGGTACGTGTCAGTCTATGGTTATCAGAAACGCTCGACAGATGGATAGGGCACGTCAAGCGGTTAGACAGCCCACACCATCTGAAGGGAGGAAAACCCGCTCACCATGGAACGCAAAGTCTGAACCTCATCCCCGATAACCACATGTCATGGTTGTTTACTGTGATACTTTACTTGCCTTTACATGCATGTTCTTTTCATGAAATCCATGCATAAATTCATTTTCATGACGTTTTAAAACCATAATGTGTGAGCAATTCAATATACAATAAAGCATACATAATGAGTGTACCATCAAACCTCACAACATTTAACCTATAAAACAATCAAACCTAATCTACACAACCAAAGCGATTAAACAAACATAGCACAAAACAATCCTCAACACGAATTCTGACTTATTGTGTAGGCTAATCAGCTAGAGTAAGTCACGAGAACTTACCTCGAGTTGTCAGCACACCAAGCACTATCAATGAGTTTGTTCACCTAAGCCAGGTCATAACACACTGTATTAGAACCGAGTCTAACCCAATTGGACTCCGTTAATTCCACTTAACTATCCTCCATAATCATAAATGCCTTATTATCATCCAACATTCCAATAACTAACGATTTCTAACTTCACTCAGCAATTTCTAACGAAACACTATTTGAATAAAAACTCTAAAATCGATGGCTAACAATCTAGAACATTAAAACCTTACCTAGGGTCGCCATTTAGGAAAGGAATCATGAAGGAATTTGATCGGTTGGAGGAGGAGCTGTTGAATTGTGAAGAAGCGCAGGGGTGGAGAGAATTTTCTTGGCTGTGAAAGTTAAAGGAGAGAAAGAGTGAAAGTGAATGTGGTTTCTCGTAATGGAGGGAAGAGGAAAGTGTTGCCCTTGCCAAACTTCTCCCACAAGCTTGGACACTTGTCGCACTCTCACTTGGTGCTCCTAACTACCCCCTTTTTACTTCCTAATTTGTCCCGCCATCTAAATGCTTGTTTGGTTGAACTTAGTTTGATTTCTCCAACAAGACTCCCCACTCGTTAAACAGAATAATTTGACAATATTTACAAAAAAACCATTATATTGTTGAATTACAAAATCTCGTAAACTGCGTGTTATAGTTAGGGATTGGGGTGGCACGTCAAAATTCGTTGAAAAATAAGTAAGTTATGACCGTTTGAAGTTGGACGTTAAAAATAGTTAGAAAATTGGGTTTTAGGTATTGAATTGCATAGTTGGTTAAATTGTAGTTAGTTTTGGGTTAGATAATTCCTAAAAAATTCTTAGAGTATTGCTAAGTTGATTTTTTATATTTGTTAGGTTGTCGAGCGAGTAAGTTAAACGGACGGAGTGAGCAAACGCGTGTCGAACAGTCAGGTAAGTTGAGGAATTCTTTTTGTTGCCTTAGGCCTACACCATGGAACGGTAGGGTTAACGGTCGGTTTCTTGTTTCGCGTTGTATTGTATTGCGTATTCTTCTGGCATGCATCACGGTTTTTTTTTAAGTTACGAAAACTAGTTTTGTTCATTGTTTTGAATTGCGAGTGTGAATTGTAATAAGATATAAAGGATTGCAAGAACTGGTCTCTAGTAAATTGGCCTTGTCGGGAATAAGTGTTGGAGTGTAGCACCCCGAAAGGGATTTTTACGAGAGAGTGGTTTGGCTAAATTGCAAGAACTGGTCTCGAGTAAATTGGCCTTGTCATGAATAAGTGCTGGAGTGTAGCACCACGAAGGGATTTTTACGAAAGAGTGGTTTGGCTAAAAGATTTAAGACATCGTGAGTATGAACTCCTAGACAGTCATAGGGTTCTACGATTGGTGTGGGGGAGGAAAATCGTGCTTGGCCATCTTAGACAGTTATGGGATATGCGCTAACCGATTTTGCTTGGTTGGATCAAGGCGTGGCTGTCTTAGACAGTTATGAGATGTGTGCCTACTTGATCCACACAGCTTATGAAAAGATTCATGTAACGAGCACAACTGAGAGTTAGAAACTGCATGTGATAGGATTGGGTTGCATTGTGTGTTATGTGCATTCGTTATTCTCTACTTACTAAGCATTTGGCTTACTTTTTGTGTTTAAGGTGTTGGTGACGACTTATATTCAGGTGAGCTAGATGAGGGAGCCTAGGATTATGTAACGCCCCGAGTTTTCTAAACTCAGTTCGTTACTCATAAACCCGAACATAACTAGGAAATTTCGGACCAAATTTAAAACTTCGCTCGAAAGTCAAATTTGAACGTTTGCTAAAAACACAAAAACTTGCAGCAGAAAATCTTTGAGCAAAGCAAAGTTAAGCAAAACTATAAAACAGTATTCGAATATTCAGTTAAAAATATTAAGAAAAGAATTCGGCCGGAAGAGACAAAGGCTTACGCGTGAAATACTTAAAGTTCATAAAAGTCAAACACATCATCCGCTGAACGAAGTCAACAAAAAAGGCAGAAATAAAACCGAAGGTTTCCACCGATGACGTTAGCAGGATGAATCGTTCATCCAACCTCTGCCGATCGCAAAACGACAAGTTTTGCTACTCGCATCTACCGATGACGTCAGCTGGATGACTCGTTCATCCAGCCTCTGCCGATCACAAGACGACAAATCTTTTACTCACGTCTTCCGAAAGAACAAACTGTGTATACTGATCACTAAACGACAAAACTTCTACTACATCATCCGATAGGTTTAATACCCGACATCCACCGATCACTAAACGACAAAACTACTACTACATCATCCGATAGGTTTAATACCCGACATCCACCGATCACTAAACGACAAAACTTCTACTGAAGACATCTTTCGGTGACATCAGTCGGATGATTCAGTCATCCAACATCTGCTGGTGGACAAAACACTCAGCTTCTATCGATAGACAACATCTACCGGTAGAGAACAGAGCAACATTTCAACTACTCTTTTGCTATATCACACAACTCTAACTACAGAAAGGAATTTGCTTACTTCACTGAAACCATTTAGAACCAACCCAAATCCTTACATTTACTCAAAAATCCAGTGAGAGCTAACGTTAAAAACCAACAGAGTGCTACTATTAGAAAAGTCTCACCAACGTATTCAAAAACATTAAAACCACTTCTGTTATTAGAAAACTCAACGAAACTTAAAATGAATCATGGTTCACTAAACCTTCTCATCTACTGACACCAGCTAAACCGCCTCATCAGAATCACCAATCTGTGGCATTGAAGTGCTTCCCCAACAGCCTAACCCTCAACATGTTCAGAGAACACACCTTCAGATGCTTCTTCACCTACATCACAAAACTCATCTATTAGCCTAATGCTAAATAAGTAAAGCAATAATGAAATGGAATGCTGAAACATAAATTCCTAAACATGCTGTTTCTACTTTCTCATCTCAGTTGCATATGCATTCGTTTCTGATCTGATCCCCCCGTGAAATTGGGAGTTGGATCACTTCTCCCAAAGTCATACATCCTCTCTCTTGATTAAGGGGCGGATTAGTTCTATTAACAACTGTTCAGATCCCCTTGTGAAATTGGCGTTTGGATCACTTCCCCTAAAGTCATACATCTTCTCTCTTGATTAAGGGGCAGATTAGTTCCCTTAATAACTGTTATAGTCTGTTCATTCCTTACCATGCCATTTTATGTAAATTTATTTTCGCAAAATTTTCAAAATATGCTGCATGACATACAAACATATTCAAGCATGCACAACCCTACTGTTTTGTGATGTAGGCCCGAAGGCACAAGCATACTCTACTTACCTATTCTCCGGGAAATCGCTCGGCTGTAAGTTGTCTTAGAAGCTCACACACCTAGAGTCACAACAGAGCATCAATCAAACTCTCACTAAGCTCCACCAGAAATTTAAGGAAACTAGTTTGAAACCCTGCTACTCGTGCATTTCCATTTATCACCAATAACCCGAACCTACTCTCACTCGCAGCATCCTAGAAATCCTCACATTGCACTCCCTCGATCATCTAACTATTAAAAAATAAGAAAATGAGGAAAACGTATCTAGGTTGAAGGAAAATCGGGCAAGGGAATTGCCTAGAGGGCTCTGCTGCTTGAGCTGAAGACCGAGGAAAAACAAATAGGGAAAATAGTGGCGGCTACAGTGCATTAATCACAAAGCCTCTTTCCTTAAATAGGTTATCCATTAAAAGTTCTCAATTTACCACTATGTCCTTACATAGTCACTCATTAACCTAATTAATATTTCCCTCAATTTTCTCCACAACATGCTTACTATTAAATAATGGAATAGAAATGGGTTTAATAAAATCGGGTGCTACAGATTAGGCAGCAGTCGGTGGCGCACAGGGCACGCTGGTGTAGGCAGTTGTCGGGGCGCCTCGATCATGGTCTTCAGGGAGAGGTGTGGGATTAGTCTTTTGATGGTATATAGGTAGTTTTGTTTGGATTTTATTTGTATTTGTGAATGATAGTGGTTTGGAATTCTGGTGAATATTGTTTTGAAACTATTGTATAAAAGTTTGGTTTTCAGGATTTTGGGTTTTAAACGTTTAGCAGTTATGCTGTTCAATTTTTCGTTGGGTTTCGTATAGTAAATGACTTGGGTTTTCAATTGATTTTACGTTTTTGCTGACATATCGGAGTCGATATTTTTAGAGTTTACACGTCAAAGGGTGAAGGATTGGTGTGAGTATAGTTGTTGTTGTTATGAGTTAGTGTGAAGAAAAGTTGTAAAAAAAAGAGATAGAACAGGGCAAAGAGGAAGGGCGCCGACCAATCGATTGGCTGTTGCAAGGCGAAGAGATCGCCAACCCGAGGGGTTGCCGATCGATCGGCGCTCAGTGCCAATCGATCGGCACTTCCCTGTTTCGAGCGATCGAGCACCCGAGTCAGCGCCGATCGATCGACACTTCCCTGTTTCGAGCGATCGAGCACCCGAGAGGGTGCCGATCTATCGGCACTTGTAATCCATTTTTTTTAAAAAAAATATAATAATAAATAAATATAATATACTTTCTTCCTACTTCCATTATGTTTTGACCCGATATTTTCTGACATATTTTACACGTATTTTATAAACATTTTCCAACTATTGTCGAGGGTTCGAAAAACTCGAAAATTGTGTCAAAATTTTATTGAATTTTATTTTAAACGTCGTTTTAAATTGGAGATGTGTGAGCAAAGTAGCACACCGAGCCGGGGCGGGTTCGGGGGCGTTACACATTGACAACCTGGGTGATGGAGCTTGATCTTCGGATCGCACATTGCTTGACTTTTCTTTCTGGCCCATAAGGAGTTGTTGAACTTTGGTCGCCGTCTTTTTGTGTTTATGTGCCAGAGGGATTCTTGAGCGACTATCCTTTTTCACTGAGATGATTTTTAAGTAAAATGTACGATGATGGCCTATTTTTATGTAGTCATCTATGTATGTGACAAATATTTTACCTAATGCCTCATTGTTGGCCCGTGAAACATTTTTTCCTTAAATGGTGAAAATGAGTTTTCAACATAACGATGTTTTGAAAACCATTTTGTTATCTCATCATGTTTTGAAAGAAAGGATAAAAGAAGTTTTACATGTATTTAATATAGCATTCCTACGGAATTAGTCACACACTCCAACGACCCCCTCCCATTTTTAATAAAGAATAAGAGCAGTGAGTAGCTAGAGCTCGGAAACAACTTTACTTATTTATTTTTGCATTTGAGTGTTTAGTTGAATTTTTAGTGATGACTTAACTTTAGTTAGAATTTTAATAATTTATTGGTTTTTGATATGGACTTGTAAACTTTATTGATTTGTTATTTTATTTATCGCACTATTATATCTGTAGTCACTGTGTAGATCTAGGATTTGATTAAATATTTAAGTTTTTCGTTACGAACCAAGGCTTTGGCTGGGTGATTAGGTCCCCTCTGAGGATCAAGTCCCCCGACCCGGCATTCTGTTAGGCCCTCCTTCGGGTCGTGATATTATATCACATTTTATTCTTGAGCATGTAACACCTAACATATACTCCACAAAATTAAATAGTACCTCGTATACTATTTTATTGGGCCAAAAATGTGCATATAACTATCAATACTACGTGCAAAAAAACTTATGATAAACCTAGTCATAGAAAATATATCCAATATTATCAACTAATTCCTGTTTAAAATTTGGTAAAATACGCTGTGAAAATAAGACTTGATGGATGCCACACAATATTTTGTGACAATATATCATTTATTGTGATTGATTTGAACAATTAGTGTATACAAATTATTGAAAATAAAAGATTACTCGTCACATTTTTTGGGTCTATTAGGTGGGCACGTCAATCGACATTATTGAGCACTTGTTTGAATCCATCTGGTTGTTTGCTACCAATTCAGAAACCATTATTGATGAGTAATTAACCCCGCAGTTTCTGAACACCAATTATTGCTCTTATAAACATCCATGACAAGGAAACCCCTTATCATAAGTTTACAAAAAAGTTATTAACAAGATAATTATTATATATTTTTTTAAAAAAAATAAGAGTGATATGAAATAAAGAAGTTTACTTGTAGTGTTAAACCAAGAAAGGGAACAAAATAAAAGAAGAAAAATCAGTCACAGATTCTGAGCTGTGCTCCTCCAATAGTGGACCATTGACTTTGAAAAGTTCAAAATCCATCATTTAAAATGTGATTGGTCCCACATATCATCACTAATGCATATGTCCTACACCAGATCATATCACCCATCTCTCTCTAACCCCCGCAATGCCTAAATTTGGCTCAAAAAGTCCCCCTGACGTCCTACACTTGGATATTACGAAAAGCCGGCTAGAAGGTCATGTAAAACAGGTTAATACTTTCTCTCTTTCTTGAGTAGATCCCACACCTTTTCCATCCATCCTTTATTTAATATTTAAATTTTTATTTAATAATTGTGGAACCTAATAGTTGGTGGATTGTTTATTCAAACCAATTTAGAAAAGATTCAATTGACACCTACAAGTTTAATGAAAAATAAGGGTAACGTCTTGTAACAGTTGTAAAATTCGATTGATACCCGAGAGCTTAATCATTTTTAACCGAAATGGTTATTGTGAAAGGAATCTTCAATAAAAAGTCTTTGAGCATGGACGACGTGCCTCGGGTTGCAATTAAAATGAAAATTAGTAAAGACCCAAACTTTAAATCATCTTCCAACTTATTACGTGTTTTTCTTTTGTAGATATAATTTATAGAAAGAATGCATAAGGAACACTTGGAGGATTCACCATTCGGCCCATGAGAATTTGTCTTCCAGGCCCGTTTAAATTGTAATTTTTTTTTTTATTTTTGAACTTATTTGACATACATTCGCCTTTATTGTATGGATTATATAATTGCATCATGCATTGTAACACCCGATAATTTCCTGCAGCGCACGTATGTCCTAGAATAGACGGTTAGGAGGGATTAGGAGGGATTAGTGTTGAAGGATAATGGGATTAACAAAAGAAGAGGATGGGTTTGACAATTCAACATAAAGAAAGTTGAAAAGTCAACAACCTATAAGAAAATTCCAAAGTACTTTACATGCATTAAAAGGATGAAATAAATTGAATGGAAAAAGGTGGGATTTAAGGTTGATTTACGTTGGATTTAATGGAGTAAAAAGTGAGGGATTCTTTTGCAATTTTAAAAAGATTTGAGGTGGAAATCAAAAGTAGAAAAATGGTTAGGTTAAAAAGATGATTTCCACCTTTTTCTCCTTCATCTTCTTCGATTGTGCTCGCCTCCATTGCAGCACCTTCTTTTCTTCTTTTCATCAAGGGTTTGCAAGGTTTCAAGGTAATAATGCATGGGTTTTGGTTTGGTTTCACTTAAGTGTTGATTTGTGAGTGTTTTAGTGAGTTTAGAGTGAGTTTTTTGAGATTTAGAAAACCCTAACTTGAGGACTCCGAAAAATTGAGTTTAAATGTTAGATGTCTTTCCTATTTTGATGATTTAGTTGTTTAATGGATTGGTTTAGGTTGATTTTAGGGTTAGATTGAAGATTGGAATTGAGTTTGGGAAAAACCGGTTTTTAACTCAAAGGGGGTCAGTTCTGTTTTCTGGATTTCAGCTGAGCTAATGTGTTTGTTTGGTGAATTTGGGTGTTTCAATGGATAGTAGACGTGTAGAGGTTTCCGAGTTGGGGTGGCACGTCGAAATCCATTGAAAAATGAGGAAGTTATAACCGTTTGAAGTTAGACGATCACTTTTGGGGTAAAATCCGAGTTTAGTGTTTTGGAAAGGAATTTTTGTTATAGTTTTAGTTAGTTAGGTTAAGAATTTCCTTAGAGTTCGTGACTATATACTAAGTTGAGTTTTCGTGATGGTAGGTTATCGAGCGTGTACTTTGGTTAGACGAAGTGACAGCCCATTTCGGAACAGCCAGGTAAGTAGTGGATGTGTGCCTTTTGCCTTCGGGCCTACACCACAGAACGGTAGGGAATTGTTTGTTTGCTTTGTTTGGTTGTTTGCTTGATGGTTTGTATGTGGCATGTACCATTGTATTCAAACTACGAAACGAACAGGGTTTTAGCATGTTTTGAATTGTGTGGATGAAATGTAAGATATACAACAGTGTGATAGTCAAAGGTGTCTCGAGTGCTACTCGAGAGGTACGCAACTGTGTCTCGGGTGCTACTCGAGAGGTACGCAACTGTGTCTCGGGTGCTACTCGAGAGGTACGCAACTGTGTCTCGGGTGCTACTCGAGAGGTACGCAACCGTGTCTCGGGTGCTACTCGAGAGGTACGCAACCGTGTCTCGGGTGCTACTCGAGAGGTACGCAACTGTGTCTCGAGTGCTACTCGAGAGGTACGCAACTGTGTCTCGAGTGCTACTCGAGAGGTACGCAAATGTGTCTCGAGTGCTACTCGAGAGGTACGCAAATGTGTCTCGAGTAGAATGATATTCTACGAGAGAGGTACGCTTATACTAAATGTAGTGAGAACGCGATACATACAACCGAGAGTTAGAAATCGCATGCATTAGGGTTGTGTGTAAGGGTTGTGGGTGCATCGTACTTTGTTTGTGTTTGCATATCATTATTCCCTACTTGCTAAATATTAGGCTTACGTTTTGTGTTCTGTGGTGTAGGTGACGAGTAATTTGACAGATGAGGTTGACGAGACCGCCGAGGATTAGGCCGCAGTCGGAGGAGTACGGAGCTCGCCGGTGCAGGTTATTTGTCGGGGCGTCCAGATCACTATCCTTCTTCGGGTATTTTGTGGGAATGGAATAGATAGTTTTGTGGATGTTTTGTAAGAAATGTGGTTTGAAAGAAGATTTAGCACGTATATTGATAAGTGTTTTCGTAACTAGTTTTAAAGTTTTCGAGTCTGGGGTCTTGTGGAAAATTGACGGTCGTATTTGGGAATTTGAAATATGTATATTTTCGGGTTTGATTTGCAGGTTTTTGGTTTAAAGAAATTTAGGCGTTATGCCGTTCGTTTTGGTTTTAAAACAATTAACGTCGGGTTATGTTTGCTATTTTTATTTATTATCGGGTTGAAGTCGGTTTTCCACAAAATTTACGAGATTTGAAGTTTTATGTGTCGGGAGTGTACGGTAAAAATTTCGGGATTTTTGGAGGTGTCGAGCTTGTAGAAAAGTGTAGAAAGGTCGGGAAAGTTAAGAAAAGTCAAAACGGGGTGTTTTGGGACGTTTTTGGTCAAAAATACCCGAGCCGGCCCGACCGATCGGGCATGGGTCACGACCGATCGCGTCCGGGGTCAATTTTGGTGAAAATAACCCGAGCGGGCCCGATCGATTGGGCCCAAAACGCGACCGAACGCGGTTGGGCACGGGCAGGGCGCGCCCAGCGCGCAGGCGGGCGCGCAGCGCGCAGGCTCAGCGCGCGGGGCGACGCGCTGCCTGGGCGCGCGTGGCGCCCAGCGCGCGCGCTTAGCGCCCATTGGACCAATTTTTTTTTATTTTTGAGTTTCTCCCTTTTTCTACAATATTTTGACCCGACATTTTCCGACGTATTTTAAACGTATTTTGGGCCCGTTTTCCAATAAATTCGAGGGTTCGAAAAACCCGAAAACGAGTCATAAAATCTACAAAAATTGTTTTAAACGCGGGTTTTGTTTGGATCGTATCGCTCCGAGCTCGGGGTGGGTTCGGGGCGTTACAAAGATGGTATCAGAGCGTTAGTGGTTGAGTCGTTCAAAAGATTACCCGACAATGCCGGCCGCCGTGCAACGTGCTTTACCGACTGTAAGTATTTCTTAATTCTAGTTAGTCCGTTTCTAAGAATAGATTTTCTAACCTTTCAGGAATAGAAAAGAAATGCCGCCTAGAAATCAGGGACCACCTAGACGACCCGGACGACCCCGGAATGAACCCGAACCACCTGAGGACCCGGATAAACAACTCAAGGATCTCTTAACCATGCAAGCTCAACTGCTCGGTATGTTTATGACTCAAGGATTTCCGGGAAACCTTGGAGCGGGGTCTAGCTCTGGAGCTGGCTCTAGCGGAGATAGATTTCGAAGATTAAAGCCTCCGGCATTCGAAGGAAGTTTGACGGATCCTACAGCGGCTGAAAATTGGATTTGTACAGTTGAAGAAATGTTTATTGTGGCGGATGTAGAGGATGAAAACAAGGTTAAATGTGCTACCTTCCATTTGTCGAATAGTGCTAAGAGCTGGTGGGGAACAGTGAAAGCCACAGCAGATATTCAGAGCATGACCTGGGAAGAATTTAAGGAGCTGTTTTATGAAAAATATTACAACTGAACGGTTCAATCTGAGAAGCGATCAGAGTTCATGGCCTTGAAGCAAACTGGATCCGGTGGAGATTACATCCAACAATTTGAATCTTTGTCCCGATTTGCCAGCCGCCTGGTCGGTAGTGAGGAGGATAAAATATTCCAGTTTGTGCTGGGTTTAAAGCCGGAGATCGAAATGCTAGTAAAGACATTCGGAATTGAAGGGATACCATATACTCGTGTGACGGCCAAGGCTTTAGAAGTAGAGGCAAGTGCGGGTAAAATTCTTAAACCCACCGAAGCTCCAAAAAGGATGTTTAAGGATATTACAGACCAGGTGAGCAGAGATGAATCATCTTTCCAGTTTCAAGGAACGAAGAGACCGGGAGGTGACTTAAGTGATCAGCAAGGAGGGAATAAGCAAAGAAGGTATCCACAATGTCCTAAGTGTTTAAAGATTCATCCAGGGCAATGTGGACAGTATGCAGGAAGATGCTACAATTGTTTTGAAACCGGACATCTTTCTCGGGATTGTACAATGCCAAAAGTCATTCGGTGCTTCAGATGTAACAAGCTTGGTCATGTAGCCAAGGATTGTTATGCATCAAAGAAAGGACCAACTAAGGATTGACTAGTCATGACTTCAGGTACGACATTTGTAGTTCAATGGCTGTTGTTACGATGATAGGTTGAGGTGTTGTATTTTTTTTTAGTTTTGGGTAGTAATGGTTTTCGTAATAAAGTTAGCTGAATGTTGGTTGGTGGAATATCGTTGGGGCTCTAGCAAGGAAAGAAGTAGCATTATGAGAGGGTTAGAGTTGTTGATTACGATAGATATGTTAAAGAGTTTGCTCCAGCGTGACGAACTTGCTAGTTGGCCAAGTAGTGAGAGCAAATTAGTTTAGACCTACGAAATTGAGAGTGTTTGGTGATGACTGTAATTGGCTGAATTGAGTGTAGTAGGCATAATCGTGGGAAGTTAGATAATACCTAGTCGATAGATTTAAGTATTGGAAACTTTAGAAATTTTCACGAACTTAGAAATAAGCTGAATTCAAGAGAGTTACGAGAGTTCTAAAAGGTCGATTTAAGGAATAGGGTTAAAGTCGAAATATGTAAACATTTTTTTAAGGTAGTGGATGAAAAGCTGGAAACGAGTTAATAACTTAGTCCGGATCGAGAAATTTTAAGGTAGAATAGGGATCGAGTTGATTGCTCGAGGAAAGTAAGTGTAAGAGCTAGAAGTCTCGAGGAAAGTAAGTGTAAGAGCGAGAAGTGATGAGTTAGGAATAAGATGGTATTGAAGAGAGGAAATTGAGATTTATAATTGAGGGTAAGATGTTTAGTCATTGAGTCCTTGGGGTTACGCTCTTAAACTAGCCTGGGAGAATTGAGGAAGTTAGGTGAGTGTTTGGTGGATACTTGGGTAGAAAAGTAAGAAATTAGATGAACTGAGCTTGTGGGAACGTTATAAGTGAAACTAAATTTGAAGGATTGAAGTGTCCTAGTTACAACCTTGGTGATGCAAGGAAGTTGAGGGTGTGAATAATAGATGCTTAAGTGATGAGTAAGATAAGACAAAACATAGGAACTTATCAATTTTGACGGCGACTAAGACCATAGAGTAGTCGAGGTTAGCATAGCAACCCGAGAGTTAGGTGAATAGAAGGGAATTAAAAGCTGAGGCTTTAAAGTAAGAAGGTTGTATTGAGTTCTGGGAGTTACGGTACTCAGAAGATAGTAAGATAAGTATTTGTTGAATATAGGTGAAAGCAAAAACTTGGAGAAGTGTTTAAGGGCACCCGATAGATGTGTAGAACCATAGAATAGTTGAGATGCGACATGGAAACTCACAAAATAAGGGGATGGAGTTAGAATGATAAAGTGGAAAAATCATTCAGATACGCAAATTTTGAGGACAAAATTTTTGTAAGGAGGGTGGATTGTAACACCCGAGAATTTCCTGCAGCGCACGTATGTCCTAGAATAGACGGTTAGGAGGGATTAGGAGGGATTAGTGTTGAAGGATAATGGGATTAACAAAAGAAGAGGATGGGTTTGACAATTCAACATAAAGAAAGTTGAAAAGTCAACAACCAATAAGAAAATTCCAAAGTACTTTACATGCATTGAAAGGATGAAATAAATTGAATGGAAAAAGGTGGGATTTAAGGTTGATTTACGTTGGATTTAATGGAGTAAAAAGTGAGGGATTCTTTTGCAATTTTAAAAAGATTTGAGGTGGAAATCAAAAGTAGAAAAATGGTTAGGTTAAAAAGATGATTTCCACCTTTTTCTCCTTCATCTTCTTCGATTGTGCTCGCCTCCATTGCAGCACCTTCTTTTCTTCTTTTCATCAAGGGTTTGCAAGGTTTCAAGGTAATAATGCATGGGTTTTGGTTTGGTTTCACTTAAGTGTTGATTTGTGAGTGTTTTAGTGAGTTTAGAGTGAGTTTTGTGAGATTTAGAAAACCCTAACTTGAGGACTCCGAAAAATTGAGTTTAAATGTTAGATGTCTTTCCTATTTTGATGATTTAGTTGTTTAATGGATTGGTTTAGGTTGATTTTAGGGTTAGATTGAAGATTGGAGTTGAGTTTGGGAAAAACCGGTTTTTAACTCAAAGGGGGTCAGTTCTGTTTTCTGGATTTCAGCTGAGCTAATGTGTTTGTTTGGTGAATTTGGGTGTTTCAATGGATAGTAGACGTGTAGAGGTTTCCGAGTTGGGGTGGCACGTCGAAATCCGTTGAAAAATGAGGAAGTTATAACCGTTTGAAGTTAGACGATCACTTTTGGGGTAAAATCCGAGTTTAGTGTTTTGGAAAGGAATTTTTGTTGTAGTTTTAGTTAGTTAGGTTAAGAATTTCCTTAGAGTTCGTGACTATATACTAAGTTGAGTTTTCGTGATGGTAGGTTATCGAGCGTGTACTTTGGTTAGACGAAGTGACAGCCCATTTCGGAACAGCCAGGTAAGTAGGGGATGTGTGCCTTTTGCCTTCGGGCCTACACCACAGAACGGTAGGGAATTGTTTGTTTGCTTTGTTTGGTTGTTTGCTTGATGGTTTGTATGTGGCATGTACCATTGTTTTCAAACTACGAAACGAACAGGGTTTTAGCATGTTTTGAATTGTGTGGATGAAATGTAAGATATACAACAGTGTGATAGTCAAAGGTGTCTCGAGTGCTACTCGAGAGGTACGCAACTGTGTCTCGAGTGCTACTCGAGAGGTACGCAACTGTGTCTCGGGTGCTACTCGAGAGGTACGCAACTGTGTCTCGGGTGCTACTCGAGAGGTACGCAACTGTGTCTCGGGTGCTACTCGAGAGGTACGCAAATGTGTCTCGAGTGCTACTCGAGAGGTACGCAAATGTGTCTCGAGTAGAATGATATTCTACGAGAGAGGTACGCTTACGCTAAATGTAGTGAGAACGCGATACATACAACCGAGAGTTAGAAATCGCTTGCATCAGGGTTGTGTGTAAGGGTTGTGGGTGCATCGTACTTTGTTTGTGTTTGCATATCATTATTCCCTACTTGCTAAGCATTAGGCTTACGTTTTGTGTTCTGTGGTGTAGGTGACGAGTAATTTGACAGGTGAGGTTGACGAGACCGCCGAGGATTAGGCCACAGTCGGAGGAGTACGGAGCTCGCCGGTGCAGGTTATTTGTCGGGGCGTCCAGATCACTATCCTTCTTCGGGTATTTTGTGGGAATGGAATAGATAGTTTTGTGGATGTTTTGTAAGAAATGTGGTTTGAAAGAAGATTTAGCACGTATATTGATAAGTGTTTTCGTAACTAGTTTTAAAGTTTTCGAGTCGGGGGTATTGTGGAAAATTGATGGTCGTATTTGGGAATTTGAAATATGTATATTTTCGGGTTTGATTTGCAGGTTTTTGGTTTAAAGAAATTTATGCGTTATGCCGTTCGTTTTGGTTTTAAAACAATTAATGTCGGGTTATGTTTGCTATTTTTATTTATTATCGGGTTGAAGTCGGTTTTCCACAAAATTTACGGGATTTGAAGTTTTATGTGTCGGGTGTGTACGGTAAAAATTTCGGGATTTTTGGAGGTGTCGGGCTCGTAGAAAAGTGTAGAAAGGTTGGGAAAGTTAAGAAAAGTCAAAACGGGGTGTTTAGGGACGTTTTTGGTCAAAAATACCCAAGCCGGCCCGACCGATCGGGCATGGGTCACGACCGATCGCGTCCGGGGTCAATTTTGGTGAAAATAACCCGAGCGGGCCCGATCGATCGGGCCCAAAACGCGACCGAACGTGGTTGGGCACCCGCAGGGCGCGCCCAGCGCGCAGGCAGGCGCGCAGCAGCACGCGCGTGGCAGCACGCTGCCTGGGCGCGCGCGGTGCCCAGCGCGCGCGCCCAGCGCCCATTGGACCAATTTTTTTTTTATTTTTGAGTTTCTCCCTTTTTCTACAATATTTTGACCCGACATTTTCCGACGTATTTTAAACGTATTTTGGGCCCGTTTTCCAATAAATATCGAGGGTTCGAAAAACCCGAAAACGAGTCATAAAATCTACAAAAATTGTTTTAAACGATATTTTAAACGCGGGTTTTGTTTGGATCGTATGGCTCCGAGCTCGGGGTGGGTTCGGGGCGTTACATGCATTATATTGTATGGTTAGGGTTAGATGTATGTTGGTGGATTGTGGCTTGAAGAAATTCAACCAATTATTCAAAGAAAAAAAGGCCTTCACAAGATCAAACCCAAAGGAAGCCATGACACAAAGAAAAACCCACATTTAAAGGTATGATTTTGCAGGTACAAGAGTTAGTGGCAACATGGATTGATGATGTGGCAAGATTCTCTCCATTGATCCATTTAGGCATGACATTCATCTCCTCCTTAGGATGTGTGCTTGTTTTCCTTGATCTTGGCCATCCATCCATTTTCATCCAAGGGCCACTATTCATTCATCCTTATGGAAACCCTAATCATTCACCATAGAATTTTTTATTTAAGCATAAGATTGGTGTTTATAAACAACTTTTGTTCATTTATAAAACTACTATTTCCCTATTCCTCCAAGGTTGTTTCCTTAGGAGTTTTCCTTGGTTCCTTGAACCAAGTGGAGAAGCCCTCTATTGCTAACCTAGCTTGGGTTGCTAGGATAGTTCTTATCTTTTCCCTCACCTCTCCATTGGGAGTAGGAGTTGAGGACGAAAATCCCGACCTACGTTGGTCGTTTTTCTTACAAGAAAATCGTTCACTCAGAGCTTAAATCGTAAGATCGCTCTACGAGTCCGCCAAAGGTATTTCCTTTACTTTCTTGCCATCATTTTCACACACTTCCACTCTTTACATTTCGGTCACACTCCACACACACAAGTCACTTTTATATTATTGCATTTTATTTCCTTCATCTTTATCTCCATTTCTTCACTTTTCCACACATATTTCACACCTCTATTTCTCTTATTTTTTTCGCATTTCATAGGTCATTTTCTTATTCATATTCGGCCCTTTATATTCACACACCATCACCTCATTTTTCTTGCATTTATTTCTATGTTATTTCATCTCATTTTCGGTCATTTTCACTACCACACAACCGAGCACTTTCTTGAATATTTTGTGGGTTTGAACACAACCTTTTTCTAATGGATTTTGTGTCAAGTGGTATCAAAGCCACAAGGCTTCCCCTATGCGTTTTAGTTTCCATGACATTAGTTAAAAATCGGCACAAAACCGGGATAGCGGCTCGTTTTGTTTTTAGCATTATTTTCATTATATTTTGTGCTAACTATGTGCTAACCTAACTATTATATTTGCTGCCATTATTATTGCCATTTTAATGCTTGATCTATTGTGGAAAAATATGGTAGGCAATGCTTCAAAAATCGGCCAAGGTATAGCTCAAAATTTCTCTTAGTTTTTATTCTCCTAGTTCTAGGATTTTGTTTCTTTTGTGCCTCGATTTTTCTTATTTTTCTTGCTGTGTTTTTAGTCTATATTTTCATCTAAATCTAGGCCAAATGTTTGCTTGAAATATTGAAGAAATTCGGCCTAATGATAAATCTACAAAATCGGTTCATTGTTGTTAATTTTCTTCACGGTTTTGCTTAACTTTTCTTCACGGTTTTGGTATATTATTGGCCTGAGTTATTTAGCTTCTCTTATTATCATTTGAGCCTTGTTTTAGCACTTAGATATTGTCCATTCACTATATTAATTTTCTGGAAATTTTGGTACTTAAAATAGGCTTAGAGCTAATTTTATCAAAATCGGTTTGTTGGTATTGATTTTCTTCACGGTTTCCTTATTTTCTTGCTTCGGTTGTTGCTTGCTTCTAACTTCGGTTTTCTCTAGCATTTGTCCTATATTTGAACCATGTTTATTCCATCTAAATGCTATCAAGTAGTTAGAGAATAAATCTAAACTTTTGGATGCAAAAATTGGCCTTAAAATTTAATGCTCAAATCAGATTCTCCTTGTTGATTGCTTATTCGGTTTCTCTAGTATGTTTGTCTTGGATTTCCTTGTTAGTTTGTTGAATGTTTGCATTTGGATTTAGCTTATAATTTATCTATTATATGCTGTAATTTAATTGTACAAAATTTGACTTACAAGGATAATTAATTTGCTAGCTTAAAATCGGCAATATTGATATTATGCACTTAGAAAATTCTGCTCTATATAACTTGAAATTTCAGCATGTTAACTGTAACGCCCCGAACCCGCCCCGGCTCGGTGCGTCACTTTGCTAACCAACCCCGCATTTAAAACGACGTTTAAAATAATTTTAGTAAATTTTTCGACTCGGTTTTCAGGTTTTTCGAACCCTCGGTTTTTTTTGTTGGGAAACGTGTCCAAAATACGTTTAAAATACGTCGAAAAATGTCGGGTCAAAACATTGTAGAAATCGGGAATATTTGAGAAAAAAACAAATTTTGGCTCAAAAGGGGCGCTGGGCGCGCCCCGTGCGTGCCCAGCCACGATCGATCGCGATTTTGCCCGATCGATCAGGCACGCTTGGGCTATTTTCACCCAAAAACATCCCGACCACGATCGGTCGTGCCCCGGGCCCGATCGATCGGGCCGGCTCAGGTTTTTCTCAATCAAAAACCCTTAAAAATGCCCGTTTTAACCTTTCCTCACTTTTCCACACTTTCCATCATTTCGAACACCTCCAAAAATCCTGAAACTTTAACCATACCTCCCCGACTCCCAAATCTTCAACTCCCGTAAAATTTTTAGAAAACCGACTTGAAACGGATATTAATAAAAATAGCTAACTTAAACCCGACATTGTTTGTTTTAAAATCAAAACGAACGGCATAACGCCTAAATTTCTTTAAACCAAAACTTGCAAATAAAACCGGAAAATATCTATTTTCAAATTCCCAAATACGACAACCAATATCCACAACACTACCGACTCAAAACTTTAAAAAACAACTACGAAAATATTTATAAATACCCGTACTAAAACTTCCTAAGGTTTCCACTTTTCTTTTTACCTTAAATTACAAAACACTTACTAAACAAACTATCTACCACAAAACTTTCACCTCCCACACTTCCCGAGGAAGACAGTAGCCGAGACGCCCCGACAATAACCTGCACCGGCGCACCCCGTACTCCTCTGACTGCAGTCTAATCCTCTGCTGTCTCATCTACTTCACCTGTAATTTACTCGTCACCTACACCATAGAGCACAAAAAGGTAAGCCTAACGCTTAGCAAGTAGGGAAGTAATGCACATAACACACCAAATGCTCGATTCAACCCTAATATGCAGTTTCTACACCCTCCGTTATTTTCTTCTCGTTCTGGTTACATTTATCTTCCACTTTCATGTGAATCAAGTAGGCACACGCCCCAACACAATACTGGACGGCCACGTCTTGACCCACAGAGCAAGACCGGAGGCACACGCCCTAACACAATCCTGGACGGCCAACCAAATCTCCCCCAATCGATCGTAGAATCCTCATTGTGCCTTCAGGCACGAACATATCGAGGTATTCATACTCACGACACATTACGTACATTAGCATAGCATCTCAAGTAAAATCCCCCGCGGGGTGCTCAACGAGCCATGTGCCCGACGAGACTATTCTACCCGAGACCAAGTTGCATAGCATCTCTAATAAAATACCTCACGGGGTGCTCAGCGAGCCACGTGCTCGACGAGGCTATTCGACTAGAGACCAAGTGGCATATCAATTTTCTTATCTTACATTTCATCCTCACCACTCAAGCATGCAAAACACGTGGTTTCGTAGTTAGAAAACGATGATGCATGACACACGATGCATGACACCAAGTAAAACATAGTAACAAACAAACATAGCAAACAAACAATCATTCCCTACCGTTCTATGGTGTTGGCCCGAAGGCAACAAACACTCATCCACTACTTAGCTGGCTGCTCCAAAATGGGCTGTCACTTCGTCCAACCAAAGTACACGCTCGATAACCTAACATCACGAAAACTCAACTTAGTTTATACTAACGAACTCTAAGTAAATTCTTAACCTAACTAACTAAAACTACAACAAAAATTCCTTTCCAAAACACTAAACTCGGTTTTTACCCCAAAAGTGACCGTCTAACTTCAAACGGTCGTAACTCTCTCGTTTTTCAACGGATTTCGACGCGCCACCCTAATTCGGAAACCTCTACATGTCTACTATCCATTGAAACACCCAAATTAACCAAACAAACACGTTAGCTCAGCTGAAATCCAGAAAACAGAACTGACCCCCTTTGAGTTAAAAACCGGTTTTTCCCAAACTCAACTCCAATCTTCAATCTAACCCTAAAATCAACCTAAACCAATCCATTAAACAACTAAATCATCAAAATAGGAAAGAAATCTAACATTTAAACTCAATTTTTCCGAGTCTTCAAGTTAGGGTTTTCTAAATCTCACAAAACTCACTCTAAACTCACTAAAACACTCACAAATCAACACTTAAGTGAAACCAAACCAAAACCCGTGCATTATTACCTTGAAACCTTGCAAACCCTTGATGAAAAGAAGAAAAGAAGGTGCTACAATGGAGGAGAGCACAATCGAAGAAGATGAAGAAGAAAAAAGTGGAAATCATCTTTTTAACCTAACCATTTTTCTACTTTTGAATTCTTCCACCAAACTTTCTAAATTTATAAAACTACCCCCACTTGACTTTTGTTTCAAGCATTCCAACGTGGATGCTTCTCTTTATTCTTCCATGCAATTTTTTCTTAAGTCTTTATTCCATGAATTTACTAATTTTCTATTGGTTTCTAATTGGTTTGACTTTTCTATCACTTTGGTTTGAATTGTCAAACTTTACCACTTCTCTTTACTCTTCTATTACACTTCAATGCACATCCCTAATTTTTAATAATTAAACTCTCCTAAGGCTACGCACGCTATAGAGATTTTCGGGTGTTACATTAACTATGATTAAATTCGTGATCTAATTGTATTAGTTGCTGTTTTTGAAGTTATTTAGTTGCTATTCATATTATTTTGAGTGATTCTAATTAAAAGTCGATAACTTGATTAATAGTTGATTGGAAATTGTTGATTCCTCTCATTGAAAATTTAATTTTAAAATTAGTTGTTGCTAAGTATTGTTGAATCACCTAAGTTGTTTATTGAAGTCCAAATTTTAAAATATTGACTGTGAGCATGATTCTTATTTTCTTGTCTTAGATAGGAAACATTCCTTAGTAATTAAAAATTTTCCCTAAGACATTAACTAAGATAATCACCTCACTCACTTTGGATGAAACAACTTAGTCAAGGACTTGAATTTAAAAATTAAAAATACTTAGACATGATTAATAGGAGCGGCTTTGCACGTGACACACCAAACAAAGAACCAAATCGTGCGAGGGTCACTCCCCCTCCCTAACCTACACGTCACGAAGGTGAGACTAGTGCTCAAGAAGGCATGCAAGGACAAATCGAAGCCTTAACGAGCGTAATTCATAACCTTGCCTGTCACAACCCGAGAGGGGGCCTAACAGAAACGTCAGGTTAAACGATCAACCTCGGAGAGGTCCACTGTCTAACCTAAGGCTAAATGCGGAAGATTAGCACTGATCCAGGACCTCCTAGAAGCAACAAATAAAAGAGAGTACAAACAATCGTAGAAATACAAGATAAATGAGAATAATTACATGCCAAAATAAAGTACAATCTCGAATGTCTTACATACACAAATCTGTAGGAAATAAAAAGTGTGACCCTAGGGAAAATCCACACTACAGAGCTCACTTCCTAGCCTTCCTTCCTTTACCTATAGAGGGGGGAGTCGATGGGGTGAGTTACAAACTCAGTATGGGATGTTATACCTACCATTCAAGGATGCATGCCTTATCAAATCAATGCACGTTTTAAAAATCAAAACCAATTTCAATATTATTCATTTCTCTTCTTATTATCCATTTAAAACGGTTAATGGGGCTAACGATAAAATAAATATATATAGTGAAAATAGGCCCACATCAACAATGCTATCATAAAAATAGATATCCAGGTGAACAGTGAAAAGAGAGGTCACTCACGGATCCTCCGAACCACACAAACACAGAAAGGCCGCGATAACACCAGGCAGGGCCTCATAGGGAGAAGAGAAAAGGTCAACCACCAGGAGGGACGAACTACTCAGCCTTGGGCCACCGGGACACGCGCTAGGGCACACCAGGAGGGACGAACCACTCAACCCTGGGCCCAAGGGGTCCACAAGGTGGACTTATTATACCGGGGTAGCAACGAACAGACACTGGCCAGGTCGGGTAACTGGGCGAGCATGTCTTCGAGCCCATTCCGCCTATTCTCAGGGGGCGTACCCTACATTCCGCCTATTCTAAGGGGGCGTACCCTACATTCTGCCTATTCTAATGGGGCGTACCCTACATTCTGCCTATTCTCAGGGGGGTACCCATCCAAACAAGCGTGGAGTATCACAATAACTGGCAAACCCCCCTGAACTCCTAACATAATGGCCCCGCTAAGAGTGCCAGATGTTTTCTCCTTATCAAACTCCAAAGGCGACAAGCAGAAAACAAATGCTGAACAGATCAAATGCATGTATAACCAACTGCAATGCTAACGTGATAGATCTCAAAACAAATCTCAAATACCACCCGTCGGCAAAGGCAAGTAAAACATGATACAAACACCACCCCAGCAGTAATAGATCATCATCAATATATAGTTCCAACATAATGCAATATGATCACACCTGTAAATTCTGCCTATTCTAAGGGGGCGTACCCTACATTCTGCCTATTCTAAGGGGGCGTACCCTACATTCTGCCTATTCTAAGGGGGCGTACCCTACATTCTGCCTATTCTAAGGGGGCGTACCCTACATTCTGCCTATTCTAAGGGGGCGTACCCTACATTCTGCCTATTCTAAGGGGGCGTACCCTACATTCTGCCTATTCTAAGGGGGCGTACCCTACATTCTGCCTATTCTAAGGGGGCGTACCCTACATTCTGCCTATTCTAAGGGGGCGTACCCTACATTCTGCCTATTCTAAGGGGGCGTACCCTACATTCTGCCTATTCTAAGGGGGCGTACCCTACATTCTGCCTATTCTAAGGGGGCGTACCCTACATTCTGCCTATTCTAAGGGGGCGTACCCTACATTCTGCCTATTCTAAGGGGGCGTACCCTACATTCTGCCTATTCTAAGGGGGCGTACCCTACATTCTGCCTATTCTAAGGGGGCGTACCCTACATTCTGCCTATTCTAAGGGGGCGTACCCTACATTCTGCCTATTCTAAGGGGGCGTACCCTACATTCTGCCTATTCTAAGGGGGCGTACCCTACATTCTGCCTATTCTAAGGGGGCGTACCCTACATTCTGCCTATTCTAAGGGGGCGTACCCTACATTCTGCCTATTCTAAGGGGGCGTACCCTACATTCTGCCTATTCTAAGGGGGCGTACCCTACATTCTGCCTATTCTAAGGGGGCGTACCCTACATTCTGCCTATTCTAAGGGGGCGTACCCTACATTCTGCCTATTCTAAGGGGGCGTACCCTACATTCTGCCTATTCTAAGGGGGCGTACCCTACATTCTGCCTATTCTAAGGGGGCGTACCCTACATTCTGCCTATTCTAAGGGGGCGTACCCTACATTCTGCCTATTCTAAGGGGGCGTACCCTACATTCTGCCTATTCTAAGGGGGCGTACCCTACATTCTGCCTATTCTAAGGGGGCGTACCCTACATTCTGCCAATATCAAATGCATGTATAAAACCAGCTGCATGCTAAACGTGATAGATCTCAAAACAAATCTCAAATACAACCCGTCGGCAAAGGCAAGTAAAACATGGCATACAAACTCCACCAGCAAGTATAGATCAGTCATCAATATATATGCCACAATAATGCAATATGATCACACCTGTAAAATGCCGACCTCAATAGTAGTGGTATCCCACAAAAAATAATATACGTGCATGTGCATGTTAGGTATAACGTAGTAAGCATAATAACTCATACCCCTAAGGCGAGTCCTCCTATCCTCAGTGACCGTGGCTCCTCAGGAATTGCTTCCAAATCAGCAAAATCCTCTGAATCTAATAAACAACACAAGGAAGGAACCCCGTTAAGGTCCAATTTGGTCCAGAAACGATATAAACTACGATTCAGGGCGAAAACGGGCCAAAATAGCTCTGGTTGACTTTTGGCCAAAAAAGTCAAACTGTCAACGGTCAAAGTCAACGGTCAACTGTCAAAGTCATTGGTCAAAGTCAATCGTTGACTTTGACTGACCGGACCAGTTCGGGTCGGGTCAGGCCGGTTCAGGTCGGACCGGTTCGGGTTGGACCGGTTTGGGTTGGTCTGGGTCAGATCGGTTTGACCCGAACCAACCCATTCCAACTGGGCTCGGGCCAGACCCGGCCCAAACCCAAATCGGGTCGGACCAGGCGGGTTCGACCCGTAATGGGCTGGGTAGACCCAGCCTGATGGGTCGGGTCAAACTCGGCCCAGAAGGCCAAAGGGCCTGTGTCCAGCCTGGCCCGAATTTGGATCGGCCTGGGCCAAACCCAGTCGAGCCCAACTTGGCCCTAGGCTAGAGTCAACTCGGCCTTGGGCCTGAGTCAACTCGGCCCAAAGCCTGAGTTGACTCAGCCCATATGGTCGAGTTGACTCGACCGTCGATTGCCGAACGCCGACGAAGCTCCGGCGACCAACCGACGATGAACCCGCAGCGAAAAATCGAATTTCTTACCTATTTTTCGCCGAAAATCGCTTCTAACACGTTTCCAACCACTTTTCGAGTCGATCCCTGCCAAAAACACCGAGAAATCCCAAAAATTCAGATCTAACAAAACCTAAAACCCGAAACTTCTCGGGCAAAAATCGAGAGAAAGAGAGGTTACCTTCGAAAACGCCCTTCACAAACGTTGATCTATTCTTCGAGACGAACGTTTTGACACCAAAATCGCAACGAACGGAGATCGTTCCGGCGTCGATGATTCTCTCCTCGCGCGGCTCTCTCTCCCCCCTTTCTCTCTCTCTCCTCTGGTTGTTTTCTGAAAACCCTCGACAGAAAAGGTTTCTTTTTGAAACCTTATCTTTTAATTTTATTTTATTTATTTTATTAATTGTTTTATTTTTATTATTTTATTTTATATTAAATCTATTTTATTTATTATTTTACCTACTTCATTATTATTTTACCTACTTCTTTTTATTTTGATTTTAATTAATTCTTTTATTAAATTTTTACAATTAATTACCTTTACTTTAAGGTTCGGTTTCACGATCCAAATTCTTACTGTAAATTAACGAAAATGATCACAATTATTTACACTAAAATTCGCGAAAAATTTACTCAAAATTTTACTACTAAAATTTGACGGGTTTTACATTGCCCAACAAGTCCAATCTCTTTTAAACAATCTTCCCCGTAGAGAGACCAATAAACAAGTCCCTTCTCAAGAAACCTCCTCTAGGATCATTCCCGAACCTCCTAGACGACGTAATCATAACCCTCAACCATCTATAGAGGAAGATTGGAGTGAACCCCATAGTAGGAGACCACCTTATTATTCGGAGGATGAGGATTGGGTTGATGATGAAGAGTATCGCCCAAATCATCGTAGGAACAATGACGACCTTCGAAACATCAAGATAACCTTTCCCCCTTTCGATGGAACGTGTGACGGGCACACTTATCTAGATTGGGTTGATAAAGTTGAGAGAGTTTTCGAATGCCATGATTACTCCGAGCGGGTAAAAATCCAATTAGCCTCTCTTGAACTTTCGGGCCACGCCGCCTTATGGTGGTCCAATCTTAAGGCCCAAAGAATGAGAACGTTAGGACACCCCGTTACTATTTGGACTTCCATGAAGGAAATGATGCATCATAGGTTCGTCCCCCGTCACTACAAACATGAACTCTTTCATCAACTCTATAATCTAAAACAAAATAGCCTCTCAGTAGATGAATACCTTACCGAATTTGAAACCCTTAATATGCAATGCGCAATTGATGAACCAGTGGAACACCTCATCGCTAGATTTATAAGAGGCTTAAATCGAGACATGGGAGATCCTGTCGAAATGCAACAATTGGAGACCATGGAATCAGTCATACAATTGTCCCTTACGGTGGAACGACAACTTAAGAGAAAGAGCAAGATCGATTTGTCTAACAAATTTCCACCTCGTAACTTTAATTCCGAGAGATCTGCCCAAAAGTATGACGAACAGAGACCCTTTAACCAAAATTGGCCACCAAAATCATCAAACACCCCTTATAATCCCCCACCGAACAAAACCCAAGAACCCCAACCTAAAGGACGTAGAGCACGTGATGTCCAATGCTTCAAATGTTTAGGAAAAGGACATTACGCTAATGAATGCACAAACCACCGTGTCATGGTCATTAAGGAGTCAATAGGAGAATGGGAAAGTGAGGACGACAAAGGTCAATATAATAAGATTGAAAAGGGAGAAGTCTTAGAAAAGAGAGAAGAAGAGGCTGATGAATGCGAGCCTCAAGATGGACCTCTACTGTTGGTCATAAGGCGAGCATTAATATCTAAGCACATAGACAAGGACTGTCAACGTGAAAATCTATTTCATAGTCAATGTGCTATGAGAGATAAAGTTTGTTCTCTGATAATTGATGGAGGAAGTTGCATAAATGAGGCCTCCCAAGACATAGTCGATAAATTGGGATTAGAAACCATTACCCATCATAAACCTTACAAGCTTAGTTGGTTGAACGATAGAAATGAACATGAGATTACCAAACAAGTAACCGTTGATTTTGTTATAGAAAAATTCAAGGACTCAGTTATTTGTGACGTTGTCCCAATGAGTGCCAGCCACATCTTACTTGGACGACCATGGCATTTTGACCGTAGAGTCAACTATGACGGATTCCTCAACCGTTATACATTTAATTTTGGAGGAAGAAAAATCAAATTGCTACTTATGATGCCTGAGCAAGTGGCTCACGATGAGGTCACCCATCAAAAAGGAAAATTAAAGGAAAATCTTTTGTTGTCCAAATGTGAGTTGAATGATGAACAAGAGCCCTCGCATATCAATTGGCATGATAATTCTTTGTACGAAGAAGAGGTGTCAATTCTTTCCCTTCCAAATCTTAAGAACATTCCTACCTTTATCAAGGAGCACCTAAATCTTTTATTTGTTGTTGAGTTGCCTTGCCAATTGGAGGACGTATATACATGGCCTCTTGAGAAAATGAAGTTAAGTGACGAAATTATTTTTGGATTAGGTAGTATGATCATCACTCCCTTTCTTTTCCGTCCAAAACTTGAGGAAATTTCCCGATCCATTCCATCCCTTAAGAAGAGGTATCTATGGCCTAGAGCCAACCATTTACCTTCCTATTTCCATTCTTAGAGCTGCACACACTAGTAGGAATTTTATTCCCTTTGTAGCCAACCATCGCTCCATTCTTCTATTTGGTGGATCACCAAAACCCCACTTCCCACCATTTGACTACCACAAATTCTTCCATAGAACTAGAGTTAAAGTTCACTTGGTAAGAAGATTTTTCTTTGAGGTCTTAAGTGTAATTGGATTATTTCTTTGGACGGAGAATTTTATCATTTCCACCTCACTATTGGTCAAATTCAACTACTTTGGAAAATTTCCTTCCATCACCAAGCAATCGCCCTCCAAAGTAGCCATTGAATTAAATTTTTCCACCCCCACCAAAGTAAACATTAAAGAGACCATCTTTACCCTTTTCCATTTAGAACATCTCTTAGTGAAGTACTCTAAAACGAAAGACCATTCCCTTATGACATTCAAATTCGAACCTTCAAGGAGTGAACAAGAAATCGAAGGAGACATTGTTGGGAAGAAGTCAACCAATGGATTTGAGGTCAAATCCTCAAATCACTCAGAGAGGATGACGTGCCTCGGGTTGCAATTAAAAGAAAAATTAGTAAAGTCCCAAACTTTAAATCATCTTCCTACTTATTACGTGTTTTTCTTTTGTAGGTATAATTTATGGAAGGAATGCATAAGGAGAACTTGAAGGATTCACCATTCGGCCCATGTGAATTTGTCTTCCCAGCCCATTTAACTTGTAATGTTTTTTTTTTTGAACTTATTTGGCATACATTCGCCTTTATTATATGGATTATATAATTGCATCATGCATTAGATTGTGTAGTTAGAGTTAGATGTATGTTGGTGGATTATGGCTTGAAGAAATTCAACCAATTATTCAAAGAAAAAAATGTCTTCACAAGATAAAGCCAAAATGAAACCATGGCCCAGTACAAGAGTTAGTGGCAACATAGATTGATGATATGGCAAGATTCCCTCCATTGATCCATTTAGGCATGACATTCATCTCCTCCTTAGGATGTGTGCTTGTTTGCCTTGATCTTGGCCATCCATCCTTTTTCATCCAAGGGCCACCATTCATTTATCCTTATGGAAACCCTAATCATCAAACCTAGGATTTTCTATTTAAGCATAAGATTGGTGTTTGTAAACAACTTTTGCTCATTTATAAAACTACTATTTCCCTATTCTTCCAAGGTTGTTTCCTTAGGAGTTTTCCTTGGTTCCTTGAACCAAGTGGAGAAGCCCTCTATTGCTAACCTAGCTTGGGTTTCTAGGATATCTCTTATCTTTTCCCTCGCCTCTCCAAAAGTTGAGGACGAAAATCCCGGCCTACGGTGGTTATTTTTCCTACGAGAAAATCGGTCCCTCGAGAGCTTAAACCGTAAGATCGCTCTACCAGTCCGCCAAGGGTATTTCCTTTACTTTCTTGCCATCATTTTCACACACTTCCACTCTTTACATTTCGGTTACACTCCACACACACAAGTCACTTTTATATTATTGCATTTTATTTCCTTCATCTTCATCTCCATTTCTTCACTTTTCCACACACATTTCACACCTCTATTTCTCTTATTTTTTTTTGCATTTCATAGGTCATTTTTTTATTCATATTCAGGCCCTTTCATATTCACACACCATCACCTCATTTTTCTTGCATTTATTTCCATGTTATTTTATCTCATTTTCGGTCATTTTCACTACCACACAACCGAGCACTTTCTTGAATATTTTGTGGGTTTGATCACAACCCTTTTCTAAGAGATTTTGTGTCAATGGACGTACATAGTTCGGCTGAATCACATTAATAAACGTGTTTGCTTTCTTTTTTCTCTATCTTTTTTACTTGCTTTTATTATTACACAAATATTAGACTTGGATGATTTAATTAATAGAGAAATTTATAATTAGAGGCTGCAAACAATAAGCTCTTAATGAGACGAAAAAGTTAAAAAACCTAATTCTCTCTCCCTCTCTTGGGTTAATACAATCCTACAATCCTAACCTGCAAATTATAAATTTAAGACTATGTCTCTAGCTCAAGGATTTATTTGGAGAAAACTCATTCTAACTTAGAAGATCAAAGTCGTCGATTTTGAACTCGACAACGATTTACGAAAACTAAAAACTAAAAGTGATTTTATCGATTTAGATATATTTTGCAACTATTTGGTCTCAGTAATGCTGACCTGATGAATTCGGTTTTTAGTTTTATTGAGTTAGTTTTACAAAATTAAGTCTAAGAATACATCGTATTGAATTACAATTGATATTTTTAACGCACATTAATAACCTTTAAGAAGAAAACTAACTTAAGGAAGCTAACCTAATAAGAAAAAGAACTTAATTTGAACAAATAAATTACAAATTAGGCCAATTGCCAAAATGGAGAAACATTAAGAAAATAATTAAAAAATTCTAATTTTTTATGTTGTTATTGTAGACTGATAGTGAAGAATAACACTTTAACGCAAGTTCACATGTTGTTTACAAAGTAATAAAGCATAAGTATGGGTTGGACCCATGAAAATAATTTTAATCAAATTATATTGCGTAAAAACAATAAAGATATAAAATAAAAAAATTGATTTTTATATGAAATGTAAAAATAAAATTTTAAACCAAAATGGATTGGAATCAATGTAGGAAGAATTGGTCAGGGATGATTATATGAACCAAGGACCAACCAAACTCAAAGACCAGAATCATGATCTATTAAAAGATAAAGGAGATCCAAAGTACAAAACATAACATGATTTGGTCATGAAAATCCAAGAGAAAAAGTCATCACAACATGAACAAAGACATAGAAGTTACATGCATAGAGTTGCATGGAGATGCACATGGATGCAATAAACTGTCAAAATATAATTTCAATAATGAGAACCACGTGTATATCTTCAACAACGCAAAATAGAAACTCATTATCACTGAGCCGATGGAACCAAAGTTATCAAGTAGGAGGAACTTGACCCTGACCAAACTTGTTGGTAAGAACCAAAGCTATCAAGTGATCTCCTAAGCTTTGACTTGAACAAGACTTAGATCTTCACAAAGAACCAAATAGAAAATTTTGGTTAAAAAAATACCTCAAAAATATAAGTTTTAATAAATATATCATTAATCGTAATTGTTCTCAAAAGGTTACAAGCCTTGCATTTAAATACCCCCTAAAAAATATTAAAAATAACACAAAATATCCTTAAGAATCTTAGAATAGCATAGAAAATAATATAGGGTTACAAAAACTTAACTAATACATAACAAATAGAAAGAAAATCATGGAAATATGAAAAAGAAAGGTATTTTCCACAGAAGATCACGTTGGGGCACAGAGCAGGCGCACAGGTGTGCGCGGGCCTCTTGGGCTAATGGGGTGCATGGATGGGGTGCGCAAAACTGGCGCGCAAGGTTGGGTGTGTAGAACTGACGCGTGCGCTAGGTTGCGAGGCGAGCTGGGCTGCTAGCACGCTAGGTACACATGCGGGGCATAGTGGGTGTGCGTGGCCTTACTGAGGGTCGCGCTAGTTTTGATATTGTAGCACTTTCTTGCATCCCCGTGCATCTCCATCCATGTAACTTATAGCCTTTGTTCATGTTGTGATGACTCTTTCTCTTGGATCTTCATGTCCAAGTCATGTTGGATTTTGTATTTTGGGTTTCCTTTATCTTCTAATAGATCATGGTCATTGGCTTTGAGCTTTGTTGTACCTTGGTTCGTATCAGTTGATTTGTTTGTTATGTAAATTCAAGTACTAAGACTTAGCATTGCCAAAGCATTCGTTCGAGCAACAAGAATTATACAATGATCAAGTTTCCTTCAAATTGATGATTGGTTTATTTTATTCTTTCTTTCAATTTATAGACAGAGAGAACCTTATTCTAGAAGACATATGATGTGCCTAGAGGGGCCATCGCCGGATTTCACGCCAAAATCTTGGCCGACCTTTCACCTAATAAGTTCGCTCTTTTTATAGGTCTTCATCTTGTGGAACAAGTAGAGTTAAAGCCAAACTTTCAAGACAAACATTTGAAATCTAGGAGGAGGCCCAACCAAACAAAGAGAGAGAAGGCACCCGAAGGTGACAATATAGGTGGACCTCATGCATGGCGCGACCATTTTAAAGTTATGGAAGATGATCAAATGAACCACTCCAATGAGTAAATGAGAGCCAAGCCAAATGCTCAAGACATGGAGGAGTCAAGCTACTCACCAACATAACAGCACATCGGCCATCCCATTTTGAAGGAGGAATTTGTCTTACTTGTTTCAATTTTTGTAATCGGCTAGTTGATGAATTATTTTAGTTAATTGTGCTTTATTAGGCTGAATATTGATGCATTTGAAAGGCTTCCTTAGCTGTGAATTTTAGGTAGGGGGGGAGAACAACCTGAAGATAGGGACATTTGGAGAGAGATTGACATTGCCAAAAATGGCAAAACATGGCTTGTCCTTGTTTGGTCCACTAAGCCGAACCTCCGTTCTTCAGTCTCCCTCCCTTTTTAGAATTTTGAAGCCCTAAAGGCTGAAGGGAGGAGGGTATTTAAACCTCTCTTCCAGCTCTAAAAACCAATTTTTTGAATGTCAAGAAAATTGAAGGTTTAACCTCTGAAAATTGAAGCTCCTTGAGCCTCAAAGCAGCGCCTCTCCTCGGTGGGTAATATTTGTGGATGTGTTGTGTATTGTCTTCCATTTTTGTGAATATCTTAGAAGCTCTCATTGTTTCTCTCTTCCTGCTTTACCTTGAAGGCAGCATCCCCAGCAAGAGGTTTCAAAATTCACATTCAAGCTCGTTGGAGTGCTCTTCTTCAAAGAAGAAGCCAAATCCTGAAAGGTGCCATTTATCACCTGCTTGGACCAGTAGTACGACTTCAACTATATATTTTTTATCCCAATGATTCAGCCTCTATTTTTTACACAAAACCATTCTCACATCCACAGCTTTAATCTAGCACAAGAATCGCATCATTTCGTTTTCTGACGAGAGAGTTACGTCTCTCCAAAGTTGACATTCTTTTCTCGGTCAGAGCAGTAAATCGAGCTCCGGCAGCCTGCAGTATTTTGGCCACAACTTTTCAACCACGGTGAGTTAGCCTCTTAGCCTCTAGAATTTGGAGAGTATTTCATCCAGATCTCCACTCAGTTTCTGTAACACCCGAAAACTTCAGACAGGTGAACTTCCTTTAAGGTAAACGAAATTAACTGCCACCTATGTATTTATGTATTTCTTTGGTCGAAAATTTGGGCGCCAAAGCTTAATTAGTTATTTTTATAAAAATTTGGTTCGGTGGAAAACTTGTAATTAAGCCTAGCTTATTAAGTGTATAAATAGAAAATGGAAATCCTAAAACCTCACAAAAACCTCCACCAACCGACTTTCCTCTCTCAGCCGACTCTCTCTCCTCTCAGCCAGTCTCTATTCTTCCTCCAGCGATCAACTTCCTTCGGATTTCTTCCGATACTCCAAGCTCGAGGTAAGATTTGGACAATGTGTTTACTGATTAGTCATTTGAGAGTTGATTAGAGATTTAGATTCGGGTTTTCTGAGGAAGTTGAAGTATCATGGTAGATATAGCTATTAACATAGCATTTATGATTGTTGTAGATAATAAGTAGAAATAATGAACGTTGGCTGAGCCTGGGTAGTTGGTGAACCCGAGTACCATTATCGTTTAGCTGAGATTTTTATGCACACTAGGTGACTGATATAATGCTCGAATGGGAATGAGTTAGACTTCTAGGATATATACTTAGTTAGAAAGCTACCATTCTGGAATATTAGACTACTTAGGATTTGTTTTCTTACATTGATACGTGAAATGACTTAGGTGGTAAAAAGCTCCAAGTGAAGGAAAGACATTGCTAAGGAATGCAGGTAAGTGAGTGTGTTAAGATTTCCGGCCATTAGGGCCCTACATCACAAGGGTAGAAGGTTGAGTTTGTTTCTAATATTCGATTACGTTTGGGAAGTTGTCTGTTTTAGTATAATGTTTGGAATAGTGTATGCTCTGTTTTCTGATGAACGACTCCTTCCATGGTCTCATGTTTTGAGAATGTTTATGTCCATGCATCATGATTTATTTACCGAGTATACAAAATATCTTTACGCATATTCCGTTATGAATGAAACAAGAAAAGGAAACGTATGAAACCTTGATTAAGTGAGGGTTGGGGGCGATATTGGCCATGTCACTGTCTAGGGATGGACCATGATTCTTGCCAGTAAAGGGACATGTACACGCACTCTGCCTACCCCCCCGTCGGCACAAACTCCTTCTTAATCCATGATATGAAAACGATGAACAAGAATATGATTCCCACGATTTAAAAGTAAATGTGAACACAAGCATGATTCCCGATTTGAGTAAAAGATATGAATATGATTTTATGCAGCATTCATGTGTTTGTCGCGCTCCTTACTAAGTATTAGGTTTATAGTTTGAACCTTATGTTATAGGTGACGAAACAGCAGGTGAGGACTTCAGTCTAGAAGGAAATGCTTAGGTCTGGTTGCTGGTTGCTGCTCATGGTGATGATTTGTGGCTGGGAAGCGATTTTTAACCCGTGGAGTGTTGCTTTAAGTACGATTTAGTAAGATCTATGATATAATTGCAGGAATGGGAAATGAATTTCTTTATGTTAACAGATATTTAACTTATTAAGTACGAGTTCAAGTTTAATAAGGTTCCAGATTTAAGATTCTTCTCTATGTGATAAGTCTTCCGCTATGTACTTAAGTTAAGGATTACGAGATCTATGTGTATGGGGATTTGTGGAAAAAAAAGGAGTTAAGTTTTTAAGAAGAAGGAGGGAATGATTTGAAGTTTCAACTTGATCAGTAATCGGTAGAGGTTAGGTTACTGTTGGGCGGTGGATGCTGGATGAATGTGTCATCCGGCTGACGTCACCAGAAGATGTTGAGTATTATTGATCAGTGGATGCTGGATGATTGAGTCATCCGGCTGACGTCATTGGTGGATGTGTTCTGTGAATGTGAGAGGTAGATGTCGTCTGCCAAGTTAATTAAGTCACGTGGGTAACACGTGGTATGACCGGTGGATGTTGAGTGTTACTGTTCACCGATGGATGTTGTGTGTTTATGATGATCGGTGGATGCTGGATGAATGTGTCATCCGGCTGACGTCACCGAATGATGTTGAGTACTGTTGAGCGGTGGATGTCGCTCGATAGAAATGATCGGTGGATGCTGGGTGATTGAGTCATCCGGCTGACGTCATCGGTAGATGTGGGATATTACTGTTGAGCGGTGGATGTCGCTCGACAGAAATGACCGGTGGATGCTGGGTGAATGAGTCATCCGGCTGACATCATCGGTAGATGTCACAACCCGAAACCTGACGGGTCGAGAATTCCGTATAATCATATTCGTAGTCAAAATGTCGATCGAATTCTTTTTTTTTTTGTGTATATATATGAATACATTTTTAAAGAAATTCCAATCGAAATCGAAGTCATTTAAAATCATTTGGGGAAATATCTATTTAAAAAGAAGAATCAACAGACAATCAAATTAGCCTCTGTCGTTCACATCCACCGGTCAATTCTGTCGAGTGACATCCACCGCTCAACAGTAATATCCCACATCTACTAATGACGTCAGTCAGATGACTCAATCACCCAGCATCCACCGGTCATTTCGGTTGAGCGACATCCACCGCTCAACAGTACTCGACATCTTTCGGTGACATCAGCCGGATGACACAATCATCCAGCATCCACCGATCATCATAAACACACAACATCCACCAGTCAAACCACGTGTTACCCACGTGACTTTATTAACTCGACAGACGACATCTACCTCTCACATTCACAGAACACATCCACATATGACGTCAGCCGAATGACTCATTCATCCAGCATCCTCCGATGATGTCAGCCGGATGACTTATTCATCCAGCATCCCCCGCCCAACAGTGACCTAACCTCTACCGATAATTGATCAAGATGAGACTTCAAATCATTCCCTCCTTCTTCTTAAAAACTTAACTCCCTTTTTCCAAAAATCTCCATACACATAGACTTCGTAATCCTTAACTTAAGTTCATAGCGGAAGACTTATCACATAGAGAAGAATTTTAAATCTGGAACCTTCTTAAACTTAAACTCGTACTTAATAAGTCAAATATCTGTTAACATAAAGAAATTCATTTCCCATTCATGCAGTCATATCATAGATCTTACTAAATCATACTGCAAGCAACACTCCGCGGGTTAAAAATCGCTTTCCAGCCACAAATCATCACCATGAGCAGCAACCAGCAACCAGACCTAAGCATTTCCTTCTAGACTGAAGTCCTCATCTACTGTTTCGTCACCTACATTATAAGGTTCAAACTATAAGCCTAATGCTTAGTAAGGGATGCAACAAACACATGAATGCTCATGAATGCTGCATAAAATCATGTGCACATCTTTTACTCAAATCGGGAATCATACTTGTGTTTACATTCACTTTCAAATCGTGGGAATCATATTCTTGTTCATCATTTTCATATCATGGATTAAGGAGGAGTTTATGCCAAATTGGGTAGGAAGAGTGCGTGTACATGGCCCTAACGGGCAAGAATCATGGTCCATCCTTGAATAGTGACATGGCTAATACCGCTCCTAACCCTCGCTTAATCAAGATTTCATATGTTTCGTTTTCTTGTTTCATTCATAAAGGAGTATGCATGTAAAACATTTTATATACTCGGTAAATAAATCTTGATGCATGGACATAAACATTCTCAAAACATGAGACCATGGAAGGAGTCGTTTATCAGAAAATAGAGCATACATTTTTCCAAACATTATACTAAAACAGACGATCTTCCCAAACATCATTGAATACCAGAAACAAACTCACCCTACTACCCTTGTGATGTAGGGCTCTAATAGCCAGAAACTTAACACACTCACTTACCTGGATTCCTTAGCAATGTCTTTCCTTCACTTGGAGCTTTTTCCCACCTAAGTCATTTTTTATAATAATGTAAGAAAACAAATCCTAAGTAGTCTAATATTCTAAAATGGTAGCTTTCTAACTAAGTATATATCCTAGAAGTCTAACTCATTTCCATTCGAGCATTATATCAGTCACCTAGTGTGCATAAAAACCTCAGCTAAACGATAATGGCGTTCGGGTTCACCAACTACCCAGGCTCAGCCAACGTTCATTATTTCTACTTATTATCTACAACAATCATAAATACTATGTTAATAGCTATATCTATCATGATACTTCAACTTCCTCAGAAAAACCGAATCTAAATCTCTAATCAGTAAACACATTGTCCAAATCTTACCTCGAGCTTGGAATATCGGAAGAAATTTGAAGGGAGTTGATCGCTGGAGGAAGAATAGAGAAGGGAGCTTAGGGGAGAGAAAATCAATTGAGAGAGGAAAGTCGGCTGGTGGAGGTTTTTGTGAGGTTTTAGGATTTCAATTTTCTATTTATACACTTAATGAGCCAGGCTTAATTACAAATATGCCACCAAACCTAATTTTTATAAAGAGAACTAATTAAGCTTTGGCGCCCAAATTTTCGACCAAAGAAATACATAATTACAGAGGTGGCAGTTAATTCCGTTTACCTTAAAGAAAGTTCACCTGTCCAAAGTTGTCATGTTATATCCACCCCTCCTTAAACAAAATTTTTGTCCTAAAAAATTGACCAGACAAATAACTCAGGATACTTGTCCAACATGTCCTGCTGTCGCTCCCACGTGACTTCATCAATGCCATGATTCATCCATAGAACCTTTACTAGTGGAATTTCCTAATTTTGCAGAATCTTAATTGTTGACTCCAGAATTTGTATCAGTTTCTCTTCATACATTAGGGTCGGTTGAATCTCGATTTCATTTGGCATGACAACAAGCGCTGGATCACCTATGCATTTCCATAGCATTGACACAAGAAATACATTGTGAATCTTTTCCAGCGAAGGGGGCAACTGTAACTTATAGGCTGTATTACCAATCTTAGCCAAAATAGGGAATGGTCCAATGAATCGTGGATTAAGCTTTCCCTTCTTACCGAACCCCATAACTCCTTTGAACGGTGAGATCTTTAAGAAAACTTCATCCCCGACAATAAACTCAAGGCTCCTCCTCAGATCTGCATAATTCTTCTGTCGGCTTTGTGCAGTCATTTTTCTTTTCCTAATAATGGCGATCTTGTCTGACATCTGTTGTAAAATCTCGGGGCCTAAGAGCCTCGCTTCACCAACTTCATCCCAGTACAAAGGTTATGACATGCCTCAGGTTACATTCAAAAGAAAAATTGGCAAAGTCCCAAACTTTATATCTTCTCTCTACTTATTACGTGTTTTTCTCTTGTAGGTATAATTCTTGGAAGGAATGCATATGGAGCACTTGGAGGAAGTCACCAACTAGCCCGATGGGAATTTGTCTTCCTGGGCCCCTATCTTTGTAATTATTTTATTTTTGAACTTATTTGGCATACATTCGCCTTTATTGTATGGATTATATAATTGCATTATGCATTAGATTGTGTGGTTAGGGTTAGATGTATGTTGGTGGATTATGGGTTGAAGAAATTCAACCAATTATTCAAAGAAAAAAAGGCGTTCACAAGATCAAGCACAAAAGGAAGCCATGACCTAGAGAAGAGCCCACATTTAAAGGTATGATTTTGCAGGTACAAGAGTTAGCGGCAACATGGATTGATGATGTGGCAAGATTCCCTCCATTGATCCACTTAGGCATGGCATTCATCTCCTCCCTAGGATGTGTGCTTGTTTGCCTTGATCTTGACCATCCATCCTTTTTCATCCAAGGGCCACCATTCATTCATCCTTATGGAAACCCTAATTCACCCTAGGATCTCTATAAAAGCATGGCATTGGTGAATGTTTTACAACTTTTGCCCAAATCAATACATTACTATTTCCCTAATATCCAAGGTGTTTCCTTTGGTGTTTTCCTTGGTTCTTTGAACCAAGTGGAGTAGCCCTCCATTATTAACTTAGCTTGGGTTTCTAAGTTAATTCTTACTCATTCCCTCGCCTTCTCCATTGGGAGTTGGAATTGAGGACAAAAATCCTAGCCTACGGTGGTCGTTTTTCCTACGGGAAAATCGTTCACTCGAGAGCTTAAACCGTAAGATCGCTCTACGAGTCCGCCAAGGGTATTTCCTTTACTTTCTTGCCATCACATTTTCACACACAACACCCTTTAATTTTCGGCCATCAAACTCACACACTCCACATTTATTTTATTGCATTTTTCTCTTCATTTTCATCTTGCATATCTTCACCATTTCACACACCCTCTCTTCATCGCTTTCCTTATTTTTCTTTTATCTTTCTTGCCCTCATTATCCACCATATATTCGGCCACTAGCAAACACACCACTCTCCTCATTTTTCTTTTGCATTTATTATTATATTTAGTCCATATTTTTGGCCATTTACACTACCACACAACCGAGCACTCTTCTTGAATATTTTATGGGTTTGAACACAACCTTTTTCTAAGAGATTTTGTATCAGGTGACCTACATTTTCTGCCATACAGCACTTCATAAGGTGCTATACCGATGGTGGACTGGTAACTATTGTTGTAGGAGAATTCAACCAAAGGCAGATATCGACTCCATGATTCCTGAAATTCCAGCACGCACGCCCTTAACATGTCCTCTAGTATCTGAATGGTTCTCTCTGATTGACCATCTGTTTGTGGATGAAATGCAATGTTGAAAGGTAACTTTGTACGTAGCGTACCTTGTAGACTTTTCTAAAATTGAGAAGTGAATCTAGGATCTCGATCGGAGACAATGGATACCGGGATTCTATGCAACCTGATAATCTCTGGAACGTACAGGTTCGCAAACTGGTCCATCATATAAGTCATCCTTACAGGTAGAAAGTGAGCTGATTTTCGTCATTTTGTCAACTACAACCCAAATGCTATCGTGGCCTTTGGTCATCTTTGGCAATCCCACAACGAAGTCCATGGTAATATTTTCTCACTTCAATTCAGGGATTGGTAAGGGTTAAAGGGTACCTCCTGGCCGTTGGTGCTCTGCTTTGACTTGTTGGCATATCAAACACGACTCTACATACTTGGCAACATCCCATTTTAGATTTGGCCTTCAATAATGTAACTTTAAGTCCCGATACGTCTTGGTGTTCCCAGGATGTATAAAAAAGGGTGACGAGTGTGCCTCACCCAAAATTAACTTACGTATCTCCTCATCACATGGAACGTACTATCGATCTCTAAACTTCAAAATTTCATCCTCAGAAAGATTGAACTCAGAGGAAGTGTCCTTCGACTTACTCACTATATTATGCTTTTCTTTTGAATCCTTCTTTTGTGTCTCTTTAATCTTCTCCAAAATAGTTGGCCGAATAGATAATGTCGAAAGCACGGCCGATAATTTTGGAACTATCTCCAACTCAAATTTCTGAACTTCAACTCTCAAGGGCAATGACATGGCTGACACAACAGGCTGCATTGTCTTTGACATTCTGCTTAATGCGTCGACAACCGCATTGGCCTTACCAGAGTGGTATTTAATTTCAAAGTCATAATCCTTTACAAATTCTAGCCAACGCCTCTGCCTCATGTTTAGCTCCTTTTGATTAAAAAGATACTTCAGGCTCTTGTGGTCCGAAAACACTTCACACTGTTGACCATACAAATAGTGTCTCCAAATTTGTAATGCAAAAACAACAGCAACTAATTTTAAATCGTGAGTGGGATAATTCTGCTCATAACTTTTTAGCTGTCTAGAAGCATACGCTACAACCTTCCCTTCTTGTATTAGGACACACCCCAAACCAACTTTGGATGCGTCACAATAAACACTGAACTTTCCTCCTTCAGTTGGGAGTGTCAAAAGAGGGGCTATTGTGTAACACCCAGTTCTATTGAACCAATTTACTTAACCAACTTGTAGTGTACGTTTTATGAAATAAAATTAGGAAAATTAGTGATTAGGTTAATAAATGACTAAGTAATGGTATAATGGTAAATAGAGGATTATAGTGATAACCTATTTAAGGAAAGAGGTTTTATGATCAATACACCATAGCCGCCACTATTTTCCATACTTTCTCTCTCGGAAATTAGCTCAAGCTCAGCAGATTTCTCCAGGCGATTCCCTCTATGATTTTGCCCCAAACTAGGTGAGTCTACTTTGATTTCGAGTTACATTGTAACTAGTGATGGTAGAGAGGATTATAGATGTGAGCTTTGGTGAATGCTGTAGGTGGGAGTTAGTTTAGGTTTTGTGGTGAATCAGAAATGCACCATGTATAGAGCTCCCAAACTAGATTCCTTAGATTTCTGAATAGATTAGAATGAGGTTTAGTAAAAATCTAATTGATATTCTGTTTATGACTTAGGTGAGAAAAACTTTCGAAGTAGTTCGAAACCAAGCATTTCCAGGAAGCCAAGTAAGTAGAGTATGTGTGCCTTCGGGCCTACATCACACAACAGTAGGTTTATGCATGTTATGTATGTTTTCAGTTTGTCATGTATCATGTTTTAAAAGTACGAAAATGAATTTAAATGTATGATGGCATGGTGAGTATTGAACCGATTGAAACAGATCAGTTATTAAGGGAACTAATTTGTCCCTTAATCAAGAGAGAGGATGTATGACTTTGGGAAGAGTGATCCAACTCCCAATTTCCTAGGGGGATCAGAGTAGAAATGAATGCATATGCAACTGAGACGTGAAAGTAGAAACTGCATGTCTAGGATTTATGTTTCAGCATTTCATTTCATTATTGCTTTACTTACTTAGCATTAGACTAATAGATGAGTTTTGAGATGTAGGTGCTGAGGTTTCACAGGTGAATTCTCTGAGTTTACTGAGGAATAGGTGAAGTTGGAGGAGCACTTTTATGGCACGGTTTGGTGCTCTGATAAGATGGTTTAACTTCTGTCAGTATGTAAGGTCTCACTGGTTAAGTGTTTTCATGAGGATTTTCATGACAGTAGTAGTTTGATCTTTTTTGAATATGGAATCATGATTTTGGTTTTAGTTGCAATTTGTTATTCTGAATTTTTAGGAAAAGTTGTGGATTTATGTTGTTAAATGATTTCAGTAATGTGTACAAGTTTTTTAGCAGTCGGAGTTGTTCCTTATTTAGAGTGTTTTTGATCTATCGGTAGATGTTGTCTAACGGTAAAAGTCGAGAGTTTTGTCTATCGATGGATGTAGTTCATCGGTGGATGTTGGAGTTTTGTCTATCGGTGGATGTAGTCCATCGGTGGATGTAAAAGATTTGTCGTTTTGTGATCGGCAGATGTGAGTGGAAGATTTGTCATTTTGTGATCGGCAGATGTAAGTAGAAGATTTGTTGTTTTGTGATCGGCTGATGTGAGTAAAAGATTTGTCGTTTTGTGATCGGCAGATGTGAATTGAAGAATTGTCATTTTGTGATCGGTAGATTAAGAGTAGCCGACATGGCGTGTAACGCCCCGAATCCTTAAACTCGGTTTGTTACTAAACTCGTGACGTAACTTGATCATAATAGTTCACATATTTATTCATCTATTTTTTTTTTGACTTAACATAACCTAAAACATCTCATTCAATTCACTGAATATATCCATTATAACTCTCACTCCTGCCGATCACTAAACGACGAGCTTCTAGTTGATCTGCCGGTCAGCACGTGCATCCCACATGATTCATTAAACATCTATCGGCAGGCACACATATTTGCATCTGCCGACAGTCACGTGCAACCCGTGTGATCAATTAAAACCTCGCGTGGTTCATTAAAACTCACTTCCTCTACCGGTCAATAAACGACAAAGAACTCACTTCCTCTACCGGTGAGTAAACGACAAGGAACTCACTTCCTCTACCGGTGACGTCAGTCGGAAGACAAACCTACCCGACTTCCATCACAATTCTTCTACCGATGACGTCAGCCGGAAGACAAATACTTTTCCTCTTCCGATGACGTCAGCCGGAAGACAAACTCTCCCGACTTCCATCACATTTCTTCTACCGATGACGTCAGCCGGAAGACAAATACTTTTCCTCTTCCGATGACGTCAGCCGGTAGACAAACTCATTTCCTCCAATATTCCTCAGCGGAAGACATCCTGGTTTTCTCAGACTTCTATCTAGATAAACGTAGACCTCATAACTTAAATCTTAATGGCCAAAACTCATCGGAATAATCCATAAATTCATTCAAACTCACACAGCGGAAGACTTAGGTAAAATAACTCATTCTATATCTTCACAAATATTTTCAGACTCAGTACTCATATTAGACAGACTTAAAACTCAATATTCGCAAGTAAACTCATCATACTTAGACTTCCTTGTTCATAAACATTATTAAAATCTTAAAAGCTTAAACCAGAGAGTCATGTTCGCCATCCAGCCACAGATTTTCCACCCTGATCACTTCCAGCAACCGAACTCAGACACTTTCATCAATCTTGAAATCCTCACCTGATATTTCTTCACCTACATCATAAGGTGTAACTGTAAGCCTAAGGCTTAGTAAGGAATGCAAACTATTATGAGTTCATGAATGCATAACTTGGAGAAAAACATGCTCATGAGTCTTTTCTTTTCGTGTACTTAGTCTTAATCATCATTCATAATCGTATCTCGTATTCATTGATCATAATCATCATTCATGGACATGCTCATATTCATCATTCGTATTCTTCATTACATTATGTGGATTAAGAGAGGATTTGTGCTGGTAAAGGGGGTTCGACAGTGAGTTTGATCATGGTCCCTACTGCGGGTCGTATTCATATGTCCTACTGCGGACTGTGACATACGCCGAACCACCCCCAACCCTCACTTAACCACGTTGCATAAGTTTTATCTTCTTATTTTATTCATGAGAAAACATATTTCAAAACATTTTCATATGCTTGAGAAGTAAAACATGATGCATAACATAAATGCACTTAATCATCGAACTAAGACAGGGGAGTATATCAGAATACCAGAATCATATCCCTCGACATTTCTCGAACTATACTTTTCCCCTCTTTTTTTTTTTTCTTTTCTTTCTTTCTTCTTTCTTCTTTCTTCTCTTCTTCTTCTTCTCTTCTTCTTCTTCTTCTTTCTTTCTTCTTCTTCTCTTCTTTCTTCTTCTTCTCTTTCTTCTTCTTCTTCTTCTTTCTCTTCTTCTTTCTTCTTCTTTCTTCTTTCTTCTCTCTCTTCTCTCTTCTTCTTTTCTTTCTTCTTTTCTTTCTTCTTCTCTTCTTTCTTCTTTCTTCTTTCTTCTTCTTTCTTTTCTTTCTTCTTCTTCTTCTCTTTCTTCTCTTCTTCTTTCTTCTTCTCTTCTTCTTCTTCTTCTTTTCTTCTTTCTTTCTTCTTCTTCTCTTCTTTCTTCTTTCTTCTTCTTCTTCTTCTTCTCTTTCTTCTCTCTCTTCTCTCTTCTCTCTTCTCTCTCTCTCTTCTCTCTTCTTCTCTCTTCTTCTCTTCTTCTTTTCTTCTTCTCTTCTTCTTCTTCTTCTTTTCTTCTTCTTCTTTCTTCTTCTTCTTCTTTCTTCTTCTTCTTCTTTCTTCTCTTCTTCTTTCTTTCTTCTTCTTTCTTTCTTCTTTCTTCTTTCTTCTTTCTTTCTTCTTTCTTCTTCTTTCTTCTTTCTTCTTCTTTCTCTTCTTCTTTCTTCTTCTTCTTCTTCTTCTTCTCTTCTTTCTTCTTCTTCTTTCTTCTTCTTCTTTTCTTCTTTTTTTTTTTTTTTGTTTTTTTTTTTTTCTTTTCTTTCTTCTTTCTTCTTCTTCTTTCTTCTTCTTTCTCTTCTTCTTCTTTTCTTTCTTCTTTCTTCTTCTTCTTCTCTTCTTTCTTCTTCTCTCTCTCTCTCTCTCTTCTCTTCTCTTTCTTCTTCTTTCTTTCTTCTTCTTTCTTCTTCTTCTTTCTTCTTTTCTTTCTTCTTTCTTCTTCTTCTTCTTCTTCTTCTTTCTTTCTTCTTCTTCTCTTTCTTCTTCTTCTTCTTCTTCTTTTCTTTCTTCTTTCTTCTTCTTCTTCTCTTTCTTCTTCTTTCTTCTTCTTTCTCTTCTCTTTCTTCTTCTCTTTCTTCTCTTCTTCTTTCTTCTCTCTCTCTTCTCTCTTCTTCTTCTTTTCTTTCTTCTTTCTTCTTCTTTCTTCTTTCTTCTTTCTTCTCTTTCTTCTCTTCTTCTTCTTCTTTCTTCTTTCTTCTTCTTTCTTTTCTCTTCTCTTCTTTCTTTCTTCTTCTTTCTTCTTTCTTTCTTCTTCTTTCTTCTTTTCTTTCTTCTTTTCTTCTTTCTTCTTTCTTTCTTCTTTTCTTCTTTCTTCTTTCTTCTTCTCTTTCTTCTTCTCTTTCTTCTTCTTCTCTTCTTTCTTTTCTTTTCTTTTTCTTTTCTTCTTTCTTCTTCTCTTCTTTCTTCTTTTTTTTTTTTTTTTCTTTTTCTTTCTTCTTTTCTTCTTCTCTTCTTCTTTCTCTTCTTCTTCTTTCTCTTCTCTTTCTTCTTCTTCTCTTCTTTCTCTTCTCTTTCTTCTCTTCTTCTTCTTTTCTTTCTTCTTCTTCTTCTCTTCTTTCTTCTTCTCTTCTTCTTCTTTCTCTTCTTCTTTCTTCTTCTTCTCTTTCTTCTCTCTCTCTTTCTTCTTCTCTTCTTCTTCTTCTTCTTCTTCTCTTCTTTCTTCTCTTTCTTCTCTCTTCTTCTTCTTCTTTCTTCTCTTTCTTCTTCTTCTTCTTTTCTTTTTTTTTCTTTCTTCTTCTTCTTCTCTTTCTCTTCTCTTCTTCTTCTTCTTCTTCTTCTTCTTCTTCTTCTTCTTCTCTCTCTCTTTCTTCTTCTTCTTCTTCTTCTTCTTCTCTTTCTTCTTCTTCTCTTCTCTCTTCTCTCTTCTCTTCTCTCTT
>CM039502.1:49393288-49439877 GCA_022432975.1 Begonia masoniana
AGAACTAAGATAGCACCAACTTATGCTAAGTTTTTCAAATGTGAGTTTTGGTTGGACAGAGTTCACTTTCTTGGTCACGTGATCTCTGGAGATGGAATATCTGTCGATCCAACCAAGGTTCAAACAGTCAAGTAGGGCCCCAACCGAAGAGTGCTGCAGATATTCAGAGTTTCCTTGGATTAGCAGGATATTGCAGAAAATTTATTGAAGGATTCTCAAAGATTGCAACACCCCTCACTCGGTTAACAAGGAAAAACATCAAGTATGCTTGGACAGAGGATTGTGAATCCAGTTCCCAGACCTTGAAAAAGAAATTGACCAATGCCTCTATATTGACACTACCAAATGAGAATGGAAAGTTTAGCATTTATTGTGATGCTTCCAAGATTGGTCTTGGTTGTGTTTTTATGCAAGATGGCAAAGTGATAGTTTATGCCTCTAGACAGTTGAAAATACATGAGAAGAATTACCCCACACACGACTTAGAATTAGCCGTAGTGGTTTTTGCACTTAAGATTTGGAAGCATTACTTGTATGGACAACCTTATGAGATATTTTCAGACTATAAAAGTCTGAAGTATATTTTCACACAGAAAAAGCTAAACATGAAACAACGTCGGTGGTTGGAGTTTGTTAAAGATTATGATTTTGAGATAAAATACCACCCCGGCAAGGCGAATGTTGTGGCTGTGCGTTGAGTAGAGGGGCAACTTCAGCCTCAACCTTGATTCTTGACATGCCGTTAGCCTTAGAGTCAGAATTTCAAAGATTTAACTTACAAGCTGTGTCCAGTGTGTCAACCATGCTTTCAACCCTGTCTTTGAAACCTACACTTTTGGATAGGATAAAGGAAGCTCAGAAAAATGATGTAAAGTGCAACAAGTACAAATTAAGCTTGGAATCTATTGGTAAATCAGATTTCAACTATTTTGATGATGGAGTCCTTAAGTTTAGGAATAGATGGTTTGTTCCTGCCATTATAGAACTTTGGAAAGAGATTCTTTCGGAGGCACATTCTTCCAGAACTTTGGAAAGGGATTCTTTCGGAGGCACATTCTTCCAGACTCTTCGTCCATCCAGGAAGTACAAAAATGTATAGAGACCTTAAACAACTCTATTGGCTGGCCAAATATGAAAAGAAGTTTGGCAGAGTACGTAGGATTGTGTTTAGTTTTTCAACAAGTTAAAGTTGAACATCAGAGACCTGCAAGAATGTTATAACCCTTACCAGTTCCCGAATGGAAATGGGAGCAAATAACGATGGACTTTGTGGTGGGATTGCCTAGAACAACTAGGGGATATGATGCAATTTGGGTGATAGTTGACCGTCTAACCAATTCTGCCCATTTTCTACCCATAAAGATGACTTACTCAATGGATCAGCTCGCCGAGTAGTATGTGCATGAGATTGTTAGATTGCATGGAGTTCCTAGTACCATAGTTTCAGACCGAGATTCTAGATTTACATCTAAGTTTTGGAAGAGTTTGCACACTGCTATGGGTACGCAACTCAACTTTAGCACGGACTTTTCACCCTAAAAACATATGGACAATCTGAAAGAACCATCCAAACGTTAGAAGATATGCTTCGTGCATGTACATTGGATTTTCAGGGTTCTTGGAGTAAGTACTTATAAGTGGTGGAGTTTTCTTATAATAACAGTTTTCAGGCAACAATTGGAATGGCACCTTATGAGGCATTGTATGGACGAAGATGTAGATCTCCTCTGTACTGGGATGAAGTTGGAGAATCACGAATGATTGGTCCTGACATTGTGCAACAAACAGTTGAGAAGATTGCTCTCATCCGACAGAGAATCTTGACAGCTCAGAACCGACAGAAAAGTTATGCTGACTGCAGACGTAGAGAATTGGAATTCGAAGTAGGTGATGAAGTTTTTCTTAAGGTATCACAATTCAAAGGAGTTGTGAGATTTGGGAAAAGAGGCAAGTTGAATCCCAGATTTATTGGACCTTTTCCAATCTTGAAAAGAATTGGGAAAACAGCATATCAGTTAGAGTTACCAACCTCTATGGAAGGAATCCACAATGTCTTCTATGTTTCTATGCTGAAGAAGTGTATGGGGGATCCAACTCAGATTGTGGAACAGCAGAATATTGAAGTCCATCGTACTCTTATTTATGAGGAGAAAACAGTAAGGATCCTAGACTATGCTGTGAAGGTGTTGCGCAACAAAGAAGTTCCACTGGTAAAAGTCCTATGGCATAACCAGAACATAGAGGAGACAACCTAGGAGCGCCAGCAAGATATGATGGACCAATATGTAGAATTATTCAGGTAACGAATTTAAGGACAAAATTCTTTTAATAAGGGTAGATTGTAACACCCGATTTTATTAAACCAATTTACTTAACCAACTTGTAGCGTTTTATGGAATAAAATTGGGAGAATTAGTGATTAGGTTATTAAATGACTAAGTAATGGCATAGTGGTAAATAGAAGATTATAGTGATAACCTATTTAAGGAAAGAAGTTTTATGATTAATACACAATAGCCGCCACTATTTTCCATACTTTCTCTTTCGGAATTCAGCTCAAGCTCAGCAGTGCTCTCCAGGCGATTCCCTCTCCGATTTTGCCCCAAACTAGGTGAGTCTACTTTGATTTCGAGTTCCATTGTAACTAGTGATGGTAGAGAGGATTATAGATGTGAGCTTTGGTGAATGCTGTAGGTGGGAGTTAGTTTCGGTTTTGTGGTGAATCAGGAATGCACCATGTATAGAGCTCCCAAACTAGATTCCTTAGATTTCTGAATAGATTAGAACTAGGTTTAGTAAAAATCTAATTGATATTCTATTTATGACTTAGGTGAGCAAAATGTCCGAAGTAGTTTGAAACCGAGCATTTCCAAGAAGCCAAGTAAGTAGAGTATGCTGTGCCTTCGGGCCAAGATCACAAAACAGTAGGTTTATGCATGTTATGTATATTTTCAGTTTGTCATGTATCATGTTTTAAAAGTACGAAAATGAATTTAAATGTATGATGGCATGGTGAGGATTGAACCAATTGAAACAGATCAGTTATTAAGGGAACTAATCTGCCCCTTAATCAAGAGAGAGGATGTATGACTTTGGGAGGAGTGATCCAACTCCCAATTTCATAGGGGGATCAGAGCAGAAACGAATGCATATGCAACTGAGACGTGAAAGTAGAAACTGCATGTCTAGGATTTATGTTTCAGCATTTCATTTCATTATTGCTTTACTTACTTAGCAATAGGCTAATAGATGAGTTTTATGATGTAGGTGCTGAGGTTTCAACAGGTGAATTCTCTCAGTTTACTGAGGAATAGGTGAAGTTGGAGGAGCACTTTTATACCACGGTTTGGTGCTCTGATGAGGCGGTTTAACTTCTGTCAGTATGTAAGGTCTCAGTGGTTAAGTGTTTTGATGAAGTGTCATGAGGATTTTCATGACAGTAGTAGTTTGATGTTTTCTGTGGTTCTTTTCTGAATATGGAATCATGATTTTGGTTTTAGTTGTAATTTGTTTTTCTGAATTTTTAGGAAAATTTGTTGATTTATGTTGTTGAATGATTTCAGTAATGTGTACAAGTTCTTTAGCAGTCGGAGTTGTTCCTTATTTAGAGTGTTTTTGATGTATCGGTAGATGCTGTCTAACAGTAGAAGTCGAGAGTTTTGTCTATCGGTGGATGTAGTCCATCGGCAGATGTTGGACTTTTGTCATCGGTGGATGTAGTCCATCGGTGGATGTAGAAGATTTGTCGTTTTTGATCGGCAGATGTGAGTAGAAGATTTGTCGTTTTGTGACCGGCTGATGTGAGTAGAAGATTTGTCGTTTTGTGATCGGCAGATGTGAGTAGAAGATTTGTCGTTTTGTGATCGACAGATGTGAGTATAAGATTTGTCGTTTTGTGATCGGCAGATGTGAATTGAAGAATTGTCGTTTTGTGATCGTAGAAGATTTGTCGTTTTGTGATCGGCAGATGTGAGTAGAAGATTTGTCGTTTTGTGATCGGCAGATGTGAGTAGAAGATTTGTCGTTTTGTGATCGGCAGATGTGAGTAGAAGATTTGTCGTTTTGTGATCGGCAGATGTGAGTAGAAGATTTGTCGTTTTGTGATCGGCAGATGTGAGTAGAAGATTTGTCGTTTTGTGATCGGCAGATGTGAGTAGAAGATTTGTCGTTTTGTGATCGGCAGATGTGAGTAGAAGATTTGTCGTTTTGTGATCGGCAGATGTGAGTAGAAGATTTGTCGTTTTGTGATCGGCAGATGTGAGTAGAAGATTTGTCGTTTTGTGATCGGCAGATGTGAGTAGAAGATTTGTCGTTTTGTGATCGGCAGATGTGAGTAGAAGATTTGTCGTTTTGTGATCGACAGATGTGAGTATAAGATTTGTCGTTTTGTGATCGGCAGATGTGAATTGAAGAATTGTCGTTTTGTGATCGGTAGATTGTGAGTAGATGTGAGCGAATGATGCGTGAAAGTCGACGTGTCGTTTGGTTGACGCGAGTGGTGTATGTAAGAAGCAGAAGATGCCTTTTGTTTCTGCTTCTACCGCTGACACTGTTCAGTGGTAGATGTCGCTTGTAATCACTTCTTCTGCAAGCACTGTTTGGCGGTAGATGTCGCTTGTAATCACTTCTTCTGCAAGCACTGTTTGGCGGTAGATGTGCTTTAAGTTTTCGTTTCTCTCAGTCAACGTTCAAATATTTTGTCTATTCGTTTCATTTTTAAAAAATGTCGTTTTTACGAAAGTTTTTCGCTGTAAGATTTGAAGATTTAAAGATTTAATTTTTATCGTTGGGTGAAATTTTAAAACTTTCCTTAAGATTTCTTAGTCCCGTTCTATGTCATGAGTAGCGAACCGAGTTCAGAAAACTCAGGACGTTACATGTTGTTAACTTTAGTTTTAATGTCTAAAAACTATCTTCACAGGCTCCAGTCCAAGAGCACTTGGTGTCCTTCTTTGTTAAATTTGTTAAAGGTTTGGCTATCATAGAAAATCCCTTAATAAACTTCCTATAATAACCTGCCAAACCAAGGAAACTATGTATCTCGCTGGCATTCTTTGGTTGAGGCCAATCCTTAACTGCATGAATTTGGGTTGGATCCACTGATATGCCCTTGGCTGAAATGACATGACCCAAAAAGTTGACCTTGCACCCCGTTTGGTGGAGGATGAAGAAGATAAGATTTATCAATTCGTTCAAGGATTGAAGCCAAACCTTTTTAGGGGAGTGAAGACTGCAGAGATCCATAATATAATTTATTCTGAGGTGGCTGCTAAGGCTTTGGAATTGGAAGATGTTGAGATAACAGTGCAGGGGCAATGCAATCTGCCAATCAAGTTTATCAGAGAAGCTCAGCCACCACCACGCCAGGGCAAAGGTTGGCAGCCACAACAGAACAGGGGACAACAGCAACAACAGAAAGGTGTTAAGAGGCCCTTCAACCCAAATGATGACCAAGGGAAAGGAAAACGACCTCAAACCCCTCTATGTTCTACCTGTCAGAAGAATCATTATGGAGAATGCAAACTATACACGGGCCGTTGTTATAGGTGTGACAAGGTTGGCCATGTTGTTAAGGATTGTCTAATGCCGCTGAATACGAATCGTACGAGGGTGGCACCTAGAGTTTTTGCTATGATGGAAGATGATGATGCGGAGCAACAAACAGTTATAACAGGTATGGTTAAGATTTGTTGTAAACCCGCATACACACTTATAGATACCGATGCTACCCATTCTTTCGTAGCAACTACATTTGCATGCAGGTATAATTTACGGACTTTTCTAGCTGATAAGTCGTTTAGTGTCATGTTACTGTCGGGAGAATCCTTACATTCTGAACAAGTAGTAAAGGGTGAAATTGTATTAGTAGAGGACAAAGAGATATATGTAGAGTTGATTTTAATTGATATGAAGGGATACAAAGTCATTTTGGGTATGGACTGACTATTCAGACATTATGCCACAATCAACTGTAGAACTAGTCTAGTTGAATTCCGACCCCCGAATGGGGATTGGTATTCTTTTCCTGAGGTATTTTGGATGACTTGCCCGGGTTACCACCCGATAGAGAAAATGAATTTGTGATTGATACGTATCCTGAAGCATTACCTGTGTCTAAGAATCCCTACCGTATGACACCGGTTGAATTGAAGGAACTAAAGACTCAATTGCAAGAGTTAGTAGACAAAGGATTTATTCGCCCAAGTTGTTCTCTCTTGGGTGCATGACACGGGATCCCTAGGAAAAGGATCCGTGTTCAAACCCACAAAATGTATGCAAGAAGTGTTCGGGTGCAAGTGTTGTGTAAATGCTAAAATAAAGAGAGGGAAATATAAAATAAAATGCTAGAAATTAAAATGGAGTTAGATATTGATATTGCCGAATTATATATGCTTAATGATGGAGTGAAACATGACATAAATAAAAGAAAGGGGATGAAGAAGAGATGTTATGGAGGAGATGAAAATGCAATGCTAAAAGGAAAAGAAAATGACATAAAATAAAAGTGAAGGTGTGTTATTAATGGGGCCGAAAATAAAGGTGATTTTGTGTGAATGTGATTGCAATAAAAATAAGAAAAATACCCTTGGAGGTTCCTTAGAGCGATCTTACGGGTTAAGCTCTAGGATAAACGTTTTCCGGGAGGAAAACGACCACCGTAGGCAGAGATTTTTTATCCTCGATCCAACTCCCAATGGAGAAGGTGAGGGAATAGGTAAGAGCTATCCTAGCAACCCAAGCTAGGTTAACAATGGAGGACTTCTCCACTTAGTTCAAAGAACCAAGGAAAACTCTAAAGGCTACCCACCTTAAAAGAGAGAAATATAAATTTCATAAATGAGCAAAAATTGTCATACATGCACCAATGCCATGAATTTATAGAAATCCTAGGGTGGATTAGGGTTTTCATAAGGATGAATGAATGGTTGCCCTTGGATGAAAAATGATGGATGGACAAGATCAAAGCAAACAAGCACACATCTTAGGGAGGAGATGAATGCCATGCCTAAAGGAATCAACGGAGGGAATCTTGCCACATCATCAATCCATGTTGCCACTAACTCTTGTACTTGCAAAATCATATCTTTAAATGTGGACTCTTCTTTGGGCCATGGCTTCTTTTGGGCTCCATTTGTTGTAGACTTTTTTCTTGAATATTTGAGTTGAAATTCTTCAACCCATAATCCACCATCATACATTTACTCCAAACCACACAATCTAATGCATAAAATGCAATTATAAAATCCTTACAATAAAGGCAAATGTATGCCAAATAAGTTCAAAAATAAAAATTACAAATTATTGGGTCGGGAAGACAAATTCCCATGGGCCAAATGGTGAATCCTCCAAGTGCTCCATATGCAATCCTTCTTCATAAATTTTTCCTACAAAAATAAAAACACGTAATAAGTAGAGAATTTAGATAAGGCACGGGATTTTACTAAATTTCTTTTAGTATACATCCCGAGGCATGTCAGTGCATCTGTCTTGTTTGTTAAGAAGAAGGACGGATCCCTTTGGATGTGTATTGCTTACAGGGAGTTGATGTAGCGACCCTTATACTGTACCCTTATTTTCCCATATTATATATATATATATATATTTTTACATTCGAGCGGAATTCGAATTCGAAATCGTTATATAGAACGGAGGGCAAAAGGGACATTTGTTGTAACGACCCCAGTTGAAGTCACCACGTAATTCATAACTTAATCTCTTAAATTCATATTTACCCTGATCTCTTTAGATCTTTCACCCTTCGACCACTTTACACTAAGGTCTCCTTTGTATTATTTTTTTTTACCTTTCCTCAACAGAACTTAAGGACTTTAACATAACAGACAGAAACTAGATTCATCGAACTTGACTTCCTTTGAAACTAACAACATATTCGTTCACAGAGTCGAGCGACCATATGCAGTCATCAGTTCTATAACAAAATTCGGGCAGGAAAGAAATGCCCCCAGATTATTCGACGTTATTCTGCTCGAGTTTGCATGCATCGGCTAACAGAGTGTACCTCTTCCGATTTGTCATGTGTACTCTGCATGACTCAATTATCGTTGCCCAATAGAAGACATCTTCCGGTGGGCACGTGCATCTCTCGTGACTCATTAAACATCACTCGGTCACTAAACGACAACAACATCTACATCTACCGATCACTAGACGACAAAACAATTCGTACATCACCCGATATTAGAAATACACTACATCGCCCGATCACTAGACGATAAAACAACACTTACATCATCCGGTATTTGAAATACACAACATCTACCAATCACTAGACGACAAAACGATTCGTACATCGCCCGACATTAGAAATACACTACATCGCCCGATCACTAGAGGACAAAACAACACTTACATCATCCGGTATTTGAAATACACAACATCTACCGATAGACATGTGCAATCCACGTGTTCTTTTAAGACATCTTCCGATAGAGAACATCTATCGGTGGATGAAAGCTCATACATCTTCCGATAGAGAACATCTATCGGTGGATGCAAATTCCTAACATCTTCCGATAGAGTACAGCTATCGGTGGACATAAATATACACAGACTTCTAACTTCATTGACTCAGCACTCTTATAAATGAAAATCAGAGACTCATCCAGAATTATTGTAGCGGAAGACTTAGTTAAAATAACTCGTTCTATATCCTTATAAACATTCTCAGACTCAGTAATTAAACCAGACAATTTCAAAAGCTCGATGTTTTAAAATAATCTCATCCTACTTAGACTTCCATATTCATAATCATCACTAAAATCATAAGAGCATTAATCAGGGGGTCTTGTTCGCCATCCAGCCACAGAATTGCTCCCTGAACACCTTCCAGCAACCAAACTTAGACATCTTCATTAACTTTGGAATCCTCACCTGATATTTCGTCACCTACATCATAAGGTTTAAACTATAAGCCTAATGCTTAGTAAGGAATGCAATACTAACATGTATACGTGAATGCATAGTTGCAAGAAAATCATGATCATGTTTGTTTCATGCTCTTTTCTTGTTCTTATTCGTGTTCTTGTTCATCACTTTCATCATATGGATTAAGGGAGGATTTGTGCCAGTAAAGGGGGGATGACAGTGCAAGTGTACATAGTCCCTTTCGGGCCGTATTCATGGTCCTTCTCTTTGGACAGTGACATACGCCAAACCGCCCCCAACCCTCACTTAATCCGGTTGCATAAGTTTCATATTCATTCTCATATCTTGTTCATGGGAGAAAACATGCTCATAAATCATTTTCATATGCTTGAGAAGTAAATCATGATGCATGACATGAATGTTCTTAAATCATAAGACTATGGAAAATATCATACTAGACAGTTGACTTCATAGACTCTATCAGAACATCACATAATATAGTTCTCAAACATCCGTAAATCATCCAAGTACAAACCATCTTACTAACTTAAAACAAACATCAAACACATAACTAATTTAGTACCCTTAAGATGTAGGGCCCTAATGGCCGGAAATCTTAATACATTCACTTACCTGGCTTCCTTAGCAAATTCATGCACTACACTTCAAACTTCTTCACCTGATATCATTTCACATTTCAGAGTTAAAATAGATCCTACATATTCTGAAATCAAAGTTAGAAAAGTCCTAACTAAATGTCATCCTAGAATCTGTATTCCTGAGTCCTTTCAGCCGAGCACCTTGTGTGTGGACTAAGTTTCCAAAATCTAAAATAGCCTAATTCAACTTAACCACTAGTTCCAATCGGTTATCTTAAAGTCCAGATTCGAATCAGGAATGCTATTACCAATCACCGATTATAAATGTTCCTATTATTCGGCTATTGAAGAATCTTGAAACATTGGGTTCTAGCTGAAAATAGAGTTCCAAATAATTACTCGGCAACTACATTGTCTAAATCTTACCTCGAATGTAGGTTATCGGAGTGGAGGCTGGAGGAATCGATTGCCAAAGAGGGAGTCGCCGGCAGAGAAAGAGCTCTGGAAGCACGGGAATCGCCGAGAGAGAATGTCGGCTACAGTGGGGTTTAAGTGAGGTTTAAGGTTTCCATTTTCTTTCTATACTAAATAAAATCCCTCTTAATTACGGTTCTGCCACCACACAAATAGAAACCAAATAAGCTTAGGCATTAAAATTTAAATTAAAGATCAACAATAAAGGTGACAGTTAATTCCGTTAAGAAAATCACCTGGCTGAAAATGTCGGGTGTTACATTTGTCCCTAAAAGTATAGGGGTGATTGATCGCCCATATCAGGCGATCGATCGCCAATCACTAAAAATATGAGGGGCGATCGATCGCCCAAAACTGGCGATCGATCGCCCATTGTAAAAACATTGGCGATCACCATTTTGCCAAGTGATCGCCTTCTCCATTGATCATTCGGCACACGCTCTAGAATTTCTTCCAGAGCGTGACCAATAGAGGGGCGATCGATCGCCCTCCCTGGCGATCTATCGCCAAGTCCTCTGGAATCCGAATTCCAGTGGATTTGCCTCCTTTTCTTTCCTTCTTCTTTTCCTGCGTAACTCCACCCTTAACACTTCTACCTCCTCCTCAATTATAACTAACACACATGCATCTTCACAATACAATTTGACATAAAACCACCCGATACTCGTACCTACTCCATAACCTCATTCAAAACCGACTCGAAACGCATTTAAAACGAAATATATTTTCATGAAAACGAACTGCGTGAATACGTTCGAAAACTTTAATAAAATCCCTATAAAACCTAATCTTCACCAAACAGTTCATCAACGAATTAAAATAGCGGTTTAACAAAACATTTTATAAAACAAGGTTACCAAAACGTTTAAAGACATCAAAACATAAACCTATTCACTAATCAGATATCAAACATCCTAATATGTTCAATCTATACAATTTTCCTACGTTTCTATCAATTAAAATCCCCAAAACGTTTACCTACATCCCCACGGGTCAAAATGTGCACCGACTGCCCAGCACACTTCCACGGGCCATCATTCGCAAACTGGTTCATAAGTCAGGCAGAAGAACATCTTTCTCACCTGTTTCCAAGCTACCTACACCATAGAAAACAGTCCGTGAGCTAAAGGCTCAGTAAATCTACATGAACGACAATGCATGCGATGCGTATGTAGTTCATAAAACCGTGACATTCTTTTATCCTTTTCGTTTACCTTTTCATTTTTCTTTTCGTTTACCTTTTTGTTTACCTTTTCGTTTACCTTTTCGTTTTCCTTTCCGTTTACCTTTTCGTTTACCTTTTCGTTATCCTTTTCGTTTACCTTTTCGTTTTTTTTTTGTTTACCTTTTCGTTTACCTTTTCGTTTTTTTTTTGTTTACCTTTTCGTTTACTTTTTCGTTTTCCTTTTCGTTTACCTTTTCGTTTTCCTTTTCGTTTACCTTTTTGTTTACCTTTTCGTTTTCCTTTTCGTTTACCTTTTCGTTTACCTTTTCGTTTTCCTTTTCGTTTACCTTTTCGTTTACCTTTTCGTTTACCTTTTTGTTTACCTTTTCGTTTACCTTTTCGTTTACCTTTTCGTTTACCTTTTTGTTTACCTTTTCGTTTACCTTTTCGTTTACCTTTTCGTTTACCTTTTCGTTTACCTTTTCGTTTACCTTTTCGTTTACCTTTTCGTTTACCTTTTTGTTTACCTTTTCGTTTTCCTTTTCGTTTACCTTTTTGTTTACCTTTTCGTTTACCTTTTCGTTTACCTTTTCGTTTACCTTTTCGTTTACCTTTTTGTTTACCTTTTCGTTTACCTTTTCGTTTACCTTTTCGTTTTCCTTTTCGTTTACCTTTTTGTTTACCTTTTCGTTTACCTTTTCGTTTACCTTTTCGTTTACCTTTTCGTTTTCCTTTTCGTTTACCTTTTCGTTTACCTTTTCGTTTTCCTTTTCGTTTACCTTTTTGTTTACCTTTTCGTTTACCTTTTTGTTTACCTTTTCGTTTACCTTTTCGTTTACCTTTTTGTTTACCTTTTCGTTTACCTTTTTGTTTACCTTTTCGTTTACCTTTTCGTTTTCCTTTTCGTTTACCTTTTCGTTTACCTTTTCGTTTACCTTTTTGTTTACCTTTTCGTTTTCCTTTTCGTTTACCTTTTCGTTTACCTTTTCGTTTTCCTTTTCGTTTACCTTTTCGTTTACCTTTTTGTTTACCTTTTCGTTTTCCTTTTCGTTTACCTTTTCGTTTACCTTTTCGTTTACCTTTTCGTTTACCTTTTCGTTTACCTTTTCGTTTACCTTTTCGTTTACCTTTTCGTTTACCTTTTCGTTTACCTTTTCGTTTACCTTTTCGTTTACCTTTTCGTTTACCTTTTCGTTTACCTTTTCGTTTACCTTTTCGTTTACCTTTTCGTTTACCTTTTCGTTTACCTTTTCGTTTACCTTTTTGTTTACCTTTTCGTTTACCTTTTCGTTTACCTTTTCGTTTTCCTTTTCGTTTACCTTTTTGTTTACCTTTTCGTTTACCTTTTCGTTTACCTTTTCGTTTACCTTTTTGTTTACCTTTTCGTTTACCTTTTCGTTTACCTTTTCGTTTACCTTTTCGTTTTCCTTTTCGTTTACCTTTTCGTTTGCCTTTAGAAACAATAATGCATGAACACGTGCAATACAATAAACAATACAATAAACGACCTCAAAGCACAACAAGTAGTAAACTAAAACATTGCACAATTTAAACTTACTAACTACCCGACCGATTACCCAAACAATCAAACATCTTCAAAATCCTCGAATCAACAAATTCTTATAGTGTAGGCCAAATCAGCCAAACAAGTCACGAAGACTTACCTGTCGTCCGTAGAAATTTAAGCTCCGTCCACGAGCGTTGTTCACCTAAGGCAATTCACAACATTTATCGTTAAAACGAGTTTAAACCATTAAACGTCCAAATAACGAAACCCTAACTAAGGAAATTTCCTAAAACTCTAATTCAACTCTTCCGAGCAGCTTATGTTCACCAATAACCCTAAACTCCATTGATGAGATTTCTCCAAATCTCAAACATCCGATTTCTCAATTTCGACAACGAACCTACTCTTTATGTGGTCCAACAATTACGAATACGTCCCCTAGAGGCATTATCATGCAAAACCTATCGGTTTCTAACCCTAAATTGTATTTTAACGAAACCCTAAACAAAACCTTAACAGTTAAACTTCGTAAAAATTGAAAACTAAAGTCCGAAAGCTGTAGATTCGTACCTAGAGCGTTGATCAGAGGAGAAAACACAAAGAACGGAGGTCGATTGGAGAGAAAACGAGCGTCGACAGAGCTCGTTCGTGAGAGAGCTTCGTCGCCCGGAAGCTCTCTGGTTTGTGGGCAGAGAAGAATGAGGGAGGAGAGAGTTTCTCCTCATTTAATATAATTTAGTTTGCAAAATTACTATAACGCCCTTAGTACTTATTTTCTATTTATTTCATCTCTTATTTCGTTAATTAGCTAACGATTCGGTTTCTCCAAACTTCCTTATCTCACCAATAATTCCAACTTATTATTAGGGTCCTAATAAAATTGTCTGTCTATAAATCGGACCTCGTTTACTATTTTTACTAAAACGTCTTTTATATTACGAGAAACACAAAATCCCCAAAATTGTCGTTATAACTCTAAAATTTATCGTATTTCTCCTAAAATTCATATTAATCATTAGGATTCTATTAACGCCTTCTTTTTACAAAACGGGCTTAATTTAACATATTTACAAAAATGCCATTATTTATTAGAATATTAAAATCCCGTAAAACCGAGTGTTACAGTTGAACAAACTGACAATCAAGAATAAGTACCCTTTACCTCAAATTGATGATTTATTTGACCAGTTACAAGGGGCCAAAGTGTTCTAAAAAATCGACCTACGTTAGGGCTATTACCAATTGAAGGTTAAGGAGGGAGATATACCGAAGACAGCATTCAGAACCCGATATGGACATTACAAGTTTCTGGTAATGTCATTTGGAATAACGAACGCACCTGCATCTTTTATGGATTTGATGAATCGGGTGTTCCGTGAATACTTGGACAAGTTTGTGATTGTATTCATCGATGACATTCTTATATACTCACAGACTAAAACTGATCATGTAGAACACTTAAAGGTAGTGTTGATGTAACGCCCTGAATTTTCTGAACCCGGTTCGCTACTCATAATACTGAATCGAACTATAAGACTTTGTAAAAATTTTAAAATTTCACACAACCATCAAATTTTACCTTCAAAACGTTAAGACTTGCAGCGGAAATTCATTTGTATAAACGACATTTATCAATTAATTAAAATATTAAAAACAATTAGTTGAAAAAAAACAAGACAAAACAGAAACACGTCCACCGCTGAACAGTTCCCAGCGATAGTAATAGAAACAAAAGGCATCCACCGCTAAACAGTGTCAGCGGCAGAAGCAGAAACAAAATAATCTCAGCGGTAGAAACAGAAATAGAAGGCATCCACCGCTAAACAGTGTCAGTCGAACGACATGTCGACTACCCACATCCACCGCTCAAGAAACAAAAGTCCTCTACCACTAAACAATGATAGTTGAACGACATGTTGATTACCCAAAACCACCGCTCACGTCCACCGATCGAATCCTTCGAACGACAGAAACCCTCAGCATCCACCGATCACAAAACGACAAAAATCTATTACTCTTATCCACTGGTCACAAAATGACAAAAATCTATTCTACATCCACCGATAGACTACATCCACCGATAGACTACATCTACCGATCACAAAATGACAAAAATCTATTACTTTTATCCACCGGTAGATTACATCCACCGTTAAATTTCATCCACCGATAGATAATAATACTCAACGTCCACCGGTGGACTACAGCCACCGATCGACAATAACACTCAACATAACAGCATATGAACCATTTTCACTCTAAACAAAGAAAAACTCCGACTACAAAAAGTGCTTGTACATTTTACTGAAAATCGTTCAAAACAATATAAGTTCACAACTTTCAAAAAAATATCCAGCAAAGCAACTATCTCTAAATCAAATCATGTTTTTCATATTCAGAACAAAAAAACCATAAAGTTGTTAAAAACATCGAAACTACTAATGTTATTAAAATCCTCTGCACACTTCCACAAAACACTTAACCACTGAAACATCTTATATAGACAATAGCTAAACCGCCTCATCAGAACACCAAATCGTGACATTGAAGTGCTTCCCCAACCAGCCTAGTCCTCAACATGATCAGAGAACACAAATTCTGAGGCTTCTTCACCTACATCACAAAACTCATCTATTAGCCTAATGCTAAGTAAGTAAAGCAACAATGAAATGATATGCTGAAACATAAATCCTAGTCATGCAATTTCTACTCTCACATCTCAGTTGCATTTATGTTCTTTCTCTGATCTGATCCCTCGGTTCTATTGGGAATTGGATCAATTTTTCCAAAGTCATACATCCTCTTCATAAATTAAGGGGCGGATTAGTTCCTTTAACAGCTGATCTGATCCTAAATTCCATTGGGAAGCGGATCAATTTTCCCAAAGTTATAAATCCTCTTCATAAGTTAAGGGGCGGATTAGTTCCCTTAATAGCTGGTCTATTACAATCTGTTCATGTCTTACCATGCCTTTACATGTAAATTCATTTTCATATTCTTTCTAAAAACGTGATGTATGACATACAGAAAACATTCAAACATGCATAAACCTACTGTTTTGTGATGTAGGCCCGAAGGCACACACATACTCCACTTACCTGACTTCTTGGAAAAAGTTGGGTTACAGGCTATCTCGAGATTTTGCTTACCTAAAATCATAAACAAAGTGTAATTCAATCTTCACTATAACTCATTCTAAACCATTCAGAAACCTAAGGAAGCTAACTTGGAACTCTATTAATCGTGCATTTTGGTTTATCACCAAAACACAAACCTACTCTCATTCACAGCATTCGCAAAACACACATTGTACTCTCTCTGCTATCTAGCCACTAAAACTCAAGAAAACTCACCTAGGTAGAGGAATGGAAATCGGAGAGGAAATCGCCTGGAGAGCTCTGCTGAGTTTGAGCTAAATACCGAGAAAGGAAAATGAGAAAACAATGGCGGCTAAACCTCATTAAACCCTCCCTTAAATACGTTATCCACTATAAATCTCAAATTACCATTATACCCTTACTAATCACTCATTAACCTAATCAATAATTCTCCCAATTTCATCTATAAAGTGTACAATAATAGTTGACTAGGTAAAATCGGTTCAATGGAACCGGGTGTTACAGTTGACAACCTTAAGACAGCAGCAACTATATGCCAAGTTATCCAAATGTGAGTTCTGGTTGGATAAGGTCAACTTTTTGGGTCATGTCATTTCAGCCGAGGGCATATCAGTGGATCCCACCAAAATTCATGCAGTTAAGGATTGGCCTCAACCAAAGAATGCCAGGGAGGTCCATAGTTTCCTTGGTTTGGCAGGTTATTGTAGGAAGTTTATTAAGGGATTTTCTATGATAGTCAAACCCTTAACAAGTTTAACAAAGAAGGACACCAAGTACTCTTGGACTGGAGCCTGTGAAGATAGCTTTCAGACATTAAAACTAAAGTTAACAACAGCCCCTCTTTTGACACTCCCAACTGAAGGAGGAAAGTTCAGTGTTTATTGTGACGCATCCAAAGTTGGTTTGGGGTGTGTCCTAATGCAAGAAGGCAAGGTTGTAGCGTATGCTTCCAGACAGCTAAAAAGTTATGAGCAGAATTATCCCACTCACAATTTAGAATTAGCCGCTATTGTTTTTGCATTAAAAATTTGGAGGCACTATTTGTATGGCCAGCAGTGTGAAGTGTTTTCGGACCACAAGAGCCTGAAGTATCTTTTTACTCAAAAGGAGCTAAACATGAGGCAGAGGCATTGACTGGAATTCGTAAAGGATTATGACTTTGAAATTAAGTACCACCCTGGTAAGGCCAATGCGGTTGCCGACGCATTAAGCAGGATGTCAAAGACGATGCAGCCTGCTGTGTCAGCCATGTCATTGCCCTTGAGAGTTAAAGTACAAAAATTTGAGTTGGAGATAGTTCCAGAACTATCAACCTTGCTTTCGACATTATCTATTCGGCCAACTATTTTCGAGAAGATTAAAGAGGCACAACAGAAGGATTCAAAAGAAAAGAGTAATATAGTGAGTACTTCGAAGGACACTTCCTCTGAGTTCAATCTTTCTCAGGATGGAATTTTGAAGTTTAGATATTGATGGTATGTTCCATGTGATGAGGAGATACGTAAGTTAATTTTGGCTGAGGCACACTCATCACCCTTTTTTGTACATCCTGGGAACACCAAGATGTATCGGGACTTAAAGTTACATTATTGGTGGCCAAATCTAAAAAGAGATGTTGCCAAGTATGTAGAGTCGTGTTTGATATGCCAGCAAGTCAAAGAAGAGCACCAACGGCTAGGAGGTACCCTTCAACCCTTACCGATCCCTGAATGGAAGTGTGAAAACATTACCATGGACTTCGTTGTGGGATTGCCAAAGACTACCAAAGGCCACGATAGCATTTGGGTTGTAGTTGACAGAATGATGAAATCAGCTCACTTTCTGCCTATAAGGATGACTTACACGATGGACCGGCTTGCTAACCTGTACGTTCAGGAGATTATCAGGTTTCATGGGATTCCAGTATCTATTGTCTCTGATCGCGATCCCAGATTCACTTCTCGATTTTGGAAAAGTCTGCAAGGCACGCTAGGTACAAAGTTATCTTTCAGCACTGCATTTCATCCACAAACAGATGGTCAATCAGAGAGAACAATTCAGATACTAGAGGACATATTAAGGGCGTGCGTGCTAGAATTTCAGGAATCATGGAGTCGATATCTGCCTCTGGTTGAATTCTCCTACAACAATAGTTACTAGGCCACCATCGGTATGACACCTTATGAAGCGCTGTATGGCAGAAAATGTAGGTCACCTTTTTACTGGGATGAAGTTGGTGAAGCGAATCTCTTAGGCCCCGAGGTTTTGCAACAGATGTCGGACAAGATCGCCATTATTAGGAAAAGAATAATGACTGCACAAAGCCGACATAGGAGTTATGCGGATCAGAGAAGGAGGAGCCTTGAGTTTACTGTCGAGGATGAAGTTTTCTTGAAGATCTCACCGTTCAAAGAAGTTATGCGGTTCGGTAACAAAGGAAATCTTAATCCACGATTCATTGGACCGTTCCTCATTTTGGCAAAGATTGGTAATACAACTTATAAGTTACAGTTGCCTTCCTCGCTAGAAAAGATTCACAATGTCTTTCATGTGTCAGTGCTAAGGATATGCATACGTGATCCAACGCTTGTTGTCATTCCGACTGAAATCGAGATTCAGCCGACCCTAATGTATGAAAAGAAACCGATACAAATTCTGGAGTCAACGGTTAAGATTCTGCGAAATAAGGAAATTACACTAGTAAAGGTTCTATGGACGAATCATGGCATTGAGAAGCCACGTGGGAGCGACAGCAGGACATGTTGGACAAGTATCTTGAGTTATTTGTCTGATCAATTTTTTAGGACAAAAATTTTATTTAAGGAGGGATGGATGTAACACCCTGACAACTTCGAACAGGTGAACTTCCTTTAAGGTAAACGGAATTAACTTGCCACCTCTGTATTTATGTATTTCTTTGGTCGAAAATTTGGGCACCAAAGCTTAATTAGTTCTTTTTATAAAAATTAAGTTTGGTGGCAAACTTGTAAATAAGCCTAGCTTATTAAGTGTATAAATAGAAAATAGAAATCCTAAAACCTCATAAAAACCTCCACAAGCCGACTTTCCTCTCTCAGCCGACTCTCTCTCCTCTCAGCCCTTTTCTATTCTTCCTCTAGCGATCAACTTCCTTCAAATTTCTTCCGATACTCCAAGATCAAGGTAAGATTTGGACAATGTGTTTACTGATTAGTCATTTGAGAGTTGATTAGAGATTTAGATTCGGGTTTTCTAAGGAAGTTGAAGTATTATGGTAGATATAGCTATTAACATAGCATTTATGATTTTTGTAGATAATAAGTAGAAATAATGAACATTAGCTGAGGTTTTTATGCACACTAGGTGATTGATATAATGCTCGAATTGAAATGAGTTAGACTTCTAAGTTATATACTTAGTTAGAAAGCTATAGTTCTGGAATATTAGACTACCTAGGATTTGTTTTCTTACATTAATACGTGAAATGACTTAGGTGGGAAAAAGCTCCAAGTGAAGGAAAGACATTGTTAAGGAATCCAAGTAAGTGAGTGTGTTAAGATTTTCAGCCATTAGGGCCCTGCATCACAAGGGTAGAAAGTTGAGTTTGTTTCTGATATTCGATTATGTTTGGGAAGTTGTCTATCTTAGTATAATGTTTGGAATAGTGTATGCTCTGTTCTCTGATGAACGACTCCTTCCATGGTCTCTTGTTTTGAGAATGTTTATGTCCATGCATCATGATTTATTTACCGAGTATATAAAATGTTTTTACGCATATTCCGTTATGAATGAAACAAGAAAATGAAACGTATGAGAGGGTTGGGGGCGATATTGGCCATGTCACTGTCCAGGGATGGACCATGATTCTTGCCAGTAAAGGGCCATGTACACGAACTCTGCCTACCCCCCTTTCGGCACAAACTCCTCCTTAATCTATGATATGAAAACGATGAACAAGAATATGATTCCCACGATTTGAAAGTAAATTTGAACACAAGCATGATTTCCGATTTGAGTAAAAGATGTTAACATGATTTTATGCAGCATTCATGTGTTTGTTGCACTCCTTACTAAGCATTAGGCTTATAGTTTGAACCTTATGATGTAGGTGACGAAACAGCAGGTGAGGACATCAGTCTAGAAGGAAATGCTTAGGTCTGGTTGCTGGTTGCTGCTCATGGTGATGATTTGTGGCTGGAAAGCAATTTTTAACCGGTGGAGTGTTGCTTTCAGTACGATTGAGTAAGATCTATGATATGATTGTAACACCCAGGAATTTCGTTTTAAGAATTTCGAGCTTTATGTTCGAATACTAAGTATTTAAGCATTATAGAATTTTAAATTCGTAGAAATATTAAATTAAGCCCAAATGACCAACGGGAAGTTCCATTAGAACCCTAAGAATAAATAGGAATATTTGGTAAGATAAAATAATTTCGGAGGAACCAAATTGGTTGAGGAAACAACGGATTTAGCTAAGGGAAATAAGCTATGGGCATTTTGGTCATTTTAAAGATAAAATTTTAATAAATGGCTAAATGCTCTCTCTCTCTTCCTCACTTCTCCTCCACGCACGAAATCTCCTTTCTCCTCTCCTTTGGCGATTTCTTTCTTTCTCCATCGCCATCTCCACGGTTCAATCTCTCTTCCATTTTAGGCGATTTGTTCCTTCAAGTTTCTTCAACAAAACAACGTGCTAGGTAAGCTCTACGTTTTGGTTAAGCTTATTTGTGGTTTGGAGTGATTTTGAGTTAGGGTTTGTGAAGAAAAATTAGGGGTTTTGTTAGAAATAGTTAGGGTTGTTTATTAATTACTTATTGATGATGTTTAATGTAAAATCGAAGTTGTTGGAGTAGATTAATGGTGTTGGATGATATTAATGTCAAGTTAGGGTTGTTGGAAATGTGGTTGAAAGACATTAATGGAGGTTTTTGAAGTTGTGATTACCAAGTGCTCGATAAAATGTCTAAATGAAGTGATTAAGAGTTTTTGGAAGAATTAGTCCTAGCTCGAGAAGACAAATTGTTTGATGTGAGGTTCGTGAGTCGATATTAATGGTTTGTTGTTAAATGCCTTAGGTGACTCAAGCTCAAGGACGGTGCTCGGCATGTTTAGGACGCCAGGTAAGTGAGCGTTAGGCTTTCCGGCCACTAAGGCCCTACGTCGTACAATGTTGATGATGTTGATTGTTATGAAGAAAGTGGTCATACGGGTAGCTAAGGAACGACGGGTAGTTAAGTAGTGCCTTAGCGATTTAGGTAGCGTTCATTCGATAAGTTTTCCTTACGTGTATGATAGTGCTCATGTGATAAGCTTTTCCTTACGTGTATGTCTCCTCATGCATCATGTTTTCTTAAAGTGCATACGAACTGTTTATGAACATGTTTTATGAAAAGTTAAATGAAAGAACGATTATGTGAATGATGTATGTTCTCACGGGAGTAATGATATGTTTCTCACGGGCCTGACTGTATGTTCTTACAGGAGTAATGATATGTTTCTCACGGGAGTAAATGGATGTTTCTCACGGGACTATGTTTCTCACGGGACTATGTTTCTCACGGGACTATGTTTTCACGGGACTAAATGAATGTTTTTCACGGAAAAAGAAAGATGTTTTACAAAACGAAACTGTTTTATAAATGTCATGCATATAGGTAACGTTATGTTTAGCACGCTCCTTACTAAGCATTAGGCTTAATGTAGTTATTGTATGATGTAGGTGACGAGAACGAAGGTGAGGAACCACCTTATGACGATCAAGTGTAGCGGTCAGTGGCGGAGATCGTGGCGGTGGAGCGTGTTTTGGCAGGGCGGGTTTACTCATGGTTAGAAGTTTTTGAGGGTTTTGGTATTGTTTGGGATAATGATGAATTTGATGGATTTTTAGTACGTTTAGATATGTTTTAGGACGTTTGGCGATTGTATAGAAAATGTAAAGCGTTTTTGTGGTGCTTTTTTGATGTTTTTAAAACAGGTAGGATTGTTCAATGTTTAAACGGAACCACGCGGTTTGTTTTTATGAAATTGATTTTGTTTAAAGTAAGTTATGTTGGTTTTGGAGAATTTTGAATGAAGCAATGTTTGAAGTGTAATGTTATGGAAGCACGAACGGATTGGGTGAAGAAGTAGTGAGGAATTGATAAGTGTTATGTTTATGAGTGTTTGGTGTTTAGTAATGATAAAAAGGAAGAAGTGCAAGTGAAATGAAAGAAGAAAAAGGAAGGAAAGAAAAACAAGTGGCGGGCGACTGGTCGCGGAAGGGGTGGCGACTGGTCGCGGAACTCTCGGGTTTTCCAGAGAGTTCAGCGATCGGGCGCGGAAAGAGTGGCGCCCGATCGCAGGTGGCCATCAAAGGGGCGGCGCCACAATTGTGGCGCCCAGTCGCCACAAGTTGTAGCGACTGGTCACCACTCTACCTATTTATAAAAAAAAAAAAATGTTTTAAATAATTAATTTCTTTTACGATTTAATTTATTTATTATTAGTTTTAAGTTATTTATAATAGCTTTTGAAGTAGTTTTCAAATGTTGTTAATGATTTCAATTCCGATTTCGACTTTGGTTTAGATTTCCGCTTAAGTACAGTTAAAGTAAAAGTTTAAAAAAAAAAAAAAATGTGACATCACGGGTACGGGTTGTGACAATGATTGCATGAATGGGAAATGAATTTCTTTATGTTAACAGATATTTGACTTATTAAGTACGAGTTCAAGTTTAAGAAGGTTCCAGATTTAGGATTCTTCTCTATGTGATAAGTCTTCTGCTGTGTACTTAAGTTAAGGATTAAGAGGTCTATGTGTATGGGGATTTTTTGTAAAAAAGGAGTTAAGTTTTTAAGAAGAAGGGGGGAATGATTTAAAGTTTCAACTTGATCAATAATCAGTAGACGTTAAGGTTACTGTTGGGCAGTGGATGCTGAATGAATGTTTCATCCGGCTGACATCACCGGAAGATGTTGAGTATTATTGATCGGTGGATGCTGGATGATTGAGTCATCCGACTGATGTCATCGGTGGATGTGTTCTGTGAATGTGAGCGGTAGATGTCGTCTGCCGAGTTAATGAAGTCACGTGGGTAACACGTGGTCTGACCGGTGGATGTTGAGTGTTATTGTTCACCGGTGGATGTTGTGTGTTTATGATGATCGGTGCATGCTGGATGAATGTGTCATCCGGCTGACATCACCGGAAGATGTTGAGTACTGTTGAGCGGTGGATGTCGCTCTACAGAAATTATCGGTTGATGCTGGGTGATTGAGTCATCCGGCTGACGTCATCGGTAGATGTGGGATATTACTTTTGAGCGGTGGATGTCGCTCGACAGAAATGATCGGTGGATGCTGGGTGAATGAGTCATCCGGCTGACGTCATCGGTAGATGTGGGATATTACTGTCTAGCGGTGGATGACGATCAATAGAAATTACCGGTGGATGTGAACGACAGAGATTGATTCTATTGTCTGTTGATTCTTTTCTTTAAATAGATATTTCCCCAAATTATTTTAAATGACTTTGAATTTGATTGGAATTTCTTTAAAAATGTATTTATATATACACGCAAAAAAAAAAAAAAAAAGAATTGGGTTGACATTTTGATTTTGAATATGATTATACGAAATTCTCAACCTGTCGGGTTTTGGGTTGTGACAGTTTCATTTAAATTTCAGAGCATTTGGAGTTAAGTCGTGAAAATTATACATTCTGGAACTTGGAGTCTTCTCGGCCACTTGTTGTATAAATCCGAGGAGCAGATTATTGTTTTCATTTATGCTTCCATTTGGTCCATAACCTGAAACATATTGCCATATAAAATGAATGATAACAACTTTTTAAAATTCAATGTGTATAAATTATCATGCATCTAAAAGATCTATCTATCTCTCAATACAATAAGAATATGTGTAATCAATTTTGCACGTCGGCATAAATCGAATTTAACTATAATCATCATAGTAATTTATTTGAACCAATGTAAGCAATCATAGCAAGAAATCGAATTCTTGTAACAAATACTTTCTCCCATAGCCAAAATAAAATCTTAGCCCAAAATCCTATAATTCATCAAAACAATAAATCTGAAAATATTCAAAATGAGAATCATCAAGAAAGTAGAATTAAAGAAGTCTATAGAAAATTAGTTTTTGGGATTAGGAAGACAGCAACTTTTTTTTCCCCAGGATTGGATTAACGCCTCTGTGGTTCTCCCTTTTTTTCCATGTTGAAAGCCCTCTTCTTATCCCAATGTCACATCCTCTGTTTACTCCCAAAAGCCTTCTTTTTGGATTAACGCCTCGTGGTTCTCCCTTTTTTTCCATGTTGAAAAGTCCTCTTCTTCTCCCAATGTCACATCCTCTGTTTTCTCCCAAAAGCCTTCTTTTTATTCCCTACCAATTTTTCTGCGTTCTTTCTTGTGATTTTCTATTTTGGTTCCACCCCTTCTATGGAGTTTCTCATTTTTTGTTATTAATATGAATTTCACAATTAAATTTTTTTTCTCTATCTCTTCAATTTCCATAATATGTGCATCCCAGTTGGAATTATTTACACAAAAATTACAGGAAGAATCATTTTAGTACTATTAATCTTATATTTCTTAAAAATATAAATAAAATCAATTACTTCTTCAAAATAGGTAGTGATGTAGCAATATGTGGCAATTTACATAATTTTGACCTAAATAATTTATAACTCACCTGATTCAAGTAATTTTTCACACAAAATATTAACTCAAAATAACTCTTTTTCAAGAGTTATCAAATACCCCCAAACTTGAATCATTATTCGTACAAGAGTGATGCACAAAAAAATTGATAAAAGATTATACGACTTAAATGGAACATTATTGTCTCTAACTTTGTAATTGTAACACCCGATCATTTCGGCCAGGTGATTTTCTTAACCATTTTAATTGTCACCCTTTTATTGACCTTTATGATTTTAAATTTAATGCCAAGACTTATTTATTATAAGTTGAGTGAAACTAGGTTGGGTGGCAAGTTTGTAATTAAGGTGGATTTTAATTGGTATAAATAGGTTATGGAATTCTTAAACCTCATTAAACCTCACTGTAGACGACATTTCCTCTCTCGGCGATTCCCTTCCTTCCAGAGCTCCCTCTCTGCCAGCTATTTCTTCACCGACGACCAGTTCCTCAGCCTCCATTTCGACAATCCACACTCTAGGTAAGACTTAGACAATGTAGTTACTTAGAACTCTGTTTTCAGCTAGAACTTGAGGTTTTAGATTCTTCACTAACAGAGTAATGGTAGTGCCAATCATGATCTGTGTTTAGTAATGTCATTTCTGATTCGATTATGGACATTAAGATAGCAGACCGTGTTTAGTTATTAGACTTAATCCGGTTATTTAGGTTTTGGAAGTTTAGCCTATACACACTAGGCGCTCGACTAGGAAGATTTAAAAATATTTATGTTAGATGCTAGGATGACTTTTAGTTAGGATTTTTGATTTAACACTGTAATATGAAATGTTTCTAGGTGAAGAAGTTTGAAGAGAAGTGCTCAAGGTTCTAAGGAAACCAGGTAAGTGAGTGAGTAAGATTTCTGGCCATTAAGGCCCTGCATCACAAGGGTACTAGGTAGAAGTTGTCTATGATGTTTAAAGATTATCAGTGCTATTGTCTGTTTGGGTAAGATACTCCAGTTGATGTTATGATCCTTTGATGAATGAATGGCTTGTTCAGTAGTTTGATGAACTAAGATTTACTCATGCTCATGCATCATGAATATTTCTCAAGCATATGAAAATGTTTTAAGTGCATGATTTCTCCCATGAACAAGATATGAACATGAAACTTATGCAATAAGGATTAAGAGAGGGTTGTGGGCGGTTTGGCGTATGTCACTGTCCAAAAGAAGGACCATGAATACAACCCGCAAGGGACTATGTACAATCTCACTGTCAATCCCCTCTTCGGCACAAATCCTCCCTTAATCCATATGATGAAAACGATGAACATGAACAAGAATAAGAACACGAAAAGATCATGAACATGTGTTTTCCTTAAATTCGTACATTCATGCATACATGTTAGCAATGCACTCCTTACTAAGCATTAGGTTTATAGTTTAAACCTTATGATGTAGGTGAAGAACTACCAAGTGAGAATTTTATGTCTAATGAGGATGTTTAAGGCTGGTTGCTGGGAGGTGCTCAGGGTGACAGATTGGTGGCTGGAAAGACGATTTCAACTCCTGGTTACTACTTTTAACATATTAGTAAGATTAGGAATACTGAGGTCTATGTAGGATACTTTCTTAAAACAATGGATACTGGAATTTGACTGATTAACTTTTGAGTTTGAGAATGATCATGAAATGATAGAATGATTTGTTTTGTTAGAGTCTCTCGCTACACGTATTCTAAATGAGATTATGGCCCAACTGTGTGTTAGTTTATTCAGTCATGCTGAAGTTTGTGAAAGTTTGAAAGTTTCCTATCTATCGGGTGATGTCTTCTATCGGAATGAAGTTTAATGAGTCACGTGATATGCATGTGTCAATCGGCATCGGATGATGTTTCCATCGGATGATGTCTCCTATCGGGTGATGTCTTCTATCGAAATGAAGTTTAATGAGTCATGTGATATGCATGTGTCACTCGGCATCAGATGATGTCTTCCATCGATGATGTTTGCCATCGGATGATGTCTTCTATCGGGTGATGTCCTTCTAATCAGAATGAATTTTAATGAGTCCACATGATACGCATATGTCAAATCGGCCATCGGATGATGTCTTCCATCGGATATATTTCCATCAGGATGATGTCTTCTAGCGGGTGGATGTCTTTCGATCAGATGAAATTTAATGAGTCACGGGATCTGTTGTGTCATATCGGTGAGAAGACAGTATTAAGTCTTGTCTTCTAATCGGATGAAGTTTAATGAATCACGTGGGATGCATGTGTCAATCGATAGAAGCCAATATTAAGTCTTGTCGTTTTGTGATCGGATGAAGTTTAATGAATCACGTGGGATGCATGTGTCAATCGGCATCGGATGATGTCTTCTATCGGGTGATGTCTTCTATCGGGTGATGTCTTCTAATCGGATGAAGTTTAATGAATCACGTGGGATGCATGTGTCAATCGGCATCGGATGATGTCTTCCATCGGATGATGTCTTCCATCGGATGATGTCTTCCATCGGATGATGTCTTCCATCGGATGATGTCTTCCATCGGATGATGTCTTCCATCGGATGATGTCTTCCATCGGATGATGTCTTCCATCGGATGATGTCTTCCATCGGATGATGTCTTCCATCGGATGATGTCTTCCATCGGATGATGTCTTCCATCGGATGATGTCTTCCATCGGATGATGTTTCCATCGGATGATGTCTTCTATCGGGTGATGTCTTCTATCGGGTGATGTCTTCTATCGGGTGATGTCTTCTATCGGGTGATGTCTTCTATCGGGTGATGTCTTCTATCGGGTGATGTCTTCTATCGGGTGATGTCTTCTATCGGGTGATGTCTTCTATCGGGTGATGTCTTCTATCGGGTGATGTCTTCTATCGGGTGATGTCTTCTATCGGGTGATGTCTTCTATCGGGTGATGTCTTCTATCGGGTGATGTCTTCTATCGGGTGATGTCTTCTATCGGGTGATGTCTTCTATCGGGTGATGTCTTCTATCGGGTGATGTCTTCTATCGGGTGATGTCTTCTATCGGGTGATGTCTTCTATCGGGTGATGTCTTCTATCGGGTGATGTCTTCTATCGGGTGATGTCTTCTATCGGGTGATGTCTTCTATCGGGTGATGTCTTCTATCGGGTGATGTCTTCTATCGGGTGATGTCTTCTATCGGGTGATGTCTTCTATCGGGTGATGTCTTCTATCGGGTGATGTCTTCTATCGGGTGATGTCTTCTATCGGGTGATGTCTTCTATCGGGTGATGTCTTCTATCGGGTGATGTCTTCTATCGGGTGATGTCTTCTATCGGGTGATGTCTTCTATCGGGTGATGTCTTCTATCGGGTGATGTCTTCTATCGGGTGATGTCTTCTATCGGGTGATGTCTTCTATCGGGTGATGTCTTCTATCGGGTGATGTCTTCTATCGGGTGATGTCTTCTATCGGGTGATGTCTTCTATCGGGTGATGTCTTCTATCGGGTGATGTCTTCTATCGGGTGATGTCTTCTATCGGGTGATGTCTTCTATCGGGTGATGTCTTCTATCGGGTGATGTCTTCTATCGGGTGATGTCTTCTATCGGGTGATGTCTTCTATCGGGTGATGTCTTCTATCGGGTGATGTCTTCTATCGGGTGATGTCTTCTATCGGGTGATGTCTTCTATCGGGTGATGTCTTCTATCGGGTGATGTCTTCTATCGGGTGATGTCTTCTATCGGGTGATGTCTTCTATCGGGTGATGTCTTCTATCGGGTGATGTCTTCTATCGGGTGATGTCTTCTATCGGGTGATGTCTTCTATCGGGTGATGTCTTCTATCGGGTGATGTCTTCTATCGGGTGATGTCTTCTATCGGGTGATGTCTTCTATCGGGTGATGTCTTCTATCGGGTGATGTCTTCTATCGGGTGATGTCTTCTATCGGGTGATGTCTTCTATCGGGTGATGTCTTCTATCGGGTGATGTCTTCTATCGGGTGATGTCTTCTATCGGGTGATGTCTTCTATCGGGTGATGTCTTCTATCGGGTGATGTCTTCTATCGGGTGATGTCTTCTATCGGGTGATGTCTTCTATCGGGTGATGTCTTCTATCGGGTGATGTCTTCTATCGGGTGATGTCTTCTATCGGGTGATGTCTTCTATCGGGTGATGTCTTCTATCGGGTGATGTCTTCTATCGGGTGATGTCTTCTATCGGGTGATGTCTTCTATCGGGTGATGTCTTCTATCGGGTGATGTCTTCTATCGGGTGATGTCTTCTATCGGGTGATGTCTTCTATCGGGTGATGTCTTCTATCGGGTGATGTCTTCTATCGGGTGATGTCTTCTATCGGGTGATGTCTTCTATCGGGTGATGTCTTCTATCGGGTGATGTCTTCTATCGGGTGATGTCTTCTATCGGGTGATGTCTTCTATCGGGTGATGTCTTCTATCGGGTGATGTCTTCTATCGGGTGATGTCTTCTATCGGGTGATGTCTTCTATCGGGTGATGTCTTCTATCGGGTGATGTCTTCTATCGGGTGATGTCTTCTATCGGGTGATGTCTTCTATCGGGTGATGTCTTCTATCGGGTGATGTCTTCTATCGGGTGATGTCTTCTATCGGGTGATGTCTTCTATCGGGTGATGTCTTCTATCGGGTGATGTCTTCTATCGGGTGATGTCTTCTATCGGGTGATGTCTTCTATCGGGTGATGTCTTCTATCGGGTGATGTCTTCTATCGGGTGATGAACACCATTCGCTAAGTTAACTGAGTTGGTTGTTCGCCAGTCCCTCCAAATTGAGCAGTGGGTTGGACTGCTAGGATGAGAGAGGGAATTCTAGCCTCACATACGACTCACGACAATGGGAGCGAGCTGTTTTCACCTGCCTTCGGACCTCCAGTATTCACATAGGTCGAGTTTTAGATCCTGTCTATGCTGAGGAATGGATTCAAAGGTGAGCGGACATGTTTAAGTATGCAAAGTTGAAGACGGGGATTTAAAGTGACATCGGTTGTGTTTCATCTTGAGTTGGATGCGAGACATTGGTGGGACTCCATCCAGAGCACCGTCAATGTAGGAGCTATGACCTAGGGAATGTTTAAGACTGCCTGTCTTTGACAAGTACTTTAGCCGAGATGTTCGGACCAGCAAGAAAATGGAATTCATGCAGTTACGTCAAACCGGCTCCGTGGCCGACTACATCTATAAGTTTGAGGCCTTGTCCAGGTTTGCACCCCATTTGGTGGATGATGAGGAAGATAAGATCCACCAGTTTGTCCAAGGACTAAAGCTGAGCCTCTTCAGGGAGTAAAGACTGCAGGAATCCATAACATACCTTATTCCTGAAGTGGCTGCTAAGGCTTTGGAATTGGAGGAAGTTGACTTAACAGTACAAGGACAACGTGAACCACCAAGGAAGTTCATCAAGGATACTCAGCCACCACCGCGCCAGGGCAGAGGTTGGTAACCACAACCGAATAGAGGGCCGCAGCAACAACAGAAAGGTGTGAAGAGACCCTTCAATCCAATTGATGATCAAGGAAAAGGAAAGCGACCTCTAATTCCCCTATATTCCACCTGCCAGAAGAATCACCATAGCGAATGTAAGCTATATTCAGTCTGTTGCTATAGATGTGACAAGGTTGGACACATAGTCAAAGATTGCCCCATGCCGCTAGACTCGAACCGAGCAAAAGTAGCGCCTAGGGTCTATGCTTTGATGGAGGATGAGGATGCAGTGCAGCATACGGTCATAACAGATACAATTATGATCTGTGGTATTTCTGCTTATACACTTATAGATACGGGAGCCACTCACTCGTTTGTATCAACCCTGTTTGTATATAAGCATAAATTAGAACTCTTGCCAGCCGAAAGGTCATTTAGTGTCATGTTACCATTGGGGAAGTCTTTACATTCCGAACGGATAATAAAAGGTGATGTTGTGTCATTAGGAAATAAGAAGTTATACGTAGAACTGATTGTAATTGACATGAAGGGATATGAAGTTATACTAGGGATGGATTGGTTATTTCGACATTATGCCACGATAAGTTGTAGGTCTGGATTGGTTGAGTTTCGACCCCTAAACGGAGATCGGTACTCCTTCCAAGCTATTCCAAAAATAAGTAAAATACCGGTTATATCCTCGCTACAGACTCAACGGTTATTGAAAGGTGGTTATGAGAGTTATCTAGCTAGTATAATTGATGTCCGAGTAAAGAGTAAAGTAGAACTTCAGGATATTCCTATAGTCTGAGAGTTCCCATATACATTTTTGGACGACTTACCTGGGCTACCACCTGATAGGGAAATCGAGTTTGTAATCGATACATATCCCGAGGCTTTACTTGTGTCTAAGAACCCCTACCGCATGGCACCTGTCGAGTTGAAGGAATTGAAGGTTCAACTACACGAATTAGTAGACAAGGGATTTATACGCCCCAGCTGTTCTCCCTGGGGTGCACCTGTCCTATTCGTTAAGAAGAAAGATGGTTCTCTTAGAATGTGCATATATTACAGAGAGTTAAACAAGTTGACAATCAAGAATAGATATCCCTTGCCCCGTATCGACGATTTGTTTGACCAACTTCAAGGAGCCAAAGTGTTTTCAAAGATCGACTTACGTTCTGGTTACTACCAACTAAAGGTTAAGGAGGGAGATATACCAAAGACAGCCTTCAGAACCCGCTATGGACACTATGAATTTCTTATGATGTCGTTTGGACTGACAAATGCACCTGCAGCCTTTATGGACTTGATGAATCGAGTGTTTCGTGAGTACTTGGATAAGTTTGTGATTGTGTTTATTGATGACATCCTAATATATTCACGGACTAAAGCTGACCATGAAGAACACCTTAGGGTGGTTTTGGCGACTTTAAATCAGCAGGAGCTCTATGCCAAGTTGTCCAAATGTGAGTTCTGGTTGGATAAGGTCAACTTTTTAGGTCATGTCATCTCTACTGAGGGCATATCCGTAGACCCAACCAAGATTCAGGCTGTTAAGGACTGGCCACAGCCAAGGAATGCCAACAAGGTCCGTAGTTTCCTTGGTCTGGCAGGTTATTATAGGAAGTTCATTAAGGGATTCTCTATGATAGCTAAGCCTTTAACTAGTTTGACAAAGAAGGACACCAAATACTCTTGGTCTGAAGTTTGTGAGGATAGCTGCCAAACACTCAAATTGAAGTTGACAACAGCCCCTCTTTTGGCACTTCCAACTGAAAAAGGGAAGTTCAGTGTTTATGAACATGAAACTTATGCAACAAGAATTAAGAAGGGTTGGGGGAGGTTTGGCGTATGTCACTGTCCAAAAGAAGGACCATGAATACGACCCGCAAGGGACTATGTACACTCTCACTGTCAACCCCCTTTTCGGCACAAATCCTCCCTTAATCCATATGATGAAAACGATGAACATGAACAAGAATAAGAACATGAAAAGATCATGAACCTGTGTTTTCCTTAAATTAGTACATTCATGCATATCTGTTAGCAATGCACTCCTTACTAAGCATTAGGCTTATAGTTTAAACCTTATGATGTAGGTGAAGAACTACCAGGTGAGGATTTCAAGTCTAATGAGGATGTTTAAGGCTGGTTACTGGGAAGTGCTCAGGGTGACAGATTGGTGGCTGGAAAGGCGATTTCAACTCCTGGTTACTACTTTTATCATATTAGTAAGATTATGAATACTGAGGTCTATGTAGGATACTTTCTTAAAATAACGGATACTGGAATTTGACTGATTAACTTCTGAGTTTGAGAATGATCATGAAATGATTGAATGATCTGTTTTGTTAGAGTCTCTCGCTACACGTATTCTAGATGAGATTATGGCCCAACTGTGTGTTAGTTTATTCAGTCATGCTGAAGTTTGTGAAAGTCTGAAAGTTTCCTATCTATCGGGTGATGTCTTCTATCGGAATGAAGTTTAATGAGTCACATGATATGCATGTGTCAATCAGCATCGGATGATGCCTTCCATAGGATGATGTTTCCATCGGATGATGTCTCCTATCGGGTGATGTCTTCTATTGGAATTAAGTTTAATGAGTCACGTGATATGCATGTGTCAATCGGGATAGGATGATGTCTTTCATCAGATGATGTTTTCCATCGGATGATGTCTCATATCAGGCGATGTCTTCTATCGGAATGAATTTTAATGAGTCACGTGATATGCATGTGTCAATCGACATCGGATGATGTCTTCCAACGGATGACGTTTTCCATCAGATGATGTCTTCTATCGGGTGATGTCTTCTATCGGAATGAATTTTAATGAGTCACGTGATATGCATGTGTCAATCGGTAGAAGCCGATATTAAGTCTTGTCGTTTTGAGATTGGATGAAGTTTAATGAATCACGTGGGATGCATGTGTCAATCGGTAGAAGCCGATATTAAGTCTTGTCGTTTTGTGATCGGATGAAGTTTAATGAATCACCGAGGATGCATGTGTCAATCGGTAGGAGTGTGCACCATGCCTTGTCGTTTTGCGATCGGTAGATGTCCTTGAGTTTCAAATTCCCTTCGGCCAAACGTCTTAGCGTTTTGTCTAATTATAAACGTTGTCTACTTATTGAGTTTTTCCGCTGTAAAGTTGAGGATCAAAGATAAGAATTATCATCACTGAGAGGAAATTTAAAATTTTTCGTAATTTCTCTTAGTTCAGTTCAATGTTTTGGTAGCAAACTGGGTCTGAAAGACCTGGGGCGTTACAGTAATCATATGAAAACTTCACACTAACACATCAAAATCATATAACATAGAATTATCATTCCAAATAATAATTTTCTTTAGTGTGTGTATGTGCTCAAATTTCTCTTCATTTTACTATGTTCGATCAGTCTCACACTAAACCTAATAATTTATATTACAAGATTATTTAATTCTTCATATCTTCTTTTGATGTGAACCTCAGATTGAAAGGACCCGGGACCCGACAACAACGCGAAATAATTCAAAGAAACGCCTTTTCGATTCAAGAACAAAGTAAGGAACTAAGACCCCAATCGCAGAATTCGATGGAACCCTAGTTATCAAAACAGGAAGCTTGACCTGAGCCATACCTGTTGGATGAACCGAAGCTATCAAAACAGGAGCTTGACCCAGACCAAACTAGTTGGTAAGAACTAAAGCTATCAAGCGAGATTCTTCAAGCGTGACTTGAAGAAGATTGTTGTCCTTCGCAAAGAACTAAAGAGAAATCATGTTTAAAAAAAAAAACTAAATTTTTAATTCAAACTTGTTCTTCTCTTAATTTGAAATAGTTTTGCCATTAAATAGGCTACACATTAAAATTAAATTAAATAATAAAAAAACAAAAATAATGATAAAATTGTGAGATAATGATCCTTTGCATGATCAGATGTCATATCATGTTTAAACTACGTTTGAATATGATTTGAATTGATTTGAGTAGATTCGGTCGGATAAGATCTTTTTCTACTAGATTTGTATGCTTTGCATGTGACTTTTAATTCCTCGTATACACATGTGCTTGGCGCATGTCCTCTTTAATTCCTACATGTGCATGGCACATGTGTTTTTAATTCTTACATGCGCATATGTGTCACACCCTCCCTTTTAATTATGACATGTGCATGTGCGCTGCACCCTTTCTTCAAAAGATCTTCCAATAATCTTGGGCTTCTTACTCTAGTCATTGAGCCGCCCGTATATTCAATTAGATCCTTGTTCTTGAGCTTTGACTTGGTCTCAACTTGGATCACATCATAAACCAAGACATGTGGATTTTGATCTCTTTGTAGTTTACGTGGATCTTTACCCTTCTCTCTCCAATCCATTAGGATTTGTGGAGCCCAACTTCTTGCCTTATGGTTCTTCTTTTGCCAATTTCGTGGGATCCACTTCCATGCTACAAAGCTCTTTATTTTTATAGTCTTTTGCTTTTGTTGTGATGACTATTTTTCTCAAGTTTTCACGACTAAACCATGTGAAGCTTTGTTCGTTGGACCTTCTTTATCTTCTAATAGATCATGGTCCTTGACAATGAGATTTATCGCTCGTCGGTTCACATCATCTTTAGGTAACTAGATTCCAAGGACTCGTCTTGTAACAAGTAGGGGGATAATAATTTTCTTATTATTGATATTTTCTTATACGTCACACTACTTTTGACGCGATTGATAACATTGGTGATGAAAGTCTTTGGTTACTAAGTAGTGTCACCTAAAGATTAATACTCACATAATGATATGAAAAGTCAATATTATTGCAATGGAGTTTCTCTCATAGTGCCTCTAATTAAATTCTAGCCATCGAGTATCAAAAAGTCTCACTTGAAATTGAAAGTATATTATGGAATCATAATTGTTATTATATAAAAATTTTATTTATTTTATTTTATTATTTAGAAAATCATCAAAACCACCAAACTTATTTCTTTTAAAGGAATCCTTGACCACTAGTTCTCTATGTTTAATATCAATTATTCATTATGTAAATATAAAATATTAGATCTTAGTAGGATAATATCTCTAAACAAGCTAGAAAGAAATTAAATTTCGTAGAGGGAAAATTATTAACAAGAAGACAATCCTAAATATATATATATACACACACGACATCTTTACCCTTGGCCATGAACCTCTTTTGTATGTTTGATTTAATGCAACTATTTCATTTTTGTATCCAAAACAAAATGACGAAAAGAAAAAAAGGAGCGAAAAAATCAGAAGTTGCTAAAATGATGAAAGAGTTCGTTGCAATCATATTGTAGTAATAATAAGTACTACAAGCAATTCAAAATTTAGAATCGTAGTTGTAACACTCAAAAATTTCATCATCTGTTTTATTAAAAAGGGTATAGTGTTTTGCCCATTTGATATAATGAAAGATATTAATTAAAGAGTAGAAAATCGTATGGAGATTAATTGGGTAATTGGTCTAAAGGATAAACTAAAAATGGTTTAGCATCCAGTTAGGGAATGAAGGCCAAATTAGGAAGAGATTAAAGTAGGTGGACCAACCATTGGGTGGGTGACACCTTACCATTAATGAGATTTAATTTCAATTGAAATCCAAGATTCTTCATGTAGTGCTCCGAGTTGTCTGAACCCGGTTCGCTACTCTTACTACATAGTCATACCTGGATAATTTGTGAAAATTTTAAAATCTTATCCACTGACATAAAACGTCACCATTTAAAAATATTTAAAACTTTGCAGCGGAAAACTATTCATGCGTGAAAGACTCTTTATAAATAAACCTTAAGTTTTTAAAACAAGTAAAATAAAATAAAAATCCCAGTTGACACTTTTGCCAGTTATACACAAACTGGTCGATACCTTCACGTGCCGGTCGACACTCCATCCGTCTCTATTTGTGTCGGTCGATCTTCGTGGTCGACACTTTTCCCGGTTATACATTACCGGTCGACACCTAGATACTTCGGTTGACACTTCATTCCTCTCTGTTTGCAACGGGCGACACTTGCAGACATGGGCCGTCACTCTCACCCGCTATGCACTAAGATGGTCAACACTTATGCACACAGGTCGACACCTTCATCGTCTCTGTTTGCGTTGGTTGAATTCTATGGTCGACACCTTCACTAACCGGTCGACACTGGAGAACGCTGGTGCTTAGGTTGACACTCAAAGTTTGACACCTGCATACACAGGTCGACACTTCACTCGGGTTAACACACTCAATGGTCGACACCCACATTCGCAGGTCGACACTTTACCCACTACTGCTATTAACCTTGAACATAACTTTACCAACTTTGCAGAAAATTTGACAGCATAACGTTTAAAATCATAAGACCAAATCCTACTGTCAAAACCAAAACTTCCTGCATTTTCAAACCTACCAAAAGACTACTCTCAAAATAAATCCCCATTCAGTTCCAAAATAAGTTTATACATCAAAACAACTATTAGAGTTTAAAATCAGACTATACATCAAAATGGCTCTAAAAACCATACATACTCCCCATGGTTAAATCGCCTAACAGATAGTCAAATCGCACACGAGCGTACTCCTCCAACCACTTCCTAATGTTGTATGCACTCTGAGAACTCACCAGCTATTACTTCACCTACATCACAGAACTCATTTATTAGCCTAATGCTAAATAAGTAGAGCAAATAATGAAATGAAATGAAATCAATACATGAATCCTATATATGCAGTTTCTACTTTCACATGCCGCTCTCGTTTTCATTCTCGTTTCGTTACATGATCTGTTTTCGTACGATCCTCATACTAGATGGGAGGCAGATCACTTTTCCCAAATCATCACATGCACAATCCTCATACGCCATTGGAGGGCGGATTAGTTCCCCAAAGGCCACGCGTTGATCCTCATACTAGATGGGAAGTGGATCACTTTTCCCAAATCATCAATCCTGTATCTCATTTTGTAACGCCCCGGGTTTTCTGAACCCGGTTTGTTACTCATAAGCCATACACAACTAAGAAACCTTGGACTAAATTTAAAACTATCTCGAAAGTCTAAATTTAACATTTTTTTTTTGAAAAATAAACTTCAAAACATTTAAATGCTTGCAGCGGAAATCATTTGAACCACAATAAAGTTATACAAAACTACGAAATGCTGTTGAATTGTTAAGAAACAGTCGGCAATTAGAAAATTAAGTTTAAACAGCGAAATACTAGAGAAGTCGCAGAAGTCAAACACATCTGCCGATTGATAAAGTCAACAGAAGAAGCAGAAACAGAAGATAGAAGGTTTCTACCGATGACGTCAGCCAAAAGACATCAACCGATCGCAAACGACAAAATACACTCCACATCCTTCGATGACTATACGACAAAAATCTTCCTACATCTACCGATGACGTCAGCACGCATCTGCCGATGAGTTTACTGAGACATCATTCCGGTGGACTTTGGCCTACACCTTCGAATTGAGTAAACTGCATACGCCAATCACTAAATGTCAAACATGTACCCCTCATACCGATCGGGCAATCCTACATCTTCCGATAGAATAAATCTCATATACCGGTGACTTTACTGAGACATATCCGATGCTATTCTTAAGGCATCTTCCGATAGAATTACCTACATCATCCGATGACTTTTCTTAAGGCATCTTCCGATAGGATTAACCTACATCATCCGATGACTTTTCTAAGGTATCTTCCGATAGGATTAACCTACATCATCCGATGACTTTTCTTAAGGCATCTTCCGATAGAATTAACCTAATCATCCGATGACTTTTCTTAAGGCATCTTCCGTGATTAACCTACTTCATCCGATTAGGCATCTTCCGATAGGATTAACCTACATCATCCGATGACTTTTCTTAAGGCATCTTCCGATAGAATTAACCTACATCATCCGATGACTTTTCTTAAGGCATCTTCCGATAGGATTAACCTACATCATCCGATGACTTTTCTTAAGGCATCTTCCGATAGGATTAACCTACATCATCCGATGACTTTTCTTAAGGCATCTTCCGATAGGATTAACCTACATCATCCGATGACTTTTCTTAAGGCATCTTCCGATAGGATTAACCTACATCATCCGATGACTTTTCTTAAGGCATCTTCCGATAGAATTAACCTACATCATCCGATGACTTTTCTTAAGGCATCTTCCGATAGAATTAACCTACATCATCCGATGACTTTTCTTAAGGCATCTTCCGATAGGATTAACCTACATCATCCGATGACTTTTCTTAAGGCATCTTCCGATAGGATTAACCTACATCATCCGATGACTTTTCTTAAGGCATCTTCCGATAGGATTAACCTACATCATCCGATGACTTTTCTTAAGGCATCTTCCGATAGGATTAACCTACATCATCCGATGACTTTTCTTAAGGCATCTTCCGATAGAATTAACCTACATCATCCGATGACTTTTCTTAAGGCATCTTCCGATAGGATTAACCTACATCATCCGATGACTTTTCTTAAGGCATCTTCCGATAGGATTAACCTACATCATCCGATGACTTTTCTTAAGGCATCTTCCGATAGAATTAACCTACATCATCCGATGACTTTTCTTAAGGCATCTTCCGATAGGATTAACCTACATCATCCGATGACTTTTCTTAAGGCATCTTCCGATAGAATTAACCTACATCATCCGATGACTTTTCTTAAGGCATCTTCCGATAGAATTAACCTACATCATCCGATGACTTTTCTTAAGGCATCTTCCGATAGGATTAACCTACATCATCCGATGACTTTTCTTAAGGCATCTTCCGATAGAATTAACCTACATCATCCGATGACTTTTCTTAAGGCATCTTCCGATAGAATTAACCTACATCATCCGATGACTTTTCTTAAGGCATCTTCCGATAGGATTAACCTACATCATCCGATGACTTTTCTTAAGGCATCTTCCGATAGGATTAACCTACATCATCCGATGACTTTTCTTAAGGCATCTTCCGATAGGATTAACCTACATCATCCGATGACTTTTCTTAAGGCATCTTCCGATAGGATTAACCTACATCATCCGATGACTTTTCTTAAGGCATCTTCCGATAGGATTAACCTACATCATCCGATGACTTTTCTTAAGGCATCTTCCGATAGGATTAACCTACATCATCCGATGACTTTTCTTAAGGCATCTTCCGATAGAATTAACCTACATCATCCGATGACTTTTCTTAAGGCATCTTCCGATAGGATTAACCTACATCATCCGATGACTTTTCTTAAGGCATCTTCCGATAGAATTAACCTACATCATCCGATGACTTTTCTTAAGGCATCTTCCGATAGGATTAACCTACATCATCCGATGACTTTTCTTAAGGCATCTTCCGATAGGATTAACCTACATCATCCGATGACTTTTCTTAAGGCATCTTCCGATAGGATTAACCTACATCATCCGATGACTTTTCTTAAGGCATCTTCCGATAGGATTAACCTACATCATCCGATGACTTTTCTTAAGGCATCTTCCGATAGGATTAACCTACATCATCCGATGACTTTTCTTAAGGCATCTTCCGATAGGATTAACCTACATCATCCGATGACTTTTCTTAAGGCATCTTCCGATAGAATTAACCTACATCATCCGATGACTTTTCTTAAGGCATCTTCCGATAGAATTAACCTACATCATCCGATGACTTTTCTTAAGGCATCTTCCGATAGGATTAACCTACATCATCCGATGACTTTTCTTAAGGCATCTTCCGATAGAATTAACCTACATCATCCGATGACTTTTCTTAAGGCATCTTCCGATAGAATTAACCTACATCATCAATCTTAAGGGCATCTACCGATGGATTAAGAGCGACATTCCAACTACTTCTCGCTATACATACACAACACCAACTCAGAAAGGAATTTACTTATTTTTATCAAGACCATTCAGAAACAACTCACATTGTAATGTCAAACCCAGTATAACCAATACTTAAACTCTCAGATCTCTAGTATCAACAAACTCAAACCTAGTCAAATATTAAAATCTCTCTGTTATGACAACTCATCATACTCAAATTAAGGCATTATCAACTAAACCGCACCCTAGCAGACAACAGTTAACCCGCCTCATCAGTTTACCAGGGCCGAGGCATGACTGTACTCCTCAAACCACTTCTATATCTGAGCATTCAGGAAAATCACCTGTAGTATCCTCAACACCTACATCACAAAACTCATCTATAGCCTAATGCTAAGTAAGTAAAGCAATAATGAAAAAAGAATGAAATGCTGAAAACATGGATTCCTAAACAGCAATTTCTATTTTCTCCCTCTCAGTGTTCATGCGTCGTTCTGTTCAGATCCCCCTGTGAATTGGGAGTCGGATCAACTCTCTCAAAGTATAATATCCACTTGTCATCTAAGGGTTGGATAGTTCCCTTAACAGTAAAGCTGATTCACTGTTCAGATCCCCCTGTGAAATTGGGAGTTGGATCAAACTTCCCAAAGTATAATATCCACCTGTCTCATTAAGGGTGGATTAGTTCCCTTAACAGTAAAGACTGATTCGTTTAGCGTTTCATTATGTTCAATCCTTACCATACCAATATGCATTCAAATTCATTGTCGTGTACCTTTAAAATATGATACATATCATGCTGAAAATAAACGTTCACAAACACGCACAAACCCTACTGTCTTGTGATGTAGGCCCGAAGGCGCAAGAAATACTTTACTTACCTGGCTCTCCTGGAAATGCTCGGTTTCAAACTACTTCAGAAGTTTGCTCACCTAGGTCATAGAAAGGATACCAATTAGATTTCTACTAAGCCTCATTCTAATCTACTCAGGAATCTAGAGAAACTAGTTTGGAAGCTTAGTTCATTGTGCATTCCCGATTCAACACTAAACCCGAACTCAACTCACTCACAGTATTCCTCGAAACTTCACACATTGTACACCCTCAGCTATCTAATTGTTAAAATCACAGACAAACTAAGAGAGCTTACCTAGGTTGAAGGAGAATCGAGTAAGAAGGAAATTGCCAGAAGGTTTTCTGTTGAAGAGCTAAAGGCCGAGAGAGAAATGAGGGAATTAGTGGCGGCTACCGAGCACTAAACCCCAAATCACTAACCTTAAATACATTATCCATTTTTTAAAATTTTTAATTACTTTTCTGCCCTTGCCTAGTCATTTATTAACCTAATCAAGAACTCCCCCAACCCTTCTATAAAAGTACATCATTAATAATAATTTAAATTTTTGATTCAATGGAACCGGGTGCTACAATCTACCATCCTTAAAAGAATTTTGTCCTCAAAATTCAGTACCGGAATAGTTCTGGATACTGGTCCATCATGTCCTGCTGGCGCTCCCAAGTTGTCTCCTCTACGTTCTGGTTGTGCCATAAGACTTTCACTAGTGGAACCTCTTTGTTGCGCAATACCTTCACTGCATTGTCTAAAATCCTTACCGGTTTCTCCTCATATGTAAGAGTAGGGTGAACCTCAATACTCTGCTGTTCCACAATCTGAGAAGGGTCTCGTACACATTTCTTAAGCATGGAAATATGAAACACATCATGGATTCCTTCCATAGAAGTTGGTAGCTGTAACTGGTAGGCTGTCTTCCCAATCCTTTTCAAGATCGAAAATGGTCCAATGTATCTGGGGTTCAACTTTCCTCTCTTCCCAAATCTCACAACTCCTTTGAATGGTGACACCTTGAGAAAAACTTCATCACCGATCACAAATTCTAACTCCTACGCCTGCAATCTGCATAACTCTTCTGCCGACTCTGAGCTGCCAAAATTCTCTTACGGATGAGGGCAACCTTATCAATAGTTTGTTGCACAAGGTCAGGACCAAGCAACTGTACTTCTCCAACTTCATTCCAGTACAAAGGCAATCTGCATTTTCGTCCATACAATGCTTCATATGGCGCCATTCCTATAGTTGCTTGAAACTGTTATTATAGGAAAACTCCACTAAGGATAAATATTTACTCCAAGATCCTTGAAAATCTAGTATGCAGGCACGGAGCATATCTTCTAAGGTTTGGATGGTCCTTTCGGATTGTCCATCTGTTTGAGGGTGGAAAGCTGTGCTAAAACTAAGCTGTGTCCCCATAGCTTTATGTAAACTCTTCCAAAACTTAGATGTGAATCTGGAATCCCGATCTGAAACTATGGTACAAGGAACCCCATGCAATCTAACAATCTCTTGCATGTACAATTCGGCAAGCTGATCCATCGAGTAAGTTATCTTAATTGGCAGGAAATGAGCAGATTTGGTTAGACGGTCAACTATAACCCAAATTGCATCATGTCCCTTTGCTGTCCTAGGTAATCCAACAACAAAATCCATCGTTATTTGCTCCCATTTCCATTCAGGAACTGGTAGGGGTTGTAATGTTCCTGAGGGTCTCTGATGCTCGGCCTTAATTTGCTGGCAGCACAAACACGATCCTACATATTCTGCCACACTTCTCTTCATGCCTGGCCACCAATAATGTTGTTTAAGATCTTTGTACATTTTGGTGCTCCTGGGGTGAACAGAGAACCTGGAAGGGTGTGCTTCATAAAGGATCTCATCACGAAGTTCCTTAATGGTAGGAACAAACCATCTATTTCTAAATTTAAGGATTCCATCGGCAGAGTGGTTAAAATCTAACTTGTCCGTAGAATCCATGCTTGACTTGTACTTATTACACTCATCATCATTCTTCTGGGCTTCCTTTATTTTATCCAGAATGGTAGGCTTTAAGGTTATAGCTGAAAGTATAGCTGATACACTGGATACTGCTTCTAGATTAAACTTTAGGAATTCTGACTCTAAAGCTAATGGCATACTGAAAACCATAGTTGGGGTTGATGTTGTTACTCTACTCAAGGCATCTGCCACCACATTTGCCTTGCCAGGATGATATTTTATTTCAAAGACATAGTCCTTGACAAATTCTAACCACCTACGTTGCCTGATATTCAGTTCCTTTTGCGTGAAAATGTATTTCAGACTTTTATGATCCGAAAATATCTCACAAGTTTGTCCATACAGGTAGTGCCTCCAAATCTTTAATGCAAAGACTACAACTGTAACGTCCCTCATACTATTCCTAATTTCCCGTACGAAATTTTTATTTTTCTTTTATCCTTAGCGTTTATGCGGAAAACAATTTGAAACAATTTAAAATCAATTGAATAAAACGTTTAAAGCAATTACAAAACTCATCATTTCACTAACACATTTCTATCTATACCACAAATTCTATCCACGTCACAAACATACACTTCACAATACAACTTAACTTTAAACCGCAGATACTCCTACATCTCCATAATCTCACTCAAAAACGACTTGAGATATAAACATATATTAAACGTGGTTAAAACATACTTTCGTGGAAACAAACTGCGTGGTTATGTTTAAAAACCGAACATATCCCTCCTGTTTCAAAAGAAAATACCAAGCAGTTCCATTAAACTTTAGATAAAGACCTTAACAAAACGTTTTATAAAACAAGTCTATCAAAACATCAAAACCTATTTTATCCACTAACCCGAATCAAACCATCTAAACATCAATCAATCAACTAAACAGATTCCAATGAAAACTTTACTAAAACAGTTTATAAAAACAGGTTTCCAAAACGTTTAAAACCTCAAAAGTAAACCTATCAACTACCAGAACCAAGCATCCTAAAATGTCTATACAACTCTCAGTCCAAAACATCTCAATAACCCCAAAATCTATACATACGTCCCCACGGTCGGTTAAGCATCGACTGCGCCAGCACACTGCCGCGAGCATCATCCATCAACTGCCTCAGACATCAGAAGGAAGAACGTCATCCTCACCTGGATCTACGTCACCTATAACGTCACCTACACCATACAGACACCTATGAGATAATGAAATCTCAGTAAGCTACGTAAATGCAGATGCATGCGTGCGTATGCCATTCAGAAAACATGCAGATTACAGAGTCAGATACAGATACAGATTCATTACGTCAGATATAGATTGTCACTGAGGTCCAACCCACCTCACTGTGACCAGATTACGTAGATTCGTGCGTTCATTTTACTTTTTAATTAGGTTACAGACAGAATGTCACCGAAGTCTAAACCACCTCGCCGTGACCAGATACAGATTACGTAGATTCATTTCGTTCGTTGGTTCGTTTTACTTTTTAATTAGGTCGCAGACAGAATGTCACCGAGGCTAAACCACCTCGCCGTGACCAGATACAGATTACGTAGATTCATTTCGTTGGTTTAATCATATGCAGAAATCCGTGATGCATGAGTAGTCAAATGCATAAAGTAAACAACCAACATATATACCATCAAGACGATAAACAAACATAACCTATTAAAGAAATTAAACCTAACTACCCATCCAAAGCAATTAAACAAGCATGTCACCAAATTTCCTCGAGACGACCACGACGTACGGTGTAGGCCAATCGGCCAGAAAAAATCACGAGAACTTACCTGTCTTCCGTAGTTCGCTGGGTTTGGCACCACACGTTACATATGGCTCGACCTATGACAAGCATTCGAGCTTCATTAAAATCAAGCTTACCTTCACCAATTTACTCTCAAACTACTATTTCTAGCCTAATCGAACTGAAACCTAACTAAACGGGCCACAAATTCGGGTTTGGTAAAACCGACCCGAAAATTCAAACGCGCGTAACTTTTGCGTCGGTTATCGGAATCGAACGATTCCAGCGGCCACGTACTCCTCTAATAACCTATTTTAATCTTCCAAAAGGAATTTTAAAACAAACAACCCTACCTAGGTCAAAATATCAAAAACCCGAATCTACCCTTTTTCGAAAAATTCCCCTTTTTCGATTTTTCATCAAATTCCACTCATTTCCTCCTCAATCGACCACATATACCCTCAATTAGAATAATCTAACCCAAAATCGAAGCTACACTCACCAAAACCGAAGTGCCCTAAATCGGCATTCACTGTTTTTCGCCCAAATTGGGCATTCCGCGGCCAAGCAACAATAGCCGGCCATAGGGTCGGCAAACCCACGCCGGAAGTGACCGAAATTGGCCGGTGATCGGAGCTCAATCGAGCTCGCCACCCACAGCCTCAAACCGAACCGAAAACAGGGAGAAAACCGAGCTTACCGGCCAGGTTGCGCGCGGAGATGGCCGGAGATCGCACGTCGCCGTCGTCTGGCCGGAGAGGGCCGGAAAACGCCGGTGATGGCCGTCGGAAACCGTCGCTCGTCGCCTCCCTCTTCTCCCCTGTCTCTCTCGGCGTCGGGCGAGCTCGAACAACAGAATGGCCTTCGGGCCATTCTGTTGTTTATGTTATTATTATTAATAATAATAATAATAATAATAATAATAATATAAAACAATAATAAAACTAACCATTAGTTAACCCTCATTTACCGTGTTTCCGACCATTTCGAATTTCACTAAATCTCATTATTAAATTGTAACCCACGGCCTACTTTCACTGGAAGTGCCCGAATCTAAATTAATTAACCAATTAGGTTAACCAAACTTATTCACTTTTATTTTCAAATTACTTAAAACAATTATTTTAATATTCTTTTATTTTCTCTTCAATTTTTCCTTTTAAAATTCCCGGGCGTTACAACAACAGCTAATTCTAAGTCATGTGTAGGATAGTTCTTCTCATGAGTTTTCAACTGTCTAGAGGCATAAGCTATTACTTTACCATTTTGCATTAACACACATCCAAGGCCAATCTTGGAAGCATCACAGTAAATGCTAAACTTACCATTATCAACAGGAAGGGTCAGAATTGGAGCATTTGTCAGTTTCTGTTTCAAGGTCTGAAAGCTATGTTCACATTCCTCAGTCCATCTGTACATCACATTTTTCCTTGTTAACGTTAGTAAGGGGTGTATAAATCTTTGCAAATTCTCAATAAAATTTTCGATAATATCATGCTAATCGAGGAAAATGCTCGTGACGATCCCTCTGCGGGTCGTTTACACCAAGTGTAAGTCCATGATGATAAGTTGTTTTGATTTCCATACATCTTTAAACAGCTTTTGTTATAAATGTTAATTAAGAAATCATTCGAACTTAATTGTAAATTTAATTTTGTAAACATTGTTTTAAATGTTATGATAATGTTGCAAATCTTACATATAAATAGAGATTAGCCTCTTTTGTTTTCTAAGTGTGGGAGAATTCATTTTGAAAACACTCTATTTTAAGAGCAGTTCCATGGTGTTTAGAGAATTGTTCTCTATATCCTATAGATCGTCTCATGTGTTTGAGGAAAACGTCTAGTCACAAAAGGAGTGTGATCTTTTAGTCATCCCGCCCACAACTCCCTTATTCGAGGTGAGAGATTGATAAAGAAATCGAAGGCTCTTGGATATTAAGAAATTGTTCTTCCAAGGTAATTTCTTTAAATCTAAATTTTATTGTATTGCATATAATTTATTTATTAATTAAATCCCCAAATAAATGAACGATCCTATAATTATGAATAAAATTGTTTTCATATTTTTTAAGTTTCGCACGTATGAGTGTTTAGGAACACGATTAGTCCGCCGTTGAGTGCAACTTAAATTCCAACAATTTGTATCAAGAGCATCAATACTTTTTATGATATATTAATAATAATAATAATAATAATAATAATAATAATAATAATAATAATAATAATAATAATAATAATAATAATAATAATAATAATAATAATAATAATAATAATAATAATAATAATAATAATAATAATAATAATAATAATAATAATAATAATAATAATAATAATAATAATAATAATAATAATAATAATAATAG